>JAIOJX010000023.1:46611111-47083611 GCA_022376925.1 Tragulus kanchil
GATTGGAGGTATGTATGGGGTTTCTTTTTGGGGTACTGAAAGTGTTTTAAAATTGGATTGTGACGATTGTTCCATAATTCTGTTCATATGTTAACTATATAGTCTATATATATCAAATAAATCTGTATGTTTTAAGTGGGTGAATTTTATGCTTCATCAAAATAGATGAGAAAAAAATCTTCCTAGATGTGAAAGTTGCCTTTCATTTACATTCTGTGAGAGGAGTGAGATATTAGAGAGTTCCAAGGTCAAATATTCAGGCAACATCAAGTTAAAATCCACAGGTCTTTTCATGCAGCACTTCTCAGCGCCTTTAGTGTGCCAAAATGCACTACAAATCACCAAGAATGGGTGGGTAGTCATCAGATATAGGCCACATCACTTCCTAAATATATCTGGCCATGGAATGTTTTTTATCAGAGAGCATCACACACGACTAGGTTTTGCAGAACCCACTTCAGAATACACTGTACCTAGGCATTTTCCCGTTCATTCACGAAGCACTACCTGACTACTTGCAGTCTCCTGGAATTCAATCTGGGCTATGAGATGAGACCGATCCTTTCCCTGCCCTCCATAGAGCTTGTGGTCGAGACAGAAAGGAATGTGCTCAAATTTAAGCTGAACACACCAGAAGCACAATGCTGATGCTACAAACCAAATACTACGGGACCCCTTGGGAGAGATTCATTCTGACTGTGGACTGCAGAAGACTTCATGGAAGACTCAACATTTCAGCCAGGCTTTGAACTGTGAGTGGGTTCTGGAAACATGGAGATGAAGGAAGGGATGTGGCACGGGAACCCAGGTCTAAGAGGTGGAAGGGGAAGTTGGGTGCTTGTGTAGGGGAACAGTGAGCAGGTCATTTCAGCTGGAATATGATGTGAATGAAGCAGAACAGAAAGATAAACAACCATAACAGATTGTGGGTCGATCATGGAGAGGCTTGAATGTCTAACCAAAACTGTTTAAACTCATTCAATAGGAGATGAGGACCCAGCAAAAGTTTCAGAGCAGAGGATGGAGATGGTTGAAAACAAGTTATTCTCTGAGCCTCTGTTTATTCTCTGAGCCTCGGTTTCTCATCTTCAAAATGGGGCTAATCCACCTAGCCTTATCCCATCGCAGCGTGTGAGGACCCGAGCACTTGGCCACAGGGCAGTGCAGCCCCGAGCAAGGTTTACTGCTCGGCAGCAAGACAGCTGTTTCCAGTGCCTTTGGAAGAATATGTGTATCAGAAACACCTGACACATGATATTTCATCTGTGTGTCAGGGCCAGACGGGAAATCTGAGATGGAAAATGAGCGCTTTGAAACAGAACATATTTTAAGTTCTCTTGTAGCAGTCAAATCAGTTCTGTATTTGATTTCATTTCGTTTTGTTTAGAATGAAACAGGGACGGCAAGGAAGGGACAGCTGCTGGAAACAAAGATGGGGAGAGAGTATAAACAGCAGATTGCCTGACATCAAGTACTAAGACAAGGGCTGTGTGTGTGAGACAGAGACAGCGAGTATGTGTGAGTGTGTGTGTGCACAACAGTGTGTGTGAGTGTGTGTTCCAGAGCGTACAGGCACGTGGATGCAAGTATGTGGCTATGAGTGTGTGTACATCTTTCTCTGTGTGTGAATGTGGCTGTAAATGCGGGCGTGAGTTTGGGGTGAGTGTCTGTGTGTCCGTGGGTGCCTATTGACGGAGCAGAGGGGAGGTATTGGAAACGGGCAGAGGGAAAGGCGCTCCTGCGAAACTGCTGACCCATTTACCCTTTTCCCATCACAGGATGCAAGAACAAAGCAAGCAGGAAACAGTGATCCCCAGGCGCTGCCAAGACGGCGAAAACGTCCTCCCACGGGAACACGGAACCCTTACGGCCAGAAATCTCTGCCAGCCCAGGAGTCTTACCGGGCCGAGCTGTCCCGGGAGCGCCGGAGCCATCTTGCCACCATTTGTTCTATTCGGTGTGCTTTCCGTGTCTGGAGCAAGCTGGTCTCCAGCTCTTCCATTTATCTAAAGGAAAGAAGAGTTTTCTTAAGACGCTAACCAAAATATTTGGCAGGGGATTCTTGACAGATGACCGTGACGCTTCCTGTATTTGGCAATTTTTAAGACACGCTGATCAAATAGCCAGGGCTCTCTTTGTATCTGGAATTAACATACACAGGTGCTCAGTGTCTACAGACTGGAAAGCTTGAGCGGCCCTCTGCCCTCTAGACCCCACAGTCTTGTGATACTCAGATTGGCTCGATATCCTCAGTGGTTAAAGATAAGGACGGGGAAATAAGTAAGGCTTCTCAAATGGTGACTATGAATCTCCCGGCAGAGATGCACCTTCTGGGTGACACTGCCCTCCCGCCTCAGCTCTGTGTGTACCCCAGGCAGCAGAGCTTGATTTTGCCTGCATCAGGAGCCACATGGACACGGAAGCATTTTATCCCACTATGTCCACTCTGCTGAGTGCTGCTTTGTTCTTTTTTTTTTTTTTTTTTTAATTTATTTATTTATTTATTTTGGGCGGGGGTCGGGTTGGGGACGGAGGGGAGCGGGCGAGCTACTTCTATTGGTCTTTCATTTGTCTAGTTTCATCCATCTTTGTTCTTTGGCCCGTGTGGGCCTCCCATCGCGGTGGCGCTGTCTGTCGTTGCAGAGCACCGCTCTGGGCGCATGCGCCCAGAGCTCCGGCTCGGGTTGCCGGGACGGCAGGGGAGCAGGTCGAGCTTGCATGCCTCAACTGTAAATGCGGGCGTGAGTTTGGGGTGAGTGTCTGTGTGTCCGTGGGTGCCTATTGACGGAGCAGAGGGGAGGTATTGGAAACGGGCAGAGGGAAAGGCGCTCCTGCGAAACTGCTGACCCATTTACCCTTTTCCCATCACAGGATGCAAGAACAAAGCAAGCAGGAAACAGTGATCCCCAGGCGCTGCCAAGACGGCGAAAACGTCCTCCCACGGGAACACGGAACCCTTACGGCCAGAAATCTCTGCCAGCCCAGGAGTCTTACCGGGCCGAGCTGTCCCGGGAGCGCCGGAGCCATCTTGCCACCATTTGTTCTATTCGGTGTGCTTTCCGTGTCTGGAGCAAGCTGGTCTCCAGCTCTTCCATTTATCTAAAGGAAAGAAGAGTTTTCTTAAGACGCTAACCAAAATATTTGGCAGGGGATTCTTGACAGATGACCGTGACGCTTCCTGTATTTGGCAATTTTTAAGACACGCTGATCAAATAGCCAGGGCTCTCTTTGTATCTGGAATTAACATACACAGGTGCTCAGTGTCTACAGACTGGAAAGCTTGAGCGGCCCTCTGCCCTCTAGACCCCACAGTCTTGTGATACTCAGATTGGCTCGATATCCTCAGTGGTTAAAGATAAGGACGGGGAAATAAGTAAGGCTTCTCAAATGGTGACTATGAATCTCCCGGCAGAGATGCACCTTCTGGGTGACACTGCCCTCCCGCCTCAGCTCTGTGTGTACCCCAGGCAGCAGAGCTTGATTTTGCCTGCATCAGGAGCCACATGGACACGGAAGCATTTTATCCCACTATGTCCACTCTGCTGAGTGCTGCTTTGTTCTTTTTTTTTTTTTTTTTTTAATTTATTTATTTATTTATTTTGGGCGGGGGTCGGGTTGGGGACGGAGGGGAGCGGGCGAGCTACTTCTATTGGTCTTCCATTTCTCTATTTTTCATCGTCTTTGTTCTTTGGTTCCTGCGGGCCTCCCATCGCGGTGGCGTCTGTCTGTCGTTGCAGAGCACCGGCTCTGGGCGCATGCGCTCCAGAGCTCCGGCTCGGTGATTGGACACATCAGTCCAGCCGCTCCACGGCACGTGGGATCTTCCCAGGCCAGGGATCGAACCAGCGCCCCTTGCACTGCACTGCAAGGCGGTGTCCTTATCCGCTGGACCACCAGGGGAAGCCCTGTTCTTTTTTTTTTTTTAAGGTTTTATTTTACTTTTAACTTTTATAGAGTTTTATTGTTTACAGATATGTTTGTTCCCAGATTAGTCATATGTATGCTTTGTTCTTTGCTCAACATTTTATATATAATCTTTGAATAGGAACTTAATTTTTGAATAGGTAGTTGGAATCTGTATAATTCAAGCCCCAGCTTGTAAAAGAAAAAAAAACAAAAAAAACCCCAAAGAATATACAGTTACTGTAGTGTGCACTTAAAAATTTGTTAAGAGGGTAGATCTCATGTTAAGTGTGTTCTTATGATAATAATAATAAAGGCTTCCCTGGTAGCTCAGTGGTGAAGAGTTCACCTGTCAATGCAGGAGACACAGGTTCGATTCCTGAGCCGGGAAGATCCCACATGCTGCGGAGCAACTAAGCCTGTGAGCCACAACTCTTGAGCCTGTGCTCTAGAACCTTGGAGCCGCAACTGTTGAGCCCATGTGCCGCAACTACTGAAGCCCGTGTGCCCTGGAGCCCGAGTTTTACAACAAGAAAAGCCACCACAACAAGAAGCCTGCTCACCTCAACTAGAGAGTAGCCCCCCACTCCCTGCAACTAGAGACGACCCTGTAGCAGCAGCGAAAACCCAGAATAGCCAATAAATAAATAAAATTTAATCATCAAGGCTTCCCTGGTGGTCCAGTGGGTAAGGACACAGCCTTGCAGCGCAAGGGGCGCCGGTTCAATCCCTGGCCTGGGAAGATCCCACGTGCTGCGGAGCAGCTGGACCAGTGTGTTCAATTACTGAGCTGGAGCTCTGGAGAGCATGTGCCCAGAGCCAGTGCTCTGCGACAACAGAGGCCACTGCAATGGGAGGCCCACAAGAGCCAAAGAACAAAGATGGATGAAAATAGAGAAATGAAAGATCAATAGAAGTGGCCCGCCTGCCTCCCTCCCTCCCGACCCCCCCCAAATCTAATCATCATCATCATAATAAAGATCTAATATACTGTGAAAGATCTCCCCTCTCTTCTTTCCTGCCCTCATCCATTCAGTTCCCACACCCCTACATAATCACTATGTATGCTTTTCTACTTGAGATATTTGTCTTTCCAGAGCTTCTGTACAAGCAAATACAAATATAGATTTTATATGTCTTCTTAACACAGAGTATACCATATACATTGTTCTGCCCCAAGCTTTTTTTCTCAGTATCTTTTTACATTAATACAAAGAATGCCTCCTCACTCTTTTCAACAACCTGAGTATTACATTGTATGAACGTATTATAATTTTAAAAGCAGTCTTCCCTTGATAGACATTTGGGTTATTGCCACTTTCTGCTATTATAAATAATATTGCAATGAGTTCTGTTGTACAAGTATCATTTCTGTATATATATGCAATTATATATTTAGATAAGCTTCCAGATACTGAATTACAAGGTCAAAATTTATATGCATTTGTGCTTTGATAGATATTATCAGGTTCAAGGAAAACAGTACATACGCTTGAGATTAGAGTTTCCTAAAACAATATATGTTTTTCTATTTTACGTCTTAAAATACAGATCTCAACCAGTTAATTTCACAGCCCAATAAATATCCACACAAAATAAGATATGATATTGGGAAATAACCATGGATACAGAGAAAATAAAAAAGAACTGTAAGATACTATGTTGTTTAACCAGTTAATCCTAAAGGAAATCAACCCTGAATAGTCATTGGAAGAACTGATGCTGAAGCTGAAGCTGAATCTCCAATACTTTGGCCACCTGATGCAAAGAGACGACTCACTGGAAAAGACCCTGATACTGAGAAAAATAGAAGGCAGAAGGAGAAGAATACAACAGAGGACGAGACAGCTGGAAGGCATCACTGAGATCGATTCTAGGAGGGCACTAACCATATTCATATAAAAATGAAACCAGGACACCCAAACTTATCAGTTTAAAAACCCGGAGACTTAACATTTTTTCATCAAATGGCAGCCAAATACAAATTAATAGAGTAAAACATAGAAGGCAACCAAAAACAGATTCCACTTAGATCAAGGGAAGTGTCAGTCTAGCTTTCCCTACAATGGGACAGCAGACCCGAATGCTACTTTCAGTTCTGTACAGCTCTCTTTTGAAAATCATAATAGTGAGAATAGCTTTCTGGCTAAATGTGGTGAATTGAGCCAATGTCTTAATTTCTTCTCTTTTTTAAACCTTACAAATTACAGTAAAGGAATAAAAAGGCAATAAACTTACAGAATAGGAAAAACCATAGATGAGCTATCTCGACAGTGTCTGGAAGATAAATTGTTCGGAGGAGATATAACTGAGCAGGGCAAAGGAAACAGCAACCCATGGGCTTGCAGAAAGAGATTCTGATAGAAAATGAGCTGATTTGTTCTTTGATAGCTCAGGAATTAGAGGTAGCAGGGATGGGAGAAAGCAGGGATGAGGCATAGGCCTGAAAACATGTAGCATGTCTGCATAAAGCTGGAACTGTATTCACAGGCCCCATTGCACTACCCACCTAGACAACCATTCCTTCCCTAGCCTTCTGGGAGCAAAAAGCTTATTGTTTAGAGAATCAAGCAAGAGAAGTTGAAGACTGAGTGAGACCAGGCACAACTAAGGATACAGAAATGAAAGAGAAGGATTAAAAAACATTCTTACTAAACGACAAGACCTCCTTTGCCAGGCAGAATCTTGGCAACTAGGAATTTGCATCCATAGTAAGAGAAGAAAGAATCTTTTTCTGGAGAACTCCACAGCACCAGAGAAAAGACCTTTAGATAGTGATAACTTCTGGTAACTTGCTGCCAGATCATCGTGCCTTGAAATCTGTCAGTGACCCATTAGCGGGCCCCACCCATCCATCCTACAAAGTCTCCAATCATTTGTTTGTTTGTTTGTTTTTTTAAAGATTTATTTATTTATTTACTTTGGGTTGGAGAGGGAGGGGAGTGGGCGGGCCACTTCTATTGGTCTTTCATTTCGTTATTTGCATTCGTCTTCATTCTTCGCCCCTGTGGGCCTCCCATCGCGGTGGCATCAGTTTAAAAACCCGGAGACTTAACATTTTTTCATCAAATGGCAGCCAAATACAAATTAATAGAGTAAAACATAGAAGGCAACCAAAAACAGATTCCACTTAGATCAAGGGAAGTGTCAGTCTAGCTTTCCCTACAATGGGACAGCAGACCCGAATGCTACTTTCAGTTCTGTACAGCTCTCTTTTGAAAATCATAATAGTGAGAATAGCTTTCTGGCTAAATGTGGTGAATTGAGCCAATGTCTTAATTTCTTCTCTTTTTTAAACCTTACAAATTACAGTAAAGGAATAAAAAGGCAATAAACTTACAGAATAGGAAAAACCATAGATGAGCTATCTCGACAGTGTCTGGAAGATAAATTGTTCGGAGGAGATATAACTGAGCAGGGCAAAGGAAACAGCAACCCATGGGCTTGCAGAAAGAGATTCTGATAGAAAATGAGCTGATTTGTTCTTTGATAGCTCAGGAATTAGAGGTAGCAGGGATGGGAGAAAGCAGGGATGAGGCATAGGCCTGAAAACATGTAGCATGTCTGCATAAAGCTGGAACTGTATTCACAGGCCCCATTGCACTACCCACCTAGACAACCATTCCTTCCCTAGCCTTCTGGGAGCAAAAAGCTTATTGTTTAGAGAATCAAGCAAGAGAAGTTGAAGACTGAGTGAGACCAGGCACAACTAAGGATACAGAAATGAAAGAGAAGGATTAAAAAACATTCTTACTAAACGACAAGACCTCCTTTGCCAGGCAGAATCTTGGCAACTAGGAATTTGCATCCATAGTAAGAGAAGAAAGAATCTTTTTCTGGAGAACTCCACAGCACCAGAGAAAAGACCTTTAGATAGTGATAACTTCTGGTAACTTGCTGCCAGATCATCGTGCCTTGAAATCTGTCAGTGACCCATTAGCGGGCCCCACCCATCCATCCTACAAAGTCTCCAATCATTTGTTTGTTTGTTTGTTTTTTTAAAGATTTATTTATTTATTTACTTTGGGTTGGAGAGGGAGGGGAGTGGGCGGGCCACTTCTATTGGTCTTTCATTTCTCTATTTTCATTCGTCTTCATTCTTCGGCCCCTGTGGGCCTCCCATCGCGGTGGCATCTGTTGTTGCAGAGCACCGGCTCTGGGCGCATGTGCTCCAGAGTTCTGGCTCGGTGATTGGACACATCAGTCCAGCCGCTCCGCGGCACGTGGGATCTTCCCAGGCCACGGCTCGAACCGGCGCCCCTTGCACTGCAAGGCAGTGTCCTCACCCACTGGACCACCAGGGGAAGCCCCAATCATTTGTTTTTAATGCTTCACTCTTAGATACTTGAAGAAATCTGTATTGTTTTAAAAAGATCAAAATAAACAGAAGAACTCAAAGAAACAGAGGCAATGCAGAAAATAGAAGAAAAAGCATTAATCTACAATTCATATCCTCAAAAAGATAAGGTGCCAGAGTCCTAGAGTCAAGAAACAAGAAGAGAATTTTCTTCCAAAAAGAACAGTCAGAGAACATTTGGAAACTAAAAATAAACGAGCTGGAATAAAAAATTCAGTTAAAAAGTTGAGCAATGTAGTCAATGAAATGTAGAAAAACTAGCTACACGCCAGACACAGTAAAAAGAAAAAAATAGAAATGTATAGTTATCAATCCATGAGGTCTGATATTCATCCAGCCTGAGTTCTGTAGGGAGAGAGTAAAGGAAACGGAGGTAAGGAAACTGTTAAATAAGTCAATAAAGTTCCCCTTAGAAGCTTGTTTCCAGATTAAGAATGTTTAATAATTACTCAGCATAATTAATAAAAAAAAATACCCACATCAAGAAATAACCCTGTACAATTTTTGGAAACTAGAAACAGAGAATATCTGCAAATATTTGGGGTGGGGAATGAAAGGATCACATATAAATAACTCAGAATAAAAATAGCATTAGACTTCTCAGAAACAACGACAGAGACCTGAAGACATTGAAGCTATGCCTTCAAATTTCTGAAAGAAAATGATTTTCAATCTCTAGATTGAATTACAGACTGTAGATTCTATAGATTACAGACTTATGTAGTAATAATCTATAATTTATAGATTATAGATTCTATACCAAGTCAAACTACCAATCCAAGAGAAGAGACATTCAAAAATGTTCTGGTCTATGAAAATTTACTTCTCAGACACACTTTCTCCAGATGCTACTAGAGGATGTACTCCAGCAAAACAAGGAAGTAAATAAAGAAGAAACGGGATCCAAGAAGTTGGGGACGAAATACAGACAAGGGGCTAAGAGGGCACCCAGGATGACCATGAATGGATGTACCAGGGTGAAAGGGAAAGTGTTAGTTGCTCAGTCGTGTCTGACTCTTTGCGACCCCATGGACTGCAGTCCACCAGTCTTCTCTGTTAAGGAATTCTTCAGACAAGAAACCTGGAGTGGGTAGCCTTTCTCTTCTCCAGGAGATCTTCCTGACCCAGGGATCTAACCCAGATCACCTGTATTGCAAGCAGATTTTTTTTTTAATTTTATTTATTTATTTATTTTTGGTTCTTCTGGGTTTTCACTGCTGCTGCAGGCTCTTCTCTAGTTGCAGGGAGTGGAGGCTACTCCCTAGTTGAGGTGAGCAGGCTTCTTGTGGCGGTGACTTCTCTTGTAGAACTCGGGCTCTAGGGCACACGGGCTTTAGTAGTTGCAGCATGTGGGCTCGACAGTTGCAGCTCCAAGGTTCTAGAGCACAAGTTCAATAGCTGTGACTCACAGGCATAGTTGCTCCACAGCATGTGGGATCTTCCTGGCTCAGGGATCGAGCTCGTGTCTCCTGCACTGACAGGCGAACTCATCACCACTGAGCTACCCAGGAAGCCGGCAAGCAGATTCTTTATCACCTGCGCCACCAGGGAAACACATGAGACTGAGAGAACAACCTACACAGACTGGTGCATGAAGACCCAGGTCTTAGGGAAAAGTACAAGAGTAGATAAAAGAACTAACGTGTTTCTGTAGAAGGTGTGGAAAGTACTAGCAAAAAGTACACGGAAAACTAAACAAGTCAAAGACCCCTGTCTTTGATGAAAATAAAAAAAAAAGTTGTATAAGAGAGGAAACAAAATTAGAGCTCACTATGTGGCTCAGTACTGAATAATATTTACATTTCCATAACAATATAAATACTGAAAAATGATTTCTCAAAAACAGTGAGATAGTGGTATTGGGAGTATATAGGAAAGGAAAGCTAGTGTAGAAGAGCTAAATTCCCCATAAAAATTAGATAATCTATAAAACTAATAAGTTAGAAAATAGTAATTTAAGCACATTTATCATATATATGGAAGAATAAAACAAAGGAAACAGCTAGAAGAGTTGAAAGAGGTTGCTTCTAATATAAGAAATTAGAGACTGAGGAGGAGTGGGGCAGTGACTGCTGATTTAACACCTTAATACTATTTTTGAAAACTATTTAACTACTTTTACTTATTTAATTTTTAAAAGTATATATATTTGCTTACAGTAAAATACATAGAAAAATATTAAAACAAAATCTCCTGTAATCCTACATCCCAGAGTTATCAATGTTTATTTTCATCTTTTTCTACATTTATATATGCTATATGTTTTTATTAAAATGAGATATTATACTTTTCCCACTCAATATTTCATGAATATCATCCCATATTAATATGTAAGCACTTATATCATTTTGAACTGCTACACAGTATTATTTTCTTAGGTCATATCATAATTTATTCAATAGCACAAATATCATCAGATATTTGTGCTATTTCCAACTTTTCACTATTATAAAAGCTTTACCATGAATATCCTGACTCATGGCAAATGGTTACTTCCCAAGTATTTTCTTGGATAATTCCCAGAAATAGACTTATTGGATTTAAGCATATGTTCATTTTTAAGAAGTTGGATATGTACTGTCGAAATTGCTTCTAAGAAGTTACCAATTTTCACTCCAGCCAGGACCAACCTTTGTAAATATTAAATATCTTTGAAAAACATTTGCTAACAGGATGGAAAATAGTGCCTAACTATTATTTAAATACTTCTATTTAAAAAAATACACAAGATAGGGCTTCACTGGTGGTCCAGTGGGTAAAGATACCGCCTTGCAGTGCAAGGGGCGCCAGTTTAATCCCTGGCCTGGGAAGATCCCACGTGCCGTGGAGCAGCTGGACCGATGTGTGCAATTACCAAGCCGGAGCTCTGGGGCGCATGATACTCTGAGACAACAGAGGCCACCGCAATGGGAGGCCCACACAGGCCAAAGAACAAAGACCGATGAAAATGGAGAAATGAAAGAACAATGGAAGTGGCCCGCCTGCTCCCCTCCCTTCCACCCCATCCCCACCAAAATAAATAAATAAATAAATCTTTAAAAAAAAAAATACACAAGATAAAAGCCCAAAAAATATACACTCTCATAATATTAGGTATTATTTTTAAATATTTGCTAATGAGATGGAAAGCAGCATCTAGTTATTCATTTAAATATATATTTTTTGAGAAATATGGGAAACAAAAGTAAATGTCACATATAATTCCATCACATTAAAAATTATATAAATTGAGTATCTTTCTTCAAATATCCAATCCAGTTCCGAGATTATCACTGTTAGCAATTTGGTAGGTATTCACTCTAACTTTGCCCTAAATCTATAGAGACCTATATTATGTATATTAAAATATATAGGCCACAAAAATAAAATCATGCTAAACTTGGTGGTCTCTACATTATGCATTTTTTAAATGGTGAATATATCATAGACATGTTTCCAGATCAGAATGCATTATAGTTTTTTTTTTTTTAACATTTATTTATTTATTTATTTGGGGGTGGGAGGAGGGGGTAGGCGGGTGGGCCACTTCTATTGGTCCTTCACCCATCCATTTTCATCCATCTTTGTTCTTTGGCCCGTGTGGGCCTCCCATCGCAGTGGCCTCTGTTGTTGCAGAGCACTGGCTCTGGGCTCATGCGCTCCAGAGCTCCAGCTCGACAGTTGGACACATGGGTCCAGCTGCTCCGCGGCACGTGGGATCTTCCCAGGCCAGGGATGGAACCGGTGCCCCTTGCACTGCAAGGCGGTGTCCTTACCCACTGGACCACCAGGGAAGCCAGCATTATAGTTTTGATTTGAAGTTATCTGATTACTTGTATATCTGAACATTTTTTATGCATTATGGCCATTTATGTTTCTTTTTTATTTTTGCTTTTTCCTTATCTTTCTGCTAGAATCTCTGCCTTCCTGTTATTGCAAAAGCTCTTTCATAATAATGATTATTTAATGTCCTTTTGCCAAGGATACTAAAGCCACATCATATTTCTGTGAAACTCACTAGGATGTAGGTTCTAGTGTCCTGACAACACAGAGACTAATCACAAAGGTTACAAAAATAACTGTCCAGTAATCTCCACAGGATATTGTTTTCAAATATCAATTGCCTCAATCAGGCCCTTAACAGCAATGAGTCAGCTAGCAATTCTAGGATATGGATGTTAACTCGGTTTGCCTTATGCCTGAGCATCGCCCTTTCAGCACCTTTCTTAGGGGTCTGGGATGCTAAGAAGACTTAAAACCAAGTCATGTGAAGACTCACTAAAAAATTAGAGAACGTTTATTCAACAAAGATCTGGAGGTGGCCTATATGATCACGGTTCACAAATGTCCAAAAGGTCACCAGGTAGAAGAGACATATGCCCTATGCTTCTGGAGTGCAGTCAAGATTAATGGGGGGGGGGGGGGGTGCCGCAGAGAGGGAGACTCTAGTCCAGACTGCGCTTAGAGCTCTTTAGTGTTCCCAGTGATTCAAGGATGGAATGGGTTTTCTCAAGAGTTCACAAGAGGGCTTCCCCTGGTGGTCCAGTGGATAAGGACACCACCTTGCAGTGCAAGGGGCACCGGTTCCATCCCTGGCCTGGGAAGATCCCACGTGCCGCGGAGCGGCTGGACCCATGTGTCCAATTACCGAGCTGGAGCTCTGAAGCGCAAGCGCCCAGAGCCAGCGCTCTGCGACAACTGGACGCCACCGCGGTGGGAGGCCCGCAGGAGCCAAAGAACAAAGACGGATGAAAACAGAGAAATGAAAGACCAATAGAAGTGGCCTGCCCGCTCCCCTCCCAACCCGACCCCCGCCCAAAATAAATAAATAAATAAATCTTAAAAAAAAAAAAAGAGTTCACAAGAGGGATTTCCCTGGTGGTCCAGTGGCTAAGACTCTGTGCTCCCAATGCTTGGGACCTGGGTTCAATCCCTGGTCAGGAAACTAGATCCCACATACCATAACTAAGACCCAGTGCAACCAAATAAATACATTAAAAAAAGATTAAAAAAAAAAAAGTTCACAAGATCCTCATCACTGAAGGCAATCAAGCAGACTAAATAAATAACTCTGCATGGATATAGGAGGGACCTTCCAATAGAGCACAGTTCCCTCCATCCATGCGACTCGAGGTCTCTACTAGATCTAAAAAACAGACAAGATATTTGTTGTATTCTGTCTCAAAATTCAAAGACCCCCGTCCCCTGGGGAGTAGTTGGAACTCTTGAAGTCATCACAGATCTGGAAGATAGAAAACCTCTGACCACTATGCTCTTTCAATTTCCAAATGACTGCAGTGGTGCTGAGGATCTCAGACTCATCAATGATGATGTTCCATTCCTTTCAAAGGTCAACAGACTGCTGTGGTTACTTACAGGAGACTGTTACAAATGCTGCCAAATACAGTCTAGCTAACTGATTTCTATAATCATATATGGCTCTCATCAGAGTAATTAATTTGCAGTATATATCTGGACTGTGGGTAGGCACACGCCTTCATCTAGGAATCCCCAAAGACAAAACAAATGACATCAGCCAAGCCATTAAAAGTGCTCCCCTGACTCAGCAAGGCCTGAGCAAGAGAGTTTAAAGTCAAGAAAATGACCTGCTAATGGTTTTAACATTTGCCTCTGGATTGCTGAGCCAATAGAAGAAAATAAGAGTCTAGATAATTCCCACACATTTGACTCTCCTCTACAATTCCATTGCTAAGAAGTCATCCAGCCTCTAATTGTTCTGTCGTTCATCATTAGATCTATCTTATTGCCAGGAAACTGCTTTCCATAAAGCTGAATTCCATGTCTCTGTCTCTAGCCTCAGTGTGCACAGTAGTGCTCCCCCTGAGCACCCTTCC
Organism: Tragulus kanchil; assembly: GCA_022376925.1. Taxonomy (NCBI): domain Eukaryota; kingdom Metazoa; phylum Chordata; class Mammalia; order Artiodactyla; family Tragulidae; genus Tragulus; species Tragulus kanchil. The sequence goes on from JAIOJX010000023.1 coordinate 46,625,206, forward strand.
CTGCCCTCCACCAGCACACTATCCAGAATAAATCAGTGTCCTCTTCTATACATCAGTCTTTCCGGACTTGAACATGGCAATCTTGCCCCCTCTACCTCAGTTCCTTCAATAGGTCTTGCTTCATACAACAGGATCACTTTGGATCGCCCCCACTTAATCCAGAATCCCACATACCATAACTAAGACCCAGTGCAACCAAATAAATACATTAAAAAAAGATTAAAAAAAAAAAAGTTCACAAGATCCTCATCACTGAAGGCAATCAAGCAGACTAAATAAATAACTCTGCATGGATATAGGAGGGACCTTCCAATAGAGCACAGTTCCCTCCATCCATGCGACTCGAGGTCTCTACTAGATCTAAAAAACAGACAAGATATTTGTTGTATTCTGTCTCAAAATTCAAAGACCCCCGTCCCCTGGGGAGTAGTTGGAACTCTTGAAGTCATCACAGATCTGGAAGATAGAAAACCTCTGACCACTATGCTCTTTCAATTTCCAAATGACTGCAGTGGTGCTGAGGATCTCAGACTCATCAATGATGATGTTCCATTCCTTTCAAAGGTCAACAGACTGCTGTGGTTACTTACAGGAGACTGTTACAAATGCTGCCAAATACAGTCTAGCTAACTGATTTCTATAATCATATATGGCTCTCATCAGAGTAATTAATTTGCAGTATATATCTGGACTGTGGGTAGGCACACGCCTTCATCTAGGAATCCCCAAAGACAAAACAAATGACATCAGCCAAGCCATTAAAAGTGCTCCCCTGACTCAGCAAGGCCTGAGCAAGAGAGTTTAAAGTCAAGAAAATGACCTGCTAATGGTTTTAACATTTGCCTCTGGATTGCTGAGCCAATAGAAGAAAATAAGAGTCTAGATAATTCCCACACATTTGACTCTCCTCTACAATTCCATTGCTAAGAAGTCATCCAGCCTCTAATTGTTCTGTCGTTCATCATTAGATCTATCTTATTGCCAGGAAACTGCTTTCCATAAAGCTGAATTCCATGTCTCTGTCTCTAGCCTCAGTGTGCACAGTAGTGCTCCCTCTGAGCACCCTTCCCTGCCCTCCACCAGCACACTATCCAGAATAAATCAGTGTCCTCTTCTATACATCAGTCTTTCCGGACTTGAACATGGCAATCTTGCCCCCTCTACCTCAGTTCCTTCAATAGGTCTTGCTTCATACAACAGGATCACTTTGGATCGCCCTCCAACACCAGTTTCGCAAAATCTCTTAAAGAACATGAATCCCCAAATGGAACACAGTTCTGGGTGACTGGAACAAAGCACTATGAAGCGACAAACTCTCTCAAAATATTTTGCAAGTGGAGAAGACCAAATACACTAGCGTGATATTCATCTCATAAAGTAAACAGACAATTAAGAATATAAACCCGAGTTGGGGGAGGCATACAATGAGGCCTCTGGTGCTCCTGCTGCCAACCAAGAGTGAGCTGTTGGCATGCTGGTGATGTGGCCCGGGCTCAGACTCTAGCTGTGTCAGTGTGGTATGATGCTGTCTTGTACCTATCTAGTTACTGGAATCCCCAGTAGCAAAGTGAAATACTCAAGACTCTCTAGTACAGACGATGGCTACACTGACCTTCAGTTTAAGAAAAGTCCTCTTTAAGATCCCATATAAGGACATGGCACTTGCTACAGTGCTGTTTTTCATTGGCAACTTTCTCATTTTCATAGGCTCCCTCCTGCTGGCTGGCTGTATCAGCAAAGGGGGGACCAACCGGGCTGTTCCTGTTCTGATCACTGGCATCCTGGTGTTCCTGCCAGGATTTTACCACCTGCCCATTGCCTACTATGCATCCAAAGGCTACTGGGGATACGCCTACGATGACATTCCAGACTTGGATGACTAGCACCACCCCAGCCCTGAAGAAAAGAGTTACAGACGGAACCGAGCCCAGCTTTAAGACACTGAGTAGGAACCCATTGCGACTACTAGAGAAAATAAGAGTCTAGATAATTCCCACACATTTGACTCTCCTCTACAATTCCATTGCTAAGAAGTCATCCAGCCTCTAATTGTTCTGTCGTTCATCATTAGATCTATCTTATTGCCAGGAAACTGCTTTCCATAAAGCTGAATTCCATGTCTCTGTCTCTAGCCTCAGTGTGCACAGTAGTGCTCCCTCTGAGCACCCTTCCCTGCCCTCCACCAGCACACTATCCAGAATAAATCAGTGTCCTCTTCTATACATCAGTCTTTCCGGACTTGAACATGGCAATCTTGCCCCCTCTACCTCAGTTCCTTCAATAGGTCTTGCTTCATACAACAGGATCACTTTGGATCGCCCTCCAACACCAGTTTCGCAAAATCTCTTAAAGAACATGAATCCCCAAATGGAACACAGTTCTGGGTGACTGGAACAAAGCACTATGAAGCGACAAACTCTCTCAAAATATTTTGCAAGTGGAGAAGACCAAATACACTAGCGTGATATTCATCTCATAAAGTAAACAGACAATTAAGAATATAAACCCGAGTTGGGGGAGGCATACAATGAGGCCTCTGGTGCTCCTGCTGCCAACCAAGAGTGAGCTGTTGGCATGCTGGTGATGTGGCCCGGGCTCAGACTCTAGCTGTGTCAGTGTGGTATGATGCTGTCTTGTACCTATCTAGTTACTGGAATCCCCAGTAGCAAAGTGAAATACTCAAGACTCTCTAGTACAGACGATGGCTACACTGACCTTCAGTTTAAGAAAAGTCCTCTTTAAGATCCCATATAAGGACATGGCACTTGCTACAGTGCTGTTTTTCATTGGCAACTTTCTCATTTTCATAGGCTCCCTCCTGCTGGCTGGCTGTATCAGCAAAGGGGGGACCAACCGGGCTGTTCCTGTTCTGATCACTGGCATCCTGGTGTTCCTGCCAGGATTTTACCACCTGCCCATTGCCTACTATGCATCCAAAGGCTACTGGGGATACGCCTACGATGACATTCCAGACTTGGATGACTAGCACCACCCCAGCCCTGAAGAAAAGAGTTACAGACGGAACCGAGCCCAGCTTTAAGACACTGAGTAGGAACTATGGCTAAGGGCTAAGGAGGTCTGCAGTTTGCAGACGTTTGACAAAACAGTCGCCAGATTTTATGGGTCCGTCCTAAAAGATGTTAACTCAGCTCAAAAGTAACTGTCACTAGGGCATTCTCTATTTTTCATTTCCTGGCCCTGGCAAAAGCTCCTGACAAGTTATTTTCTACATGAATATGTATCATAGGAGAGTAGCCAGGTTAATTGTCTCAGAAAGTGAGAGGTGATTCTGTAGTGGAAGGTGTTGCTGCCATCACCCTTTTTAGAGCTGAATGTTCTTTTAAATAGACCTCATTGTCAGTATGTTCTTGTGGCAAATGGAAGAATGTAGTACATCAGATTTCTTATTACTAAGTGACTTATTTTGAAAATATCTAAGTGTCTTATCCCCATCTTCTAACTTTGTGTTCTAGTGGAAGACCTTGGCAAAATCAAATATCAGTGGGGTGCATTTAATAATATTTTTTTACTTGTTTCAAAATGTAAACACTATTTTCTGTTCACCAATCCTTGGCCAGCTCTGACCTGGCTCACTGATAAGTTGACCACCATATAATCTGGATCATTCTGTCCTGTGTAGAACAAGATGTTCTCTATATCATGCCTAAAGGACTAGATTTTAGGCTGTTTCCTAAGAAAAAATGTAGACAAGTGGTTATTATTTAGCGTTTATAACCCTGTTGCCAGCACCTTGTATAATGATGTCATTCTGCTGAAGATTTTAAGAATTGGCCTGGATCTTGAGGACTGGCCTGCCTTAATTCGATTCTGTCCTAGCAAACCTCTTTAAGATCCCATATAAGGACATGGCACTTGCTACAGTGCTGTTTTCATTGGCAACTTTCTCATTTTCATAGGCTCCCTCCTGCTGGCTGGCTGTATCAGCAAAGGGGGGACCAACCGGGCTGTTCCTGTTCTGATCACTGGCATCCTGGTGTTCCTGCCAGGATTTTACCACCTGCCCATTGCCTACTATGCATCCAAAGGCTACTGGGGATACGCCTACGATGACATTCCAGACTTGGATGACTAGCACCACCCCAGCCCTGAAGAAAAGAGTTACAGACGGAACCGAGCCCAGCTTTAAGACACTGAGTAGGAACTATGGCTAAGGGCTAAGGAGGTCTGCAGTTTGCAGACGTTTGACAAAACAGTCGCCAGATTTTATGGGTCCGTCCTAAAAGATGTTAACTCAGCTCAAAAGTAACTGTCACTAGGGCATTCTCTATTTTTCATTTCCTGGCCCTGGCAAAAGCTCCTGACAAGTTATTTTCTACATGAATATGTATCATAGGAGAGTAGCCAGGTTAATTGTCTCAGAAAGTGAGAGGTGATTCTGTAGTGGAAGGTGTTGCTGCCATCACCCTTTTTAGAGCTGAATGTTCTTTTAAATAGACCTCATTGTCAGTATGTTCTTGTGGCAAATGGAAGAATGTAGTACATCAGATTTCTTATTACTAAGTGACTTATTTTGAAAATATCTAAGTGTCTTATCCCCATCTTCTAACTTTGTGTTCTAGTGGAAGACCTTGGCAAAATCAAATATCAGTGGGGTGCATTTAATAATATTTTTTTACTTGTTTCAAAATGTAAACACTATTTTCTGTTCACCAATCCTTGGCCAGCTCTGACCTGGCTCACTGATAAGTTGACCACCATATAATCTGGATCATTCTGTCCTGTGTAGAACAAGATGTTCTCTATATCATGCCTAAAGGACTAGATTTTAGGCTGTTTCCTAAGAAAAAATGTAGACAAGTGGTTATTATTTAGCGTTTATAACCCTGTTGCCAGCACCTTGTATAATGATGTCATTCTGCTGAAGATTTTAAGAATTGGCCTGGATCTTGAGGACTGGCCTGCCTTAATTCGATTCTGTCTCCTAGCTTTCAAAGAGTGACTTGTAGTCAAAAGAAATTAAAATGTCAAAATCATAAAAAAAAAAAAAAAAAGAATATAAATCCTGCAGGGGCGGGGTGCAATGGCCTGGAGGGGTGGGATCAGGGGAACTGAGAGGGGAGGGGTCCAGGGATATGCATATGACTGATCTGGGAACATACGTGTCTGTGAACAACAAAACTCTGTAAAAATTTTTTAAAAATAAAATTAAATAATTTTTAAAAAGGGGGGGATACAAGAGGTGATAAGAAAGAACTTCAGGAAACCATTAACTGCTAATGAGAAATGCAAAAACATCAAAGGAGGCGGCCATGGACAGAAGAGAAAGTGAAGAGCTAAAAATCACTTATGATAAATTGAAATTTAAAAAAACAGGATAGCAATTCGACCAAACTGCCAGAGCTAGAATCAGATGGAGGATATTTAGCTTACAAATAATAGGAGCCAGCAGAGCAAGGAGAAAAGAAATGCACAAAATTGTAATCAAAGAAAAAGTTAAGCATAAATATCTTGAGTTGGAAAATATGTTTCAAATATAAAGAGCACAAAAAGCAGCTCTCAGATATATGCCTCAACAGAGGTTCCTTACACATATGCTCAAGCTCTTAAATGTCAAAGATTGAACAATCATCCTTAAAATCAGTTTTAAAAGAGTTAAAAAAAAATTGATCATTTGAAAAAGAGAAGATTAAGCTCATACGTTTTGTAACGTATTATTTAGGTATAAACATAGACTCAGTTCATTATTTCTCTTTGGAAAATGTAAACGCTTTACAAGTAATATTTGAGACTGTGTTCTTAAAAGATATCCTTGGCGGTCATTCTGTGATTTTTTTTTGAACCTACCAGTAAAGGTATTTTGTCAGTTTTGTGGGGGTTTTTTTCTTTCACTATTTTTTTATTATTATTACTGTCAGAAATTGGTGCATAGAGAACATGTCTTATCCCTTTTTTCTCTCAAGACCTGTCACATAGGCTCAATAAATGTTTGTTGAGCGACTGAATGAACAAAATTAAAATAAAAGCAGAAATAAATGGAAAAGTAAGAATAAAGCTTCACTTAATAAAGACAAAATTAACTTGGGTTTCTTAAAGATTGACAAAACCCAGTAAACTACTGGTACAAGTTATTATGAACAAAATGAGAAAGGAGCAAAACAAATATTAGTAAAAAAAAGACACTAGAGAGTGTTATATGTGTTATACACAACTTAGATAAACTAAGTAATATGAGAAGATATATTTGAAATGCATATTTCTAGATGCACTCTTCCTGGGAAGTCCTTCAGTATTCCTGAAGGGCACACTCCTGGGTAACAAGGTCAGCCTCAGGGAACAGTGTCTCCCAAGGTTTCCATATCCACCCTTGGTATGTAAGTGCATTCGTACCTGTGAAGGGATTTTCTTATACCAGTTCCTTGGGCATAGTGAAAATAAAATACTTTCCATGTAGGGTATTAAAATACCCATACTGAAAGACAAAAACAGGATTCTCACCAATGAAACATCCCAGTAGCTCCTGGGGACCTGAGATGTTGATTTTTCCTGGATGTGCCAAAGATATATACCATTTGTTTAAAAATAAATCCAACTCACTAAGCACACATTCATTGAAAAGACACTCACTGCAGGAGAACAAGAATGAGAGATGAGTAAGATGCAGCTCCCACCTCAGGAAAGGGTCAGTCCCTTTTCTGTTCTCTGGGAATGCCTAAGGTGCGGAAGAAATATGCTCAAGCTCTTAAATGTCAAAGATTGAACAATCATCCTTAAAATCAGTTTTAAAAGAGTTAAAAAATTGATCATTTGAAAAAGAGAAGATTAAGCTCATACGTTTTGTAACGTATTATTTAGGTATAAACATAGACTCAGTTCATTATTTCTCTTTGGAAAATGTAAACGCTTTACAAGTAATATTTGAGACTGTGTTCTTAAAAGATATCCTTGGCGGTCATTCTGTGATTTTTTTTTGAACCTACCAGTAAAGGTATTTTGTCAGTTTTGTGGGGGTTTTTTTCTTTCACTATTTTTTTATTATTATTACTGTCAGAAATTGGTGCATAGAGAACATGTCTTATCCCTTTTTTCTCTCAAGACCTGTCACATAGGCTCAATAAATGTTTGTTGAGCGACTGAATGAACAAAATTAAAATAAAAGCAGAAATAAATGGAAAAGTAAGAATAAAGCTTCACTTAATAAAGACAAAATTAACTTGGGTTTCTTAAAGATTGACAAAACCCAGTAAACTACTGGTACAAGTTATTATGAACAAAATGAGAAAGGAGCAAAACAAATATTAGTAAAAAAAAGACACTAGAGAGTGTTATATGTGTTATACACAACTTAGATAAACTAAGTAATATGAGAAGATATATTTGAAATGCATATTTCTAGATGCACTCTTCCTGGGAAGTCCTTCAGTATTCCTGAAGGGCACACTCCTGGGTAACAAGGTCAGCCTCAGGGAACAGTGTCTCCCAAGGTTTCCATATCCACCCTTGGTATGTAAGTGCATTCGTACCTGTGAAGGGATTTTCTTATACCAGTTCCTTGGGCATAGTGAAAATAAAATACTTTCCATGTAGGGTATTAAAATACCCATACTGAAAGACAAAAACAGGATTCTCACCAATGAAACATCCCAGTAGCTCCTGGGGACCTGAGATGTTGATTTTTCCTGGATGTGCCAAAGATATATACCATTTGTTTAAAAATAAATCCAACTCACTAAGCACACATTCATTGAAAAGACACTCACTGCAGGAGAACAAGAATGAGAGATGAGTAAGATGCAGCTCCCACCTCAGGAAAGGGTCAGTCCCCTTTTCTGTTCTCTGCCTGGTGGGAAGAGATGCCTGGCAAGGTGGTCAGTGTATTTAGCTCATTTATTCCATGGTTTCCACAAATGACCTCTGTCTTGAGCTTTCCTAAGGCTGAGGGAGAACTTTTAAATATGTATCTTCTTATAACATCTAATCTCCAATATACACTAGGTCAGAGAATGTAAACCAAATGATGAGACAAAAAGCAAACACAAACAAGAACCAAAATGCAAGGTGAATATCCAGCCTTCTGAATAAAGAGAGAAAATAAATTACTAAACTAGCATTTAAGATAAGTAACTAAGTATTAAGACCCCCTGACCTTCCTTCCTTGGCTCCTGTGACCTCCGTCTCCGCACTTTCCTCCAGCCTCTCAGACTACACCTACTCACTCACTCCGCTTCCCTCCCTCACCTAATTCTAGGTTCCAGTTGTTACCTCCCTTCTGATGTAAATAGATGACACCTAGTGTTTCTAAATCAGTAGTTCTTAAACTTCTTGGAAGGCCTGAAAAATTACCTGGAGAACTTTTGACAATCCCAGATAACACCCTAAACCAATTAAATCAGAATCTTTGTAGGTACAAGGCAGACGCTGTTAGTTTTTAAAGACCCCTCAGCCCCGAGCCCACCCAGTGATTGCAGTGTACAGTTCACTGCTCTAAACACTCTCTCCATGGGTGACGTTATTACTCTTACTCTTTAAGAACCAACTGCCTCTTTAGGATCTCTACCAAGATGTACCATAAGCACTTGGGCCAGTTATATCTAAAATAGAATTCACCATCTTTTTTTTTTTTTTTTGGCCAATTCTATTGATCTTTCATTCACTTACCCTTTTTGTTTTTGGGCCTGTGTGGGCCTCCTATCGCAGTGGCCTCTCTCGCTGCAGAGCACTGGCTCTGGGCACATATGCTCCAGAGCTCCGGCTCCGTAGTTGGACACATCAGTCCTGCCGCTCCGCAGCACATGGGATCTTCCCAGGCCAGGGATAGAACCGCGCCTCTTGCACTGCAAGGTGGTGTCCTTACCCACTGGACCACCAGGGAAGCCCCCACCAGCTTTCTTTTCTTCGCTCCTCAAATTCTCTCCTCTAGGGTGAAACATCTTGTTGAAGGAGACCACATTTTCTAACTGCCTAAGTCAAAAGTCATGCTTGACTCTTTCCCTGTTTCACGTCTCACACTCAGAGAGTCACCAAGTTCTACTGAGTTCTTTGCTCCCAATTACCTTCCTCTCTCACCAACTCTCTTTAGTGCTACCATCATTGCTCAAACACTGACCCTGTCTGAAATACCATGACAATCTCCTGGTAGGTCTCTATGCTTCTAGATGTATCCTTCATCAGTCTATCCTATGATATAATGTAATTCTAATCATGTTATTTTTATTTTTGAAATCCTATATGGCTTCCCTTTATCTTTAGAATAACATCTGAGCTCAAGAATTACAATAATATTGGACTTCCTTGGTGGTTCAGTGGTTAGGAATCTGCCTGCCAATGTAGCAGACACAGGTTTGATCCCTGGTCCAGGAAGATTCCATATGCCATGGGGCATATGAGCCTGTGCACCACAACTACTGAAGCCTGAGCACCCTAGAGCCCGTTCTCTGCAGCAAGAGAAGCCATGGCAGCGAGAAATCCATGTACCACAAATCAGAATCTTTGTAGGTACAAGGCAGACGCTGTTAGTTTTAAAGACCCTCAGCCCGAGCCCACCCAGTGATTGCAGTGTACAGTTCACTGCTCTAAACACTCTCTCCATGGGTGACGTTATTACTCTTACTCTTTAAGAACCAACTGCCTCTTTAGGATCTCTACCAAGATGTACCATAAGCACTTGGGCCAGTTATATCTAAAATAGAATTCACCATCTTTTTTTTTTTTTTTTGGCCAATTCTATTGATCTTTCATTCACTTACCCTTTTTGTTTTTGGGCCTGTGTGGGCCTCCTATCGCAGTGGCCTCTCTCGCTGCAGAGCACTGGCTCTGGGCACATATGCTCCAGAGCTCCGGCTCCGTAGTTGGACACATCAGTCCTGCCGCTCCGCAGCACATGGGATCTTCCCAGGCCAGGGATAGAACCGCGCCTCTTGCACTGCAAGGTGGTGTCCTTACCCACTGGACCACCAGGGAAGCCCCCACCAGCTTTCTTTTCTTCGCTCCTCAAATTCTCTCCTCTAGGGTGAAACATCTTGTTGAAGGAGACCACATTTTCTAACTGCCTAAGTCAAAAGTCATGCTTGACTCTTTCCCTGTTTCACGTCTCACACTCAGAGAGTCACCAAGTTCTACTGAGTTCTTTGCTCCCAATTACCTTCCTCTCTCACCAACTCTCTTTAGTGCTACCATCATTGCTCAAACACTGACCCTGTCTGAAATACCATGACAATCTCCTGGTAGGTCTCTATGCTTCTAGATGTATCCTTCATCAGTCTATCCTATGATATAATGTAATTCTAATCATGTTATTTTTATTTTTGAAATCCTATATGGCTTCCCTTTATCTTTAGAATAACATCTGAGCTCAAGAATTACAATAATATTGGACTTCCTTGGTGGTTCAGTGGTTAGGAATCTGCCTGCCAATGTAGCAGACACAGGTTTGATCCCTGGTCCAGGAAGATTCCATATGCCATGGGGCATATGAGCCTGTGCACCACAACTACTGAAGCCTGAGCACCCTAGAGCCCGTTCTCTGCAGCAAGAGAAGCCATGGCAGCGAGAAATCCATGTACCACAATAGGAGAATAGCCCCCGCGGGAGGCAACTAGAGAAAGCCTGCGTGCAGCAATAAAGATACAGCACAGCCAAAAACAAATAAAGAAATAATTTAAAAAAATTATAATGTTAATAGCACAACTATATGAACATACTACCATTTACTATCTGCTAGACACTGGGCTGGGCTTCTATGGTGGCTCAGTGATAAAGAACCAGACCTAAGAGATGCAGGTTTGATCCCTGGGTCAGGAAGATCCCCTGGAGGAGGGCATGGCAACCCCCTCCAGTACTCTTGCCTGGAGAATCCCATGGACAGAGGAGCCTGGTGGGCTACAGTCCACTGGGTCACAAAGAGTCAGACACAACTGAAGTGACTTAGCACAGACACTGGGCTAAGCAGTTTATATGTGCTATCTTATTGAATGCTTTTTCCAATCCTCATTTACAAAAATGAAACTGAGCCACGAAGAAGTAATTTGGCCCAAAGTACATAACAAGGAAGTAGTCGAACTGGAATTCCAAGTCAGATTAGCTTTCTGGTCTCTGGAGCTGGAAGGAGGAGTCTCTCCCTCTGCCTCCCTTCCAGCCCTAGAGTGGGAGTCAAAGCCTTTTGTGATCTGGGCCCTGCCTACCTGTCTGTCTCAATTCCCCTCACACGACATACGCCATCAGAACTGAATTATCCACTGTTCCCCAAAGAGGCCCGATGTCTCAGACTGCCATGCCTCTGCAGATGCAGCTTCCTCTGCCTGGTCCATGTGCCCTGCCTGTTACCCACCAAATTCCTCCTTGTACTTAAATGAGTGGGCACAGTAGTATACTGTGAAAGTGTTAGTTACTCAGTCATGTCCAACTCTTTCCAACCTCATGGATTGTAGACCGCCAGGCTCCTCTGTCCATGGAATTCTCCAAGCAAGAATACTGGAGTGGGTAGTCATTCCCTTCTCCATACCCAGGGATCGAACCTAGGTCTCTTGAATTACAGGCACATTCTTCACCATTTGAGCCACCTGGGAAGCCCCCAACATGTGGCAGTGTTAAAGGAGTACACTGGTCAAACACGAACTCTTCCCTTTCCAGTCTGTTTTCTCATCTGTAAGAATAATTACGATGATCCCCACACAGTAATGTTCCAGAACTGGTTAAAGGTTTCCACGACATTATGCTGCGGCAAATCTTTGATAACTACAAAAGTCTACACAAATGTGTCCAGAATGTGTCCTCTTTTTCTGAGGTAGAGTGAAGCTCAGTTGTAGGACCAAATCTGAAACAAAAATTTGAAGTATAAGAAGTTCATCTCTGGATACTCCCCTGGATGCTCCCTGGTGTTCCACTGGCTAAGACTCCATGCTCCCAATGCAGGGAGTCTGGGCGCCCTCCCTGGTCAGGAAACTAGATTCCACAGGCAACAACCAAGACTTCACATGCCAACTAAGGCTTTAGGTGCTGCAACTAAGAGCTGGCACCGCCAACAAATAAAGAAATAAATATTTAAAAATAAGAATTTCCTCATGCATGCTACAACATGGATGAACCTTGAAAACATTACACAAAGTAGAAGCAACTGGACACAAAAGCCACACATTATATGATTCCATTTATACTGAATGTGCAGAATGGACAAATCCATAGAGACAGAACATTGATCAGTGGTTGCCAGGGGCTATGGAAAAGGGAGAATGAGGATTGACTGTTCATGTGGAAGAGGTGTATTTTGGACGTGATAAATGTTTTGGAATTAGTGGTGATGGTAGAATAACCTTGTGAATATACTAAAAACCACTGAATTGTATACTGTAGAAGCATGCATTGTATAGTATGTGAATTATATCTCAATTTTAAACAAAGTTTCTCTCTGGCACCAAACCCCCCTTTATGTGCCCTGCCTGTTCCCCCAAATCCCCAAATGAGTGGGCACAGTAGTATACTGTGAAAGTGTTAGTTACTCAGTCATGTCCAACTCTTTCCAACCTCATGGATTGTAGACCGCCAGGCTCCTCTGTCCATGGAATTCTCCAAGCAAGAATACTGGAGTGGGTAGTCATTCCCTTCTCCATACCCAGGGATCGAACCTAGGTCTCTTGAATTACAGGCACATTCTTCACCATTTGAGCCACCTGGGAAGCCCCCAACATGTGGCAGTGTTAAAGGAGTACACTGGTCAAACACGAACTCTTCCCTTTCCAGTCTGTTTTCTCATCTGTAAGAATAATTACGATGATCCCCACACAGTAATGTTCCAGAACTGGTTAAAGGTTTCCACGACATTATGCTGCGGCAAATCTTTGATAACTACAAAAGTCTACACAAATGTGTCCAGAATGTGTCCTCTTTTTCTGAGGTAGAGTGAAGCTCAGTTGTAGGACCAAATCTGAAACAAAAATTTGAAGTATAAGAAGTTCATCTCTGGATACTCCCCTGGATGCTCCCTGGTGTTCCACTGGCTAAGACTCCATGCTCCCAATGCAGGGAGTCTGGGCGCCCTCCCTGGTCAGGAAACTAGATTCCACAGGCAACAACCAAGACTTCACATGCCAACTAAGGCTTTAGGTGCTGCAACTAAGAGCTGGCACCGCCAACAAATAAAGAAATAAATATTTAAAAATAAGAATTTCCTCATGCATGCTACAACATGGATGAACCTTGAAAACATTACACAAAGTAGAAGCAACTGGACACAAAAGCCACACATTATATGATTCCATTTATACTGAATGTGCAGAATGGACAAATCCATAGAGACAGAACATTGATCAGTGGTTGCCAGGGGCTATGGAAAAGGGAGAATGAGGATTGACTGTTCATGTGGAAGAGGTGTATTTTGGACGTGATAAATGTTTTGGAATTAGTGGTGATGGTAGAATAACCTTGTGAATATACTAAAAACCACTGAATTGTATACTGTAGAAGCATGCATTGTATAGTATGTGAATTATATCTCAATTTTAAACAAAAAGTTTCTCTCTGGCACCAAGCTTACCCCTCTGCCCGCTTTCCTTTGATGGTAAGTAATCTCCAGCTCCAATAAGGAACCTGACTTTCCTCCTATCCTTCCCCCATCCTTTTTTAGTAAAACCCAGAACACTGGTTCCCTAAAAGCATTAGAAGCATCTGGAGGGCTGGATAAAACACCAATTGCAGAGCCCCAAAGTTCCTAATCCAGTGGGTCTAGAGCAGGGCCCAAGAATCTGCATTTCTAACATCCCTCTAGATGTTGGGAATGCTAGGGAATCTGACAGGAGCACTGATTAAAAGTCTAGAAACCCAGATTCTCTTCCTGACTTTGACTCTAATTAGGCCTGGAATTGCACAAGGCACAAAACCTCTGGTATCTCTTCTATAAACAGTGAATTTCTCTAAGGATCTGTCAATTCTAAAATTATGTTTTAGACCCTCATCAGTTCCCTCTGTAAGTCCTCCGGGCTTCCCATTCCTAATATCCACACTCTACCCAGACATCCCACTCAATTCCTCACCTGACAAATGTGGAAAAGGAAGACAACAAACCTAGAGCACGTCTCTGACTCCTCATTGCAGCCTTGCATGGTGGGAATCCATACTGCATTTTGAGGACAAGGAAGCTGAGCCTGTAGAGGATAAAGAACTTCCTCTAAATGGCCAAGAGGACCCAAGGCCGCTTCCTCTTCCTATCATGTAATTCTCTATTCCAATGCGGTGGTCGCTCTTGTGCATTTGTTCATGATCTTCTCACTCTCTGAGACTTATTCAAATCCTATCTAACCCTCTACCAGCCCCAACCTCCCTGTCTGTGCTCTTGTCTTGTGTTTCCTAGCTTTATATGGATTCGGGGCTTGCCTTTCCCCCCTCTAGATTGTAAACTCCTTGAGAGGACCAGAAAGATGGCCTATTTCCTCACAGTCCCTACAGGGTCCAGCAGAATGCCTTGGGTTCAGTCAACATTGGTTAAATTAATAATGGCAGGTTATGGATGTCTGAAACGCTGTAGCAAGCTCAGAACACTAGAGCAATAAGTAGCTTTAATTCTTTTCTTAAAAAAACTAAATGAAAGATCTTTTGAATAATTCTATAGTACTTTATAATTTTCAGAAGTTGCATACATATGATTTCATATAATTCCACTAAGAATCCTTCTGTCTCCCCTACACCTTTACCATCCCTCCCATTTCCCCTTTCCCCACTGGTAACTACTAGTTCGTAGCTATATCTATAGTTACATCTCTATAAGTCTGCTGGATGTACCAGAATGATAAGCAGTTTTAATTCTTGAAGGTCTAAGCCAAAAGAAAAAGTTCACTGCAAATATTTTAGAGAAACGTGTTTTCTTTAACGTCACCTTGCTTCATTACATGCTAGGGAATCTGACAGGAGCACTGATTCTAGAAACCCAGATTCTCTTCCTGACTTTGACTCTAATTAGGCCTGGAATTGCACAAGGCACAAAACCTCTGGTATCTCTTCTATAAACAGTGAATTTCTCTAAGGATCTGTCAATTCTAAAATTATGTTTTAGACCCTCATCAGTTCCCTCTGTAAGTCCTCCGGGCTTCCCATTCCTAATATCCACACTCTACCCAGACATCCCACTCAATTCCTCACCTGACAAATGTGGAAAAGGAAGACAACAAACCTAGAGCACGTCTCTGACTCCTCATTGCAGCCTTGCATGGTGGGAATCCATACTGCATTTTGAGGACAAGGAAGCTGAGCCTGTAGAGGATAAAGAACTTCCTCTAAATGGCCAAGAGGACCCAAGGCCGCTTCCTCTTCCTATCATGTAATTCTCTATTCCAATGCGGTGGTCGCTCTTGTGCATTTGTTCATGATCTTCTCACTCTCTGAGACTTATTCAAATCCTATCTAACCCTCTACCAGCCCCAACCTCCCTGTCTGTGCTCTTGTCTTGTGTTTCCTAGCTTTATATGGATTCGGGGCTTGCCTTTCCCCTCTAGATTGTAAACTCCTTGAGAGGACCAGAAAGATGGCCTATTTCCTCACAGTCCCTACAGGGTCCAGCAGAATGCCTTGGGTTCAGTCAACATTGGTTAAATTAATAATGGCAGGTTATGGATGTCTGAAACGCTGTAGCAAGCTCAGAACACTAGAGCAATAAGTAGCTTTAATTCTTTTCTTAAAAAAACTAAATGAAAGATCTTTTGAATAATTCTATAGTACTTTATAATTTTCAGAAGTTGCATACATATGATTTCATATAATTCCACTAAGAATCCTTCTGTCTCCCCTACACCTTTACCATCCCTCCCATTTCCCCTTTCCCCACTGGTAACTACTAGTTCGTAGCTATATCTATAGTTACATCTCTATAAGTCTGCTGGATGTACCAGAATGATAAGCAGTTTTAATTCTTGAAGGTCTAAGCCAAAAGAAAAAGTTCACTGCAAATATTTTAGAGAAACGTGTATTTACGTTTTTGGTCAACCATTTGTGATCACCTTGCTTCATTACAGTGATCATAGCTCAGTGAGAGACAATGGGTTGCATTAATTTTCTAAAAGAAATTCAGATTAAGGTGTTGCTTTATCAGAAAAACAACAGTTCTGAGAAAGTGAAGAAAGTGAAGGGGAGCATATCAGCCAACTGCCAGACCACCACACCTGTAACATGCAGTCTGCATAAAAAAGATTCTATGGTACACAGCCTCCTACTTTACCTTCAGCCTAAATGATAATACTCATTAAGTCACACATTGGGTCATATTATTGATATGTTTTTTTTCTTGGTACATATTAAAGTAAATATACGACTATTTAAAGAAAATAGTTCCAGTATCACCTGAAACCATCTTGGGTACCACATCATACAAAAACAAGCCTTTGGAAAACATAGGTTCAGGGCATCACCCTGCCACCCAGATTTCACATCTGCCTAACAGGATTAGACGCCTCTCCAGAAGGGCATAGCCTCTTACCTAACTCAGTGTGGATGGCCTCTGCATGGCAGCAGGCGCAGTCAGCACGGTGGGGCTGTGCCTTTCTCTTGTTGGAAATCTAAGGGCCATGGGGCCCAGGAGACTGGCCACTGGTCACACGAGGCCTCTACTTTATCAGGGGGACAGTGAACCCTGGAAAGAACATGGGAAAAAGCTGCCACGAACAAGAACACTGTCCTCAAGGTCTCTTCTCACCACAGCTATGCTTGAAGAGGCCCTGTAGGCGCCCCAGAGATAGATGGCAAAATGACCTTGCTGAGTTGGCTGGGGCTGTCAAGCCTCTCAATCCATCCTGGGCAGGAAAAGAAGCACTGGACAGAGAGACAGAACACCTGCTAACAGCCTTACCAACAGGACACGTGATCCAAGTCATGTACATTCTCTCTCTGAGTTTCAATTCTCCTACCTGTCAAGTTAAGAGTCAAGCACAGACGTGCCTTGAAACACTGCTAAGTGAAAGAAGCCCGTCAGCGAGAACATACGTGTTATATGATTCTATTCATATGAAAGTCCAGAAGGGGCAAATCTATAGTGACAGGAAGGAATGAGTGATTGCTTAGGTTGAGAGACTTGGGGAAAAAGGGATATAGCAAGAAAGACAGAACTGATGACCTTTGTGAAGCTTACATTCTAAGGGAAGCTTTCACTAGACAAGAAATGACAAACATAATAAAGACAATTAAGAATGTTAAAAACAACAAAACTCTGTAAAAGTTAAAAGTAAAATAAAAGTTAAAAAATATATTAAAAACTGGTAAGTGCTAGAAAGAAAAAAAAGAGAATTAGATTGGCTTATCAGTGCCACAGAGCTGGAAGTCAGGGGTCAAGCTACAGTTTTTCCCCTTATGGGTTCGCCCATTTATATCTCCAGAAGGCCACAGAGGTCCTCTCTTTCTTTACAGTTCTCAAAGTCAAAGGTTTTGGTCAAGCCCTTGGCTGCGCCATACCTGGACAGACATTATCTTGGCTCCTGTTTCCCTTTCCTCCTCTCCGAATCAAGGCGAGCATCCACACATTCGCTCAGGAAACACTCACTAATTATCAGTGTGCTAGGACAGGGGCTAAGGGGGGACACGGAGACAAGCCAGCACAGTTCTAAGCCTCAAGGGGTTTGTAATTCACTGTGGGAATCAGAGTTATAAATACCTAATAATAATTCAGAGCAGAGTGGTGGTAGCGATCTGTTGGAGAGACATGAGCAAAGTTTGCGAGGGTTTTGCACTGTCCTCTGGTTTTTAAAACAGTCTCCGGGGCATGGAGAGCTCATGTGGCGGTCACATCCTCATCCTAGTCTTCCCGTGCTTGGTGGGCTCAAGGCTCTTCCCCAATAACGTCTCATGTCAAGTGCACAGGCCCAGATGTGACCTGGGTTCTCATCCCAGCTCTCACCATCTTATGCATCTTTGGGCAAGGACCTTAGCCTCCCCAAACCTGCTGTCTGTGAAGTGGGCTGACTTCACTTACCTCACAGCAAATCAGATAATGTAGTTATTTAATTATACCACATATTACAGGGGATCAAAGAAGGGAATAGGTTATGTCTGTTTGATTGAAATAGGATTTCTTTCCGAGGTAATGAAAAGAACTCAGAATCTAGATAGTGGTAATGGTAGCACAACATTGTGAATATACTTAATGCCACTGGACTGTATATGTGAAAATGATTTTTTAAAGGTAAATTCTATGTTTTGAGTATTTTGTCACACACACACAACAGAATACGTGATCAACCATTTCAAATACAACCAAGACAGCCAAGCGTCCACCTTGAAAAAGACCAGAGACCTAGTGACTGGACACATGTTCCCTGGGGCTACCTGCTGCTACAGGGGCACAAAGTATCCAAGAGCTGGACCTGGAGCTCATTAGGCACTTTCCACCTCAGAGACCATACGATCCTCCAGCTTTTAGTACCCCCTTGACATTCAAAGTAAAATTCTTTTCATCTCCGTAGACATGTTGGTTATTACACATGCTCCAAACCTGTTAAGAAAAATTCTCATGACAACCACTTGGGTATAATTTAACAAAACTGTAGAATGTAGACTCTAAAGCTAGATTTGTTTTTCTTATGATTAAATGAGTCATCAAATGCCATTACCTGCCAACTAATTTCAGTGACTTCTGGGCATGTTTGATACCACAGGCACCAAAAACAAGGCCCACAGCAAGTGCAGTGCTTGGGAAGTTCAGGCCAAGGTTCAAATGAAGCAGGATGCCACTCTGGTGGACTGAGATTTCCCTCAAGTGTCTATGTCCAGGGAAAGAAAGCAAGATTCCAAGTCTATCATGCTAAAAAAAAACAATAACAACCACAAGAAACTAAGAATGGCCCCCAAAGCTGGCCCCAAGGCATCCTTCCCTGAGCTCCTGCCCAATGACCTCTGACATCAAGCTCTGTCCTGGCCAGAGAGATCTTGAGGTCTTCTCGAAAAGGCTTCATTTCATAGACTTGGCACTGGCCACAGGTTTGTAGGTCCCCAGTCCCTGCATTTCTCAAGTCTAGTCCCCGCAACTATCTCAAGCCAAGGGATTTGGTCCAAAAATCAATGTTTTCCATTCCATTCATATCAAGCGCTCTCTTTTTCACCGTACCCATGCTGGTTGTGGTAGAGGAGATCAGGGCTAGCTAGACATAGTGCCTGCCCTAGAAGGGTTCATTGTGTTATTGAGAAGATGAGACCCTACATACATAACTCCCAACCAGTGTGAGGCAGAGCCTGGGGCCTGTGAGAAAGGGATGTCTAAAATGCTCCAAGGAGTCTGCGAAAGGGCTCCTACCAGCCAGCGTGGCAGCATGTGGCTGGCTCATCTCTGTATGGGGCTTGGGGGTGGCTGCTGGCTGTCAGACAGCCAAGAACGCCAGGTGCCACCTGCCAATCAGGATCCTGTGCAAGGGTTCAACCCAACAAATGGCATCTTTGCCCGATTAAGCATTCTGCCCAGGCACCTTTCTAGGATGACACAGTCCCTGGGCTACCTGCGCTACCGGCACAAAAGTATCCAAGAGCTGGACCTGGAGCTCATTAGGCACTTTCCACCTCAGAGACCATACGATCCTCCAGCTTTTAGTACCCCCTTGACATTCAAAGTAAAATTCTTTTCATCTCCGTAGACATGTTGGTTATTACACATGCTCCAAACCTGTTAAGAAAAATTCTCATGACAACCACTTGGGTATAATTTAACAAAACTGTAGAATGTAGACTCTAAAGCTAGATTTGTTTTTCTTATGATTAAATGAGTCATCAAATGCCATTACCTGCCAACTAATTTCAGTGACTTCTGGGCATGTTTGATACCACAGGCACCAAAAACAAGGCCCACAGCAAGTGCAGTGCTTGGGAAGTTCAGGCCAAGGTTCAAATGAAGCAGGATGCCACTCTGGTGGACTGAGATTTCCCTCAAGTGTCTATGTCCAGGGAAAGAAAGCAAGATTCCAAGTCTATCATGCTAAAAAAAAACAATAACAACCACAAGAAACTAAGAATGGCCCCCAAAGCTGGCCCCAAGGCATCCTTCCCTGAGCTCCTGCCCAATGACCTCTGACATCAAGCTCTGTCCTGGCCAGAGAGATCTTGAGGTCTTCTCGAAAAGGCTTCATTTCATAGACTTGGCACTGGCCACAGGTTTGTAGGTCCCCAGTCCCTGCATTTCTCAAGTCTAGTCCCCGCAACTATCTCAAGCCAAGGGATTTGGTCCAAAAATCAATGTTTTCCATTCCATTCATATCAAGCGCTCTCTTTTTCACCGTACCCATGCTGGTTGTGGTAGAGGAGATCAGGGCTAGCTAGACATAGTGCCTGCCCTAGAAGGGTTCATTGTGTTATTGAGAAGATGAGACCCTACATACATAACTCCCAACCAGTGTGAGGCAGAGCCTGGGGCCTGTGAGAAAGGGATGTCTAAAATGCTCCAAGGAGTCTGCGAAAGGGCTCCTACCAGCCAGCGTGGCAGCATGTGGCTGGCTCATCTCTGTATGGGGCTTGGGGGTGGCTGCTGGCTGTCAGACAGCCAAGAACGCCAGGTGCCACCTGCCAATCAGGATCCTGTGCAAGGGTTCAAACCAACAAATCACTCTGGCCATCTTAATTAAGCCCTGATTAAGCATTCTGCCCAGGCACCTCCTCTCCTTCCTGCAGAATTGCCCAGTTTGCAAAAAATGATTCAGGGAATCAGGTCAGCTGTTGGGAGATGGCAACCATTAGGAGCGGTGCCTACAACTGTGAACAGACGCCAAGCTGAGTCAGAAATCAGTGAAGATAGTAGGGCCCCCAAATCCAGAAACTCAGTCCTAGTTCAGCATTCTGCCTTCTGTCCCTGACCTTGGTTCAGAAAAGTGTCCAGTTGGGCCACTCCACTTTAAAAGGGCAGAGAGACTATTCTGGCTGGGAGTTTTACCCAGGGGAAGAAGGAAAAGGCTGTCCAACAAGATGTTCAATGAGACAGTATGTCTAAGAAAGAAAAACAAAACACCTGACACCAGAGAGTAAGTAAGTTACAGCACATCCTCTTTTCTTTTTTTTTTTTTTTAGATTTGTTTATTATTTATTTTTGGCTGTGGTGGGGTCTCTATTGCTGCACCCAGGCTTTCTCTAGTTGAGGCGAGAAGGGGTGCTTTACTTTGTTGTGTTGGGGCTTCTCATTGCAGTGGCTTCTCTTGTTGCAGAGCACAGGCTCTGGGTACTTGGGCCTCGGTAGTTGTGGCTTGTGGGCTCTACAGCATTAACTCAGTAGTTGAGACACACTGGCTTAGTAGCTCCGGGGTATGTGGGATCATCCCAGACCAGGGTTCGAACTAGTGTCCCTTGCATTGCAAGGTGAATTCTTAATCACTGGACCACCAGGGAAGGCCCACATCCTCTTTCTTGAATAAGAAATGTTAACCAGAAGCCATATACCATTCCAGGAAAAGCAACTGTTTCAATGTAAGGTGTAAACTATGAGCTATAAAGCTGTGTCTGTGTTCTAGGTACGGCTGTAAAAGTGATGTGGGGCAGAGGCAGGCAGGAGACACGAAACAGCGAGTCTTATCTGACGGATGATGGGTTTAGGCTGTAAAGGTCTTCTGGTTTTATCTGAATTCCCATTAGTGTTGTTTGTGCACAATGATACCTCTTTTTAGAATCAGAGAGACAATTTCTGAGCAGATCTGCACAGCTCTGGGGAGTGGCAACGTGGCGAGCAAATGCAGCAGCCTGAGTGTCAGGAGGGGTGCACCTCGCCTGCCGCGACGCTGCCCTCGTGTGACCTTCAGCAAGCCCCTTCTCCTCCCAGGACTTCCATTTCCGCCTCTAGACACAGAAGATGCTAAGGTCCCAGCCAGCCCTGATGCCACGATTGTCACTGCCAGAGAGCTCAGAGGCCTAAACCACTCTGGTGTGACAGAGACTAACCAGCCCACACTGGGGCACCTCTGTGGCATGGGCATCACGGGTGTCATTAAACACCCCCACACTCCCCAGCTTCCCAAGCCCAGGCCTCTGGCATCCACTTGAGAGTCTTTCCTCTGTTTCACAGCTCTCCATCTCCTGGGGAGTCCAGCCCTACCAAACCTCTCCCATTTTTGCTCTTACTGCTGAGCCTTTGCACATGCCATTTCATTGCTAGGTACCCTCTTTCCACTCCTGCCTTGTCCTACTGATTTTTTAAACAGCTTTATTGAGGTAGAATTCACATTATCGGGCTTCCCTGGTGGTCCAGTGGGTAAAGAGTCTGCCTTGCATTGCAAGGGGCGCCGGTTTGATCCCTGGCACGGGAAGATCCCATATGCGGCAGAGCGGCTGGACCAGTGTGTCCAATTAAGAGCAAGTGCTCTGCTACAGGAGAGGCCACTGCGATGGGAGGCCCACACGGGCCAAAGAACAAAGGTGGATGAAAATAAATAAGTGAAAGACCAACAAAAGTGGCCAAAAATCAAAAAAAAAAAAAGAATTCACCATTAACATCACCCACTTGAAGTATACAAGTCAGTAGTTTTGGTATGTTCGTGGAGTTGTTCAACCATCACCACAATGAATTTGACCACATTTTTATCAATGCAGAAAGCATTCCCATAGCCACTAGCAGTCACGCTCCTATTTTCTCCTCAACAATTTCTTCCCAGTCCTAGGCAACCGCTGGTTTACCTTAGCTGATTTTTAGATCTAGTCTATATCCTACTTGTTAGGTTCTATTGACCTCCAACTCTGGGTTGTGAAGAGAGTCGCTCAGTGGTGTGAAATGAAGCATGGACAGATACCTCTTAGCGACATTTCTGAGCAGATCTGCACAGGGACGTGGCGAGCAAATGCAGCAGCCTGAGTGTCAGGAGGGTGCACCTCGCCTGCCGCGACGCTGCCCTCGTGTGACCTTCAGCAAGCCCTTCTCCTCCCAGGACTTCCATTTCCGCCTCTAGACACAGAAGATGCTAAGGTCCCAGCCAGCCCTGATGCCACGATTGTCACTGCCAGAGAGCTCAGAGGCCTAAACCACTCTGGTGTGACAGAGACTAACCAGCCCACACTGGGGCACCTCTGTGGCATGGGCATCACGGGTGTCATTAAACACCCCCACACTCCCCAGCTTCCCAAGCCCAGGCCTCTGGCATCCACTTGAGAGTCTTTCCTCTGTTTCACAGCTCTCCATCTCCTGGGGAGTCCAGCCCTACCAAACCTCTCCCATTTTTGCTCTTACTGCTGAGCCTTTGCACATGCCATTTCATTGCTAGGTACCCTCTTTCCACTCCTGCCTTGTCCTACTGATTTTTTAAACAGCTTTATTGAGGTAGAATTCACATTATCGGGCTTCCCTGGTGGTCCAGTGGGTAAAGAGTCTGCCTTGCATTGCAAGGCGCCGGTTTGATCCCTGGCACGGGAAGATCCCATATGCGGCAGAGCGGCTGGACCAGTGTGTCCAATTAAGAGCAAGTGCTCTGCTACAGGAGAGGCCACTGCGATGGGAGGCCCACACGGGCCAAAGAACAAAGGTGGATGAAAATAAATAAGTGAAAGACCAACAAAAGTGGCCAAAAATCAAAAAAAAAAAAAGAATTCACCATTAACATCACCCACTTGAAGTATACAAGTCAGTAGTTTTGGTATGTTCGTGGAGTTGTTCAACCATCACCACAATGAATTTGACCACATTTTTATCAATGCAGAAAGCATTCCCATAGCCACTAGCAGTCACGCTCCTATTTTCTCCTCAACAATTTCTTCCCAGTCCTAGGCAACCGCTGGTTTACCTTAGCTGATTTTTAGATCTAGTCTATATCCTACTTGTTAGGTTCTATTGACCTCCAACTCTGGGTTGTGAAAGAGAGAGTCGCTCAGTGGTGTCTGACTCTGTGACCCATGGACAAGCCATGGAATTCTCCAGGCAAGAATCCTGGAGGGGGTAGCCCTTCCCTTCTCCAGGGCATCTTCCCAACCCAGGGATCAAACCCAGGTCTCCTGCATTGCAGGCAGATTCTTTACCATCTGAGTCACCAGGGAAGCCCAAGGTTGGGTGCTTCCATATATATATCCTCAGTTGCCCTCTCTCAGAATTATGTGTTCTGAGAGAACACATATACCCCTGCTAGAGTATAAGCTCCATGTCAGCACTACCGTGGCTGTCTGAGTCGTTGTGCTTCTCCAGCGCCTAACAGGTGTTCAGTAAACACTGGCTGAATGACTGAAACCAATGTGCTAACTAAGTAGTCAAAGCCCAAGCCCTACAAAGAAAGCCGTACTGAAAAAAACTCCACTGTGACAGTCTTCTCAATACTATAAATACTAGGAGGAACAATACATTAAAAAATGTATGATATTCAGGCTTCTTACCACTGTTCTCACTAGAGCCACCAATGGAATAAGGCAGACCCAAACGAGTTTGATTCAGGTGTGTTAACAAAGGCCATGAGTGAGAGAGAAAACTGCCTTGGAGGCTGACTAAGAAGCAGCAGGAGGGACTTCCTCGGCTGTCCAGTGGCTAAAACTTCACCTTCCAGTTCAGGGGGTGCAGGCTCAGTCCCTGGTTGGTAAACTAAGATCCTACATGCATCGCTCTAAAAAGAATCAAACATAACATGGAAATAATACTGTAACAAATTCAACAAAGACTTTAAAGAAATGGTCATATAAAAAATCTTTAAAAAGAGAAGATCCACGTTTTAGGAATTAAATATTTATAGATTTTATGTGACTTGGCATTACCAGGTCATTTCTGAGTACAATGAATGCAAACACTTTTGTTTAAAAGAAAATGTTAGGAAAGAAAACAAAGACAGAAGGAAGGACATCACCACAATGAATTTGACCACATTTTTATCAATGCAAAAGTTCCATCCTAGCAGTCACCCCAAAAGTCCTAGGCAACCGCTGGTTTACCTTAGCTGATTTTTAGATCTAGTCTATATCCTACTTGTTAGGTTCTATTGACCTCCAACTCTGGGTTGTGAAAGAGAGAGTCGCTCAGTGGTGTCTGACTCTGTGACCCATGGACAAGCCATGGAATTCTCCAGGCAAGAATCCTGGAGGGGGTAGCCCTTCCCTTCTCCAGGGCATCTTCCCAACCCAGGGATCAAACCCAGGTCTCCTGCATTGCAGGCAGATTCTTTACCATCTGAGTCACCAGGGAAGCCCAAGGTTGGGTGCTTCCATATATATATCCTCAGTTGCCCTCTCTCAGAATTATGTGTTCTGAGAGAACACATATACCCCTGCTAGAGTATAAGCTCCATGTCAGCACTACCGTGGCTGTCTGAGTCGTTGTGCTTCTCCAGCGCCTAACAGGTGTTCAGTAAACACTGGCTGAATGACTGAAACCAATGTGCTAACTAAGTAGTCAAAGCCCAAGCCCTACAAAGAAAGCCGTACTGAAAAAAACTCCACTGTGACAGTCTTCTCAATACTATAAATACTAGGAGGAACAATACATTAAAAAATGTATGATATTCAGGCTTCTTACCACTGTTCTCACTAGAGCCACCAATGGAATAAGGCAGACCCAAACGAGTTTGATTCAGGTGTGTTAACAAAGGCCATGAGTGAGAGAGAAAACTGCCTTGGAGGCTGACTAAGAAGCAGCAGGAGGGACTTCCTCGGCTGTCCAGTGGCTAAAACTTCACCTTCCAGTTCAGGGGGTGCAGGCTCAGTCCCTGGTTGGTAAACTAAGATCCTACATGCATCGCTCTAAAAAGAATCAAACATAACATGGAAATAATACTGTAACAAATTCAACAAAGACTTTAAAGAAATGGTCATATAAAAAATCTTTAAAAAGAGAAGATCCACGTTTTAGGAATTAAATATTTATAGATTTTATGTGACTTGGCATTACCAGGTCATTTCTGAGTACAATGAATGCAAACACTTTTTGTTTAAAAGAAAATGTTAGGAAAGAAAACAAAGACAGAAGGAAGGAGTTCTGAAAGTTTTCTATAAAGCCATTCTGTTAAACCATTTCCATTTTCTTACAGATTCCTCATTATAAAATTAGAGCTGTGTTTCCTTGGACAATAACCTATGCCAAGGAAGCTTATTTCAAAATCCAATGACCATCATAAGAAAACCAATTACTTCGTAAATAAACATTGAGATGATTTTCCCAATATATCAACATACTGTTATGCAACAGTCATAGAACAAAAACAAAAGTCTCCCCTGCTCCTTCTCCCACATGTCAATCTACTTCATATCCTACCAGCAGATTAGACTTACTAAAAGCACAGCTCTCCTGTCACGCCTTGTCCTCATTCAAAACCCTTCAATGGCTCCCCGTTGCTTTCTGGATAAAGAAGACTCATAAGTGGGCGTCTGAAGATCCTCCTCCTTTGGGCACTGGCCTACTTGTGTGGCCTCATTTCCTCCTAATCACCTTCAAATAACCCCTGATCTAGACCAAATGCACTGAGAGCCCCAGCCATGCCTTTTTCTTTTTTTCTACCTATACCTAGAATGTTCTTTTGTTGTTATTGTTTAGTCACTAAGTTGTATCTGACTCTTTTGCCAACCCCATGGGCTTCAGCCTGCCAGACTCCTCTGTCCATTGAATTTCCCAAGCAAGAATCCTGGAGTGAGTCGCCATTTCCTTCTCCAGGGATCTTCCTGACCTAGGAATCAAATCTGCGTCTCCTGCAGTAGTAGGCGTGTTCTTTACCACTGAGCCACCAGGGAAGCTGCAGAATGTTCTTTACCTACCTCCAAGCTCTCCATGTCAAAGCCTGCCTCCTTTTAAGACTCATTCAAACGCTACCTCCTCCACGAAGTCTTCTATGATGTCCTCTTCCGTAACACACTCTCTCTATTTTCTCTAGGCATCCACAACACTTTTACTGGAGATGACTCTCATCTATTTATCAATGGCTGGCCTAAGACATAAGAGATGTGGGTTAGGTCCCTGGGTAGGGCAGATCCCCTGGAGGAGGGCATGGCACTCACTCCAGTACTCTTGCCTGGAGAAGTCCATGGATAGAGGAGCCCGGAAGGCTACAGTCCATAGGGTCACAAAACATCATGTCCAACTGAAGCGACTTAGCACATATGCACGGCTTTAATTACAGTCATTTCTGAACTTAGTCTCTACTTCCTGATAAACAATAAACTCAAATACATTTTCCCCTCACACTTAATGTATGCCATGCAAATAGAAGGTACTAAAATATCTGCTGAACAAATGAATAAAAATAACAAATGAAAGAAAACAGCACAATATAGTAAGCAGTAAGCTAATTTATCACTGTCCTTAGAAAGTCTAATTTATCACTGTCCTTAAGAAAGGTAGCAAGTCTTGAAACTTAAGAAATATACCTTAATGGTTGGGACGTTTTGTCTATCTACAAACCTGTTTCTATTGAAATTCTCTCTTTACATTCATTATTTGCCCACAGATATTTCACTCCTTTGCTAGATTCCGTGCATGTTTTATGAGGACGGGAGGAAGCAGAGTGAAGAAAGGGAATTGCTACTAAAACTGGCAACAGAGAAGCAGCTTCTTTGGTGAAGAAAGCTCAAAATCAAAAAAACCAAAAGAGCCAAAGTGTGTCACTGCACTGGCTGTCAAACATGGGGGTGGGGTGGGTAGGGGCGGGATATAGTTTATGCCAGGAGTGGGTCTCTGATTTTAATGAATGTGAGATCACCTGGAGGGCTCATTAGAAGACAGACAGGTCCCACCCCCAGAGTTTGTGAGTCTGAGGTCTGGGATGAGGCTGAGATTTTGCATGTCTCACAAGCTCTAGGTAATGCCGATAGGGACCACACTTTAAGGACCATCCACGCAGACTGGAAAATGGATCAAAGGATTTAAGAGAGGAGGATTCTCTGTGGTACATGGCATAGGCATTCCTAAAGCTAGAAAGTTCATCATTAATTAGATGAAAACTCACAGAAAAATTAAGTTAGACTGATTTTCTTTTGTCCTTCTCACTTGTAATGCAGAAGCTAAATTCTAGTGGGTAGACCAGGCAGTTTTGGAGACGGGAGTGAGGAGCCCTGGGTTCAAGTCCTGACTCTGTCACTAGTTAGCTGTGTAACCAAAGACCACTCATTACTGTCTCAGGACATCATTGCATCATGATATTCAACCTCTAAATGACCAGGGTCAGGTCTCACATCCTACGATCTCACAATTTTGAAAACCTGTTGGCAATTTAGTCCCCAGCATATTTAATGATTATCCCATCTATGTATAAAATGACTAGAGACACTGGAATTCTGTAACACAAACATGAGAAATAGTGACCAATTAAATTTGAGAGCCTATAACAAATAAAGTTGCAACTATGAAAACTAAAAGAACTTTTACTTACATGGGTGTCATGTATAAAATAAGTGCTCAAGAACAAATACGCCATAAAAATAGATTAAAAATATACAGCAAAGATACAAAAAAAAAAAAAAGTCCCTTTCTGAGAACAGTCTAGAGGAAACAGGACAGATGATAAAACATCAACTCACCAGTCCAGCAGAGCAAAAGGGAGTCCTTCAAGGAAAGAAATCCGCCCCTCTTCCCAGTGCTGGCACCTCCTTCCCATCCCAGGACACTGCACCTGGGCCTCCCAGCACGCAGCTGTTTTTAAAGATAAAAGGCTACATTCCAAAGATTGTGGCCACAAGAATGTGAATATCAAATGACCTTCCCGGAGGAGCTCCTCAGTGAGCCTGAGTAAAACTGATCGCTGGGCCATGTGGGCAAAGCTGGATGGTGTTTGTGGCTTGGATCCCGCGTATCTGCTGATACTGGGCAGCTGCAACTATGCCCTCCGCATGAGTCTGGCCTCTCTCCTTTCAGCTCAGCAGGCCCAGAGGCCCTCCAGATGCCATTCTCATTCTCAAGACTTCAGCCACTGGAGCTAGCTGAGAGAGGAAACCCTAGAGCTTCTTGAATAGCACACTGGCCTCCTCTGTGCCAAGGGCAACACAGAAGGTGATGCCCGAGGTCTCATGAGGCGTCTGTTTGACAGCTGTAGAATTTATTCCTGGTCTCTCACTGTTTCTGCCCAGCCATCTTCCGTTCAAGTTAATAACAACAGCCTTAAGTCGATAAGCCTTGCGGCATCCCAGGGAGGTAGGTCACCCTCAAGCACATTATCCCCCCTTAACAGATGGGAAAATGACGCCATGGGAAGATTAAATAACCTGCCCAGACTCAACAGCCTGCCACAGGTGGAGCATGAGATGATCCCAGCCCTCGTGCCAGTTCATGAACGGAGATGCTCTGGACGAAGACCTCTGGAGTTCCAGGGTCCCAGGCAGGGTGGGTGACTGGCACAACAGAGGTCAAGAAACAAATAAGTACAGAGGTAACCTTCTTAAAACCACCCTAATTATCTCTCTCCTGGTGTCTTCCTAGAAGGCCATGAGAGAGGCATGATTTCTAATACCCAAGTATTAGCTGAAAGACGGTGTGAGTGCAATGAGAGGACCAAACAGGCCTGTTAAGCAGCGAGGGGCCTCAGTGATGTAGACTCAAGGAGGGATCAGGCCCAGCAGGGTTCAATCAGCAACCTCAATCCTCTGGACCCCGCAGGGACCTGCACAAACTGGGGAGCTCTAGCCTGAAATCATGTCCATGTCATCCTGTGATACAACAAGGACTTGCACGTCTAACATGGGTAACTCACAGAGAGAGACAGAAAGATGAAATGGACCGTCCCTGAAGTCATGAAGCTTGAAATGTCATCAAGAGTGTACACAAATCACTAACACATAAAGTAAAAATTAGTAAGGACCACGACAGAGAGGCTGGGAGGGTGCCAGGGTGTGATGGGGGAGATGACATACAGCTGTGTATACAGCAGGATGCTATCAGAACAGGTTTAGTGGAGGAGGTGACCAGACCGTGAAGGATAGGAGGCTGAGACTTGCAGGGGTGGACAGGAGGGCACTGGGAACAGTGGCTGGAGAAGGGCATAGAAGGGAAATGGCGGGCACAGCGGGATCCTGGAGACCAGCTCAGGAAGAGGGATGTGGGGGACAACGTGCATATGAAGAAGGACTGAGGGCTTTAGGTATAAGCCATCTCACCAAAGGCCTTACGTGTGGGATTAAGGAGGTTAAATTTCACTGCTAGCCATAGTACTCAGCACCGTACCTTGTTCACAGTGGGCACTCAATAAATGTTGGTGAAGAAACGGGGGGAAACACTGAGAAGATGCTCCCGGATAGGTCACCCTCAAGCACATTATCCCCCCTTAACAGATGGGAAAATGACGCCATGGGAAGATTAAATAACCTGCCCAGACTCAACAGCCTGCCACAGGTGGAGCATGAGATGATCCCAGCCCTCGTGCCAGTTCATGAACGGAGATGCTCTGGACGAAGACCTCTGGAGTTCCAGGGTCCCAGGCAGGGTGGGTGACTGGCACAACAGAGGTCAAGAAACAAATAAGTACAGAGGTAACCTTCTTAAAACCACCCTAATTATCTCTCTCCTGGTGTCTTCCTAGAAGGCCATGAGAGAGGCATGATTTCTAATACCCAAGTATTAGCTGAAAGACGGTGTGAGTGCAATGAGAGGACCAAACAGGCCTGTTAAGCAGCGAGGGGCCTCAGTGATGTAGACTCAAGGAGGGATCAGGCCCAGCAGGGTTCAATCAGCAACCTCAATCCTCTGGACCCCGCAGGGACCTGCACAAACTGGGGAGCTCTAGCCTGAAATCATGTCCATGTCATCCTGTGATACAACAAGGACTTGCACGTCTAACATGGGTAACTCACAGAGAGAGACAGAAAGATGAAATGGACCGTCCCTGAAGTCATGAAGCTTGAAATGTCATCAAGAGTGTACACAAATCACTAACACATAAAGTAAAAATTAGTAAGGACCACGACAGAGAGGCTGGGAGGGTGCCAGGGTGTGATGGGGGAGATGACATACAGCTGTGTATACAGCAGGATGCTATCAGAACAGGTTTAGTGGAGGAGGTGACCAGACCGTGAAGGATAGGAGGCTGAGACTTGCAGGGGTGGACAGGAGGGCACTGGGAACAGTGGCTGGAGAAGGGCATAGAAGGGAAATGGCGGGCACAGCGGGATCCTGGAGACCAGCTCAGGAAGAGGGATGTGGGGGACAACGTGCATATGAAGAAGGACTGAGGGCTTTAGGTATAAGCCATCTCACCAAAGGCCTTACGTGTGGGATTAAGGAGGTTAAATTTCACTGCTAGCCATAGTACTCAGCACCGTACCTTGTTCACAGTGGGCACTCAATAAATGTTGGTGAAGAAAAAGCAGGAAGGCAATTTACTCCATGAAAGACATAGGACAGCTGCGAAAGAAGATGCCGAAACAAAAGCCTCGGTTCTTTTTTTACCAACTGAAATATAGGCAGGACAATTTCTAAGTTTATTTTAACTGTCTAAAATATATGCTTGGGACTTCCCTGGCAGTCCACTGGTTGGGACTCTGTGCTTCCACTGTAGGGAACAGGGGTCTGATTCCTGGTCATGGAATTAAGCATCCTGCATCCATGCTGCATGGCCAAAATAAAGTTTAGGCTATCATCTGCCCCAAATGGAGACCATAGCACCTGCCATCAGCTTCTCACTCAAGAAAACCATGAGAATTCATGATGAGGTAATGTCTGTGAAATGCTTGAAGCTCGTTGGAGATGTGTGGCAAAAGGCATCACTCTAATTAATATTTAAAGAGATTCTACTCAGCTCTGATCTCTTTTTCTGCAGACTAATGTTACGTCCACAGGATAAGGTGATGCCAGACTGGCCTTTAAATAAACCTTCCTAACAGACAGCAATAGGTACCTCCTCCTGAGTCCCTTACACGTGGCTGATGACGCCCATGGTCACAGCAAGGCGAAGGTGATTCCCGACTTGGTTATCTGAGGATATGCAGGGCTATGCAAAAATAAGGGGGCATAACACGTGCAAAAGGCCGTTTTTTCCTTGGGACCCCACTTTTAAGCATGAGAGAAAGACTAGTGAAGACTTCAAGGGGGATCATTTTAGCAAAACCCACATCCTAAGCCAGTTAGCATTTTTAGATGTAACGCAGTGCCCAGAAAGGAAGAAACAAGAATAGCTGCCTGGGCTCAATTACAAATGGAGTGGAAACAATAATTTTAAAAAGTTCAAGGGGAAAAAAAATCAATCTGTTTCCTTCCCCCAAAGCTTTCACTTCTATAAATACGCTCACACAAATGGACCTAAGACCACTGTCCCTTATGAAAATGTCTTGAAGAAAACAGTGCACTTGAACTAAAGCCATGTGGGATTAAGGAGGTTAAATTTCACTGCTAGCCATAGTACTCAGCACCGTACCTTGTTCACAGTGGGCACTCAATAAATGTTGGTGAAGAAAAAGCAGGAAGGCAATTTACTCCATGAAAGACATAGGACAGCTGCGAAAGAAGATGCCGAAACAAAAGCCTCGGTTCTTTTTTTACCAACTGAAATATAGGCAGGACAATTTCTAAGTTTATTTTAACTGTCTAAAATATATGCTTGGGACTTCCCTGGCAGTCCACTGGTTGGGACTCTGTGCTTCCACTGTAGGGAACAGGGGTCTGATTCCTGGTCATGGAATTAAGCATCCTGCATCCATGCTGCATGGCCAAAATAAAGTTTAGGCTATCATCTGCCCCAAATGGAGACCATAGCACCTGCCATCAGCTTCTCACTCAAGAAAACCATGAGAATTCATGATGAGGTAATGTCTGTGAAATGCTTGAAGCTCGTTGGAGATGTGTGGCAAAAGGCATCACTCTAATTAATATTTAAAGAGATTCTACTCAGCTCTGATCTCTTTTTCTGCAGACTAATGTTACGTCCACAGGATAAGGTGATGCCAGACTGGCCTTTAAATAAACCTTCCTAACAGACAGCAATAGGTACCTCCTCCTGAGTCCCTTACACGTGGCTGATGACGCCCATGGTCACAGCAAGGCGAAGGTGATTCCCGACTTGGTTATCTGAGGATATGCAGGGCTATGCAAAAATAAGGGGGCATAACACGTGCAAAAGGCCGTTTTTTCCTTGGGACCCCACTTTTAAGCATGAGAGAAAGACTAGTGAAGACTTCAAGGGGGATCATTTTAGCAAAACCCACATCCTAAGCCAGTTAGCATTTTTAGATGTAACGCAGTGCCCAGAAAGGAAGAAACAAGAATAGCTGCCTGGGCTCAATTACAAATGGAGTGGAAACAATAATTTTAAAAAGTTCAAGGGGAAAAAAAATCAATCTGTTTCCTTCCCCCAAAGCTTTCACTTCTATAAATACGCTCACACAAATGGACCTAAGACCACTGTCCCTTATGAAAACACTACCTGTCTGGAATTTGCAAGATAAACGATGTGCCAGTCTTGCTTTCAACCCACTGTAAGTTCAAACAATGCTCACCAAAAGCTTCCCTCTTCTTCTTAAATAACATTCATTTTCCCCCACCTCTGATCATTAAAGTGATACATGTGTCTGGTGGAAAATTTTGAACCTTTTCTTGTTTGGAAAGAAGAAGATAAAAATTATTCACTGTAATCCACAAGCTGCTAATTACTCTTCCAACTTTTTTTGTGTGAAAATGTACGTTTTTGACATAATTGGGAACTTACTGTATAGACTGGTTTGTAGCCTAATTTCCCTCTTAGAACAATACACTCCACATATGTGCATGTGTCTTTATTTTCCTACAGCACTATTTTTTATGTCCTGTAGAGAGGGGTGCTACTTGTAAAGCTTGAATCCCTCTAGAATCCCTCTAGTGCTGGACATTTGGTTTCTCTTGTCAAGGTCTGTATTATAAATAATGTTGACATAAATACCTTTGCATGATACGCCTCCAGTTATTCTCTTAGGATAAATTCCCAGGAGCAGCGCAGCTGGGTGAAAGCCTGAGCAAGTTTCTAAGGCTTCAGATGCAGTCAGATGACCTCCAGAAAGGCTATCCTCAGGCTCTCTTCCTGGCAGTCTGAGAGCTACTTCCTCCAGTTGCTCGCTGATCCCTAATTTAGTAGATTTATAAAGGGGGTGTCGCTGCTTTTATTTGCAGTTCTTTGAATACTCTGGAGGCAGACTTTTCTCCAAATGTTTTATGTCTACAGCATTTTTGCAGAGTTTTTTTTTTTTTTTTCCCCTCACTGTATGCTTTTATTCATCAGAAACCCCAAACCCTATCCCCTCTCCAAAGGGAAGTTTTGCCACCCACATTCAAGGCAGTCCCAGGGTTTCTCTGCTCAGCACCTGCCACCCACATTTTCACCTTGGTCCTTCATGCCCTTCACTCCTTTCTCAACAAAGGAGTTGAGAAAGCTGGGCCATGACCTCTACAGGCCTGATAACTGTTTTTCCACCCCTGTGTGCCCTGGGGCCTGGAGAATCACCCTCCACATGGTGGCTGATCAATATATGGTATGCAATCATATATAGTGCTAGGGCTGGAAAGAATCTTTGAAATAACCTAGTTCACATATGGGCTTCCCTTGTGGCTCAGATGGTAAAGCATCTGCTTGCAATGTAGGAGACCCAGATTTAATCCCTGGTTGGGAAAACTCCCTGAAGAAGGGAATGGCAACCCACTCCAGCATTCTTGCCTGGAGAATTCCATGGATAGAGGAGCCTGGTGGGCTACCGTCCTTGGGGTTGCAAAGAGTTGGACATGACTGAGCGACTAACACACATATATAGGAAAGAGAGTCTTAAACAGGGGAAGCAACTTCTCCAAACACACAGAGAAATGGTGGTAATTAGCAGGTGGAAGAGAGAAAGAAATCAAAGATGTTAACAATGCTTGAGAAATTAGGAGGCTGAGAGACTAGATGGAACTTGGAAAGGATGACAACTTGGGGGGTAACTAAGTTTGGTTTTGGATAGCCTCTAATACAAAGAACAGGTCTTCTCTCTCTTCTCCATGATAGCCCTTCAGATAATATAAAAAGGAAACTGACTCTTACTGAGTACTTAACCATGTGCAGGTAGAAAACAGCATTCTTGTCCTCCCTGTGTTTTCTATCAGTTTTCTATAAGTTTATCACTCACAGATAATCAGTTAAAGAAACAAGTAAATACTGTGTGTCAGTTCACACAGCTCGTAAACCCAGGTCTGACTGAGGCAAAAGCCCAGGCGCTTTCTCCTGCACCACATGCCTCTCTGACCCTTGTCCTGAGGCTACAGGGTACCAAGGAAGAGCCAGTTGGACAGAGTGAGGTCACAGGTGGCTTAGGGCATGTCCTGGGATGACAGGCAGCAGCTCCAGAGGCTGAAAGTGGTCTGCAGTCACCCCACCCTCTGAAAGGGCAGAGAGCAGGCACCACCCTTCACAAGCACTTGATTGTCAGGCTAGACCCACTGCAGACACAGAAGATTGAAAAACAAGAAGTCTATGTTTGCCCTGGACTTATAGGATACTGCTGATGACTTAAAAGCAACAAGGGCATCGGGGAACTAGATGTGAACAAGGCAGTCATCAAAATCATAGTCCTCTGTTTTATCAGTC
Organism: Tragulus kanchil; assembly: GCA_022376925.1. Lineage (NCBI taxonomy): Eukaryota > Metazoa > Chordata > Mammalia > Artiodactyla > Tragulidae > Tragulus > Tragulus kanchil. The sequence goes on from JAIOJX010000023.1 coordinate 46,660,551, forward strand.
AACGCTGTACGCCATGTACCTGCCCAGGACCAGGCCCCTCCTCAGCTCTGGATTCAACTAGGCTGAAGAATCTTTGAAATAACCTAGTTCACATATGGGCTTCCTTGTGGCTCAGATGGTAAAGCATCTGCTTGCAATGTAGGAGACCCAGATTTAATCCCTGGTTGGGAAAACTCCCTGAAGAAGGGAATGGCAACCCACTCCAGCATTCTTGCCTGGAGAATTCCATGGATAGAGGAGCCTGGTGGGCTACCGTCCTTGGGGTTGCAAAGAGTTGGACATGACTGAGCGACTAACACACATATATAGGAAAGAGAGTCTTAAACAGGGGAAGCAACTTCTCCAAACACACAGAGAAATGGTGGTAATTAGCAGGTGGAAGAGAGAAAGAAATCAAAGATGTTAACAATGCTTGAGAAATTAGGAGGCTGAGAGACTAGATGGAACTTGGAAAGGATGACAACTTGGGGGGTAACTAAGTTTGGTTTTGGATAGCCTCTAATACAAAGAACAGGTCTTCTCTCTTCTCCATGATAGCCCTTCAGATAATATAAAAAGGAAACTGACTCTTACTGAGTACTTAACCATGTGCAGGTAGAAAACAGCATTCTTGTCCTCCCTGTGTTTTCTATCAGTTTTCTATAAGTTTATCACTCACAGATAATCAGTTAAAGAAACAAGTAAATACTGTGTGTCAGTTCACACAGCTCGTAAACCCAGGTCTGACTGAGGCAAAAGCCCAGGCGCTTTCTCCTGCACCACATGCCTCTCTGACCCTTGTCCTGAGGCTACAGGGTACCAAGGAAGAGCCAGTTGGACAGAGTGAGGTCACAGGTGGCTTAGGGCATGTCCTGGGATGACAGGCAGCAGCTCCAGAGGCTGAAAGTGGTCTGCAGTCACCCCACCCTCTGAAAGGGCAGAGAGCAGGCACCACCCTTCACAAGCACTTGATTGTCAGGCTAGACCCACTGCAGACACAGAAGATTGAAAAACAAGAAGTCTATGTTTGCCCTGGACTTATAGGATACTGCTGATGACTTAAAAGCAACAAGGGCATCGGGGAACTAGATGTGAACAAGGCAGTCATCAAAATCATAGTCCTCTGTTTTATCAGTCAACGCTGTACGCCATGTACCTGCCCAGGACCAGGCCCCTCCTCAGCTCTGGATTCAACTAGGCTTGTCCCTGCCCGGAGGAAATGCACAGTCAAGTGGAGGCAGGTCACATGAAAACACCCCATGATCATACCGCCCAGGGAAAGTTATCGTGGACAGATGATGGGGTCAGGGGCACGATGAGGAGGAGGGCTTTCCTAGCCTGGAAGAGACTTCCCAGACAAAGCATGACACTTTGATGTGGGGATATTTCTAAGTAGCTACATCAATCACATCTTGTCAAGATGGGAAATTGCTGTTCTTTACACCCAGCAAATAAAATGAGAAGCAGAGGGCTTCCCTGGTGGTCCAGTGGGTAAGGACACCGCCTTGCAGTGCAAGGGGCGCCGGTTCGATCCCTGGCCTGGGAAGATCCCACGTGCTGAGGAGCAGCTGGACCGATGTGTCCAATCACCAAGCTGGAGCTCTGGAGCGCATGCGCCCAGAGCCGGCGCTCTGCGACAACAGAGGCCACCGCGATGGGAGGCCCACACGGGCCAAAGAACACAGATGGATGAAAATAGATAAATGAAAGACTAATAGAAGTGGCCCGCTCGACCCCCTCCCTCCCCAACCCACACTCCCCCTCAAAAAAATAAAATAAAAAATAAAAATAAAAGAGAAGCAGAAATCTCTGAAGTTCTCCCCCTCTCCTGCCCTTAAGACTCCAAACCGTGCAGTGGCATATCTGCTTTACTACATAGTAAGGTCCCTTTCAAATCTGAGGTTTTTCCAGGTCAGGTCCGGGGGGATGACCAGCAAAGGGGAAATCTGGGGCCTGGTGGAGACACAGCTAAGGGCACCTTTAGGTGGAATGCTTTATCTTCTTTTGTCCTAAGGGCTCAGTTCAAATGCCAGTGCCTCCTGAAAGTCTTCCTGGAGGCCCTCTGCTGAGCTTCCATTCGTCTCATGTAGCATCCGGCCCCATACTGACGACCAGGTTGGGCAGGGGCCATCTAATTCACCTGTCTCTCTTTCCTCCCCACCCCACCTGCCCCCTTCCCTGTGCAGACCTTCCTTATCAAAACATATTGAACTGAGTGGAGCGGTGGTCCAGAAGGCCGCTCTGGGCAGATGTGAGCTGTAACCCTAGAGCAGCTGTGACAGCCACGAGCAGAGGGCCTGGTGCTCCTCAGTGCCAGGTCCTCTCAGGCCGCTTCCTTCCCTTCGCTTCCTCTCAGCTCCGCCACCTGCCTCAGCGGACCCAACACTCCCGCTTGCGCTCGGCCTCTCTGGCACGCTGGAATGTCAAGTGCAAACGAAGTGGTGCACATACTTCTGGGGGGCAGGGAAGCATATTTTATTGTGCATTACATTTGGAGCTCATTAGCCAGCAGCAGATGGAAGACCCCTCTTAAAGGACCATGAACTTCAGCTAGCTGAAGGGCAAGAAGATCAGCTACAGTGAACTTTCAGGGCCACAAAGCAGTGTTCCCTTATCAATTATAGAAAGAGAAAGGTACTTGGGGCTCGGGGCGAAAAAGGGGGAGGCCAAGATCCCACGTGCTGAGGAGCAGCTGGACCGATGTGTCCAATCACCAAGCTGGAGCTCTGGAGCGCATGCGCCCAGAGCCGGCGCTCTGCGACAACAGAGGCCACCGCGATGGGAGGCCCACACGGGCCAAAGAACACAGATGGATGAAAATAGATAAATGAAAGACTAATAGAAGTGGCCCGCTCGACCCCCTCCCTCCCCAACCCACACTCCCCCTCAAAAAAATAAAATAAAAAATAAAAATAAAAGAGAAGCAGAAATCTCTGAAGTTCTCCCCCTCTCCTGCCCTTAAGACTCCAAACCGTGCAGTGGCATATCTGCTTTACTACATAGTAAGGTCCCTTTCAAATCTGAGGTTTTTCCAGGTCAGGTCCGGGGGGATGACCAGCAAAGGGGAAATCTGGGGCCTGGTGGAGACACAGCTAAGGGCACCTTTAGGTGGAATGCTTTATCTTCTTTTGTCCTAAGGGCTCAGTTCAAATGCCAGTGCCTCCTGAAAGTCTTCCTGGAGGCCCTCTGCTGAGCTTCCATTCGTCTCATGTAGCATCCGGCCCCATACTGACGACCAGGTTGGGCAGGGGCCATCTAATTCACCTGTCTCTCTTTCCTCCCCACCCCACCTGCCCCCTTCCCTGTGCAGACCTTCCTTATCAAAACATATTGAACTGAGTGGAGCGGTGGTCCAGAAGGCCGCTCTGGGCAGATGTGAGCTGTAACCCTAGAGCAGCTGTGACAGCCACGAGCAGAGGGCCTGGTGCTCCTCAGTGCCAGGTCCTCTCAGGCCGCTTCCTTCCCTTCGCTTCCTCTCAGCTCCGCCACCTGCCTCAGCGGACCCAACACTCCCGCTTGCGCTCGGCCTCTCTGGCACGCTGGAATGTCAAGTGCAAACGAAGTGGTGCACATACTTCTGGGGGGCAGGGAAGCATATTTTATTGTGCATTACATTTGGAGAGCTCATTAGCCAGCAGCAGATGGAAGACCCCTCTTAAAGGACCATGAACTTCAGCTAGCTGAAGGGCAAGAAGATCAGCTACAGTGAACTTTCAGGGCCACAAAGCAGTGTTCCCTTATCAATTATAGAAAGAGAAAGGTACTTGGGCACTGACAACACAAATAATTTCCCTCAAGTTCCATGAGTCAATCTTGGGATTAAATTAAAGGGGAAATTCAAGGACATTAAGTTTTCCTCTATATGTCCTTTCTCTACTCAGAGCACGTTCACTGTGGGATCTGCTCTAAGCTAAGACCTGGTAATGAATATTTTAATAGACACAGCTTCTCTTTCCCATTGATAAAAACTCCACTGACCAGTCAGAGCATACTTGAAGATGAGGGGTGGACCAGAAACACCTGCATTTTCCTGGTAAGTCTAATCTCTGAGGTCCTCCTACACCTCTGTGTCTGTGGATGTGTACGTGTCGTGGGTGGTGGTGGATTAGAGCAGACGCGCACCTGGAGAACTGCAGCCATGATGCTGTAGGAAGGGACCTTGAAACATGCAGAGTGAAGCCTCCAGGCTGATCTGGAGAGCTGGGTCCAAATATAACTGAGAGGAAAGACAGTCACGAGAGGGGTCAGGGAGAAGCAAATTTGACCCCAGCTCCACCTTGTATTAGCTGAGAGGTCTTAGCTTAGGCAATTTCCCTGACATTTAGTCCCTTCTTCTCTAAAATACATCTTAACAATGCAAAAAACAACAAAAAAAGAAAAAAGACAGTCACATAAGTAGAGGAAGTAAAGTTAAAAAGAATAGTAGAAAGAATAGACAAAGGCCCACTAATATATATATATATATATATATATATATATATTATATATTATATCCATGCCCTAATCCCAGGAAACTGAAAATGTTACCTGGTTTGGAAAACAGGGTCTTTACAGATGTAATTAAGTTAAGAATCTTATCCTGGTTTATTCAAGTGGATCTTGAATCTATTTCCTGGTGGCTCAGCCCAGACTCTTGAGAGTTTTCCTTGGTGCACATACTTGGGGGCAGGGAAGCATATTTTATTGTGCATTACATTTGAGAGCTCATTAGCCAGCAGCAGATGGAAGACCCCTCTTAAAGGACCATGAACTTCAGCTAGCTGAAGGGCAAGAAGATCAGCTACAGTGAACTTTCAGGGCCACAAAGCAGTGTTCCCTTATCAATTATAGAAAGAGAAAGGTACTTGGGCACTGACAACACAAATAATTTCCCTCAAGTTCCATGAGTCAATCTTGGGATTAAATTAAAGGGGAAATTCAAGGACATTAAGTTTTCCTCTATATGTCCTTTCTCTACTCAGAGCACGTTCACTGTGGGATCTGCTCTAAGCTAAGACCTGGTAATGAATATTTTAATAGACACAGCTTCTCTTTCCCATTGATAAAAACTCCACTGACCAGTCAGAGCATACTTGAAGATGAGGGGTGGACCAGAAACACCTGCATTTTCCTGGTAAGTCTAATCTCTGAGGTCCTCCTACACCTCTGTGTCTGTGGATGTGTACGTGTCGGGGGGGGTGGGGGGTGGATTAGAGCAGACGCGGCACCTGGAGAACTGCAGCCATGATGCTGTAGGAAGGGACCTTGAAACATGCAGAGTGAAGCCTCCAGGCTGATCTGGAGAGCTGGGTCCAAATATAACTGAGAGGAAAGACAGTCACGAGAGGGGTCAGGGAGAAGCAAATTTGACCCCAGCTCCACCTTGTATTAGCTGAGAGGTCTTAGCTTAGGCAATTTCCCTGACATTTAGTCCCTTCTTCTCTAAAATACATCTTAACAATGCAAAAAACAACAAAAAAAGAAAAAAGACAGTCACATAAGTAGAGGAAGTAAAGTTAAAAAGAATAGTAGAAAGAATAGACAAAGGCCCACTAATATATATATATATATATATATATATATATATATTATATATTATATCCATGCCCTAATCCCAGGAAACTGAAAATGTTACCTGGTTTGGAAAACAGGGTCTTTACAGATGTAATTAAGTTAAGAATCTTATCCTGGTTTATTCAAGTGGATCTTGAATCTATTTCCTGGTGGCTCAGCCCAGACTCTTGAGAGTTCCTTGGATAGCAAAGAGATCACACTGTTCAGTCCTAAATGAAATCCCCACCCTGAATATGCATTGGAAGGACTGATGCTGAAGCTGAAGCCCCAATGCTTCGATCACCTGATGAGAAGAGACAACTCACCAGAAAAGACTCTGATGTTGGGAAAAATGGAAGGCAAAAGGAGAAGGGGACAACAGAGGACGAGATGGTTGGATGGCATCATTGAGTCAATGGACATGAGTTTGAGCAAGCTTTGGGAGATGGTGAAGGACAGGGAAGCCTACATGTTGCAGTCCACGGGGTCACAAAGGGTCAGATATGACTGAACAAAAACAACAACAGGGGTGCCCACAGGGAGCCTAACTGGGCCACGGGCTGTGCTGATACAGAAACAGACCCTGAACTCAGGCTCCTGCACCCCATCTGCATTGCTGTGCCCAATTCTTTGCTTTCTCCTTTCCAGGGGACTGGATAGATTGGGGATATTCTGTAAAAACTAGGAGACCTGATCCCTGTTTTTGAATCTCTGAATGGCTAAAAAGGCTGTCAAGGGGAAGAAGAAATGGATTTTTGTACAGGGCTTCAAAGGACAGAATCAAGGCCAATGGGGCAGCCATTGCCTGGAGGAATAGCTGGGTTCAGCATAATGAAGAACCTTCTGATAATCAGAGCCAACTGACAAGGGACCAGGAGTGCCTCAGGGACAGGCAGGTCTGTGCTCATAGGCTGGGGGTGCTAGGGAAGCTCCCGCACCAAACAAAGGCTGCACTTGACCTCCTCCAGAGTTGGCAACTTTGTTTGAAGGTCTGCGTCTTGTGGCTCAAATATCCTATGTGAATCTAGGTTTTTGGCATACAGACAAGGAACGCGCTCACCAAAACTTATCACACAGCTTTTGTGAAGAACTGAGTCCTGTCACTCCCTGGGAATGAGCTCCAAAGAGAAAATGATCAGTTCTTCCTGTTTCTATATTCAAAATGTGCCTCATCCCCAAGGAAGAAGGAAGTGGAAAAGCATATACTTCCATACAGACACGACCTCGAAGCTGGCCAGGGGCCAACAGCGTGTGCACCAGTCCCAGAGGATCCCTGAACAGCCTGGGCTCGATGCCCTTCTCCAGCAAAAACTAGAGAGAACACAGCCTCCAGCTACCTGCTGAATTCCTTTCATAAGAACAAATAAATGGCACCTTCATCTTTATTTAGATCACTGCTGTTCCTTTTGCAGCCTTCTAAATTCCACAGGTGGAATAAACAGAACAACAAGGCAGTAACTCAGAAGCTTAATCAGCTCCATGCTCACACGATGCTCACAGGTTAGCCTTAGAGAAGTTAGGTGCGGGGGATGGCTGTTGGCATTGTTACCACTGGTTGTTACGTGTTCCAGCCTTCACCCTCCATTCTGGATACTCAGAGAGCAGGAAGCACAGCTTTCTCAACTGCCTGCACATCTGTCTTCCCTTAAATCAAAGGCTCGGAGAACTGAGCGCTGTTGCATCCGGATGAATTCCTCTGAAGCTCTTACTGTTCGGGATTTTGACAGTTTGCCATGTTACCCTTTTACTGAAAAGGCTGAGCTACTCCAGTCATTCCTCAAGAGAGGTCAAAAGAACACACTTTCATACATTTAGTTTTACCACCATCTCATCACTAGCCTGTAATTAGAGATTTTTCCTTCCTTTTCCCCCCCAGAAGAACCAGTGTTGAGCACGCACATCATTTAGCAGCCAGCTTGTGAAATGAAGCCTGAACTGTGTCCAACCACCGGCAAGAAGGTCTCCAAGTATCAAGTGAGTCCCTGAAAATACTGTTTCACTTTAGTGAACGTAACTGGCTACTGCCTGCACATTGATCAGCTAGGCACTAAATCAGGATGCCCATTGTCCTTCAAGCAGAGAGTTAACTGTATATATGTATTTAAAAAATCCTCACATAGGCAGAGCTGCATAATGCAATCTGTAGTCACCAAAATAAATTTAAGACTGTGTTATCCTGCTTCTGTGAATGTGTTGTCACTTTGGTGTATATCTTTGACTATAGTGGAAGTACAGCTTACAACAGCTGTGCATAAATCAGAATTTTATATACTGACTGGTGTTAAGTACACAGGCATGTTTGGTATTCAAAAGCTTTCCATACCAAATCTTTTGAGTATAGGGCGAAACTTCTACAATATGAACAATAATTACCAAGTCTGTCTAGCTTGAAATTTTAAATTTTATATAGCGTATTTATTAAAATAGGTGGTTTAGTTGTCAGCTACCTGCTGAATTCCTTTCATAAGAACAAATAAATGGCACCTTCATCTTTATTTAGATCACTGCTGTTCCTTTTGCAGCCTTCTAAATTCCACAGGTGGAATAAACAGAACAACAAGGCAGTAACTCAGAAGCTTAATCAGCTCCATGCTCACACGATGCTCACAGGTTAGCCTTAGAAGTTAGGTGCGGGGGATGGCTGTTGGCATTGTTACCACTGGTTGTTACGTGTTCCAGCCTTCACCCTCCATTCTGGATACTCAGAGAGCAGGAAGCACAGCTTTCTCAACTGCCTGCACATCTGTCTTCCCTTAAATCAAAGGCTCGGAGAACTGAGCGCTGTTGCATCCGGATGAATTCCTCTGAAGCTCTTACTGTTCGGGATTTTGACAGTTTGCCATGTTACCCTTTTACTGAAAAGGCTGAGCTACTCCAGTCATTCCTCAAGAGAGGTCAAAAGAACACACTTTCATACATTTAGTTTTACCACCATCTCATCACTAGCCTGTAATTAGAGATTTTTCCTTCCTTTTCCCCCCCAGAAGAACCAGTGTTGAGCACGCACATCATTTAGCAGCCAGCTTGTGAAATGAAGCCTGAACTGTGTCCAACCACCGGCAAGAAGGTCTCCAAGTATCAAGTGAGTCCCTGAAAATACTGTTTCACTTTAGTGAACGTAACTGGCTACTGCCTGCACATTGATCAGCTAGGCACTAAATCAGGATGCCCATTGTCCTTCAAGCAGAGAGTTAACTGTATATATGTATTTAAAAAATCCTCACATAGGCAGAGCTGCATAATGCAATCTGTAGTCACCAAAATAAATTTAAGACTGTGTTATCCTGCTTCTGTGAATGTGTTGTCACTTTGGTGTATATCTTTGACTATAGTGGAAGTACAGCTTACAACAGCTGTGCATAAATCAGAATTTTATATACTGACTGGTGTTAAGTACACAGGCATGTTTGGTATTCAAAAGCTTTCCATACCAAATCTTTTGAGTATAGGGCGAAACTTCTACAATATGAACAATAATTACCAAGTCTGTCTAGCTTGAAATTTTAAATTTTATATAGCGTATTTATTAAAATAGGTGGTTTAGTTGTTAAGCCGTGTCTGACTCTTGCAACCCCAGGGACTGTAACCCTCAAGGCTCCTCTGTTCATGGGATTTCCCAGGCAAGAATACTGGAGTGGGTTGTCATTTCATTTTCAGGGGATCTTCCTGACCCAGGGATCGAACCCACATCTTCTCAACTGCAGGTAAACTCTTCACCAGTGAGCCACCAGAAAGGTCCATTTGTTAAAATAGGCCATACTCAACAAGCTAAACTTAAGACTCAGACTTATCTCTGAGATTACACCAAGTCTTCATCAGATGAAGGGGTTACATTTCAAGGATCTGAATATTGCAGGTGAGTTTAGCAGAGGACCACCCCCTCTGCGCACCAGCACAGTGTTTCTGGCCTGACTCAAATGATTTCAGAACCTATAATCACCAGCTTCTGTCACTCCAGTACAGCAAAGTCCTATCGCTAGGGCTGGGCTCTGTGAGAAGGGCTGCGGAGGAGGTGAGAGGGACGTTATGCCCACACTCCCAGGGACATTGCAAGGCCACAGCCACACACACAAATGGCCACACAGGGAATCCTTCAAGGTTGATAGCGAGGTTGCTTCATGAGAGGTACTAAGTACAGAGGTGGGAGGTCAGGTGACGATGAAGATCCTGGCTGGGACGAGGGGATACGGAAGAGCATTCCCAGGACAAATCAGGTTTGAGTTGGGCCTTCAGGCAAGACCACCAGGGCTGAGGCACACCTAGGCTGAGAGGCCAGATGGATGAACAAAGCCCTAGAGACCTGGGGGTGGGGGTTGGAGAGGGATTAAGTGAGGACAGGGTCAAGGAGGAGAGGGACTGAGACAGGATGGAGACAGTCCATCGTATCTGCCAGGCTGAGAACCCGGAATTTCATTCTCCATACACAAGGGACCCACTCAAGGCCTGTGGACCACATATTAGAAGAAACAAGCCTGATGCTCAGAGAGAGAATGGATGTGAGAGAGACTTCAGAAGTAAAAATGACAGGTCTTGATGAGTGATTAGATTTCAGGAAGGAGGGGTCAAGGGAGCAGGTAGGTCCCAGAGGACCACGTTCCCCTGCTGTGCGGGTCCCGGGTTGGACGGGGAGCGGGTGCTGGCCATCGGGGATCCCACAGTGAGCGCATCAGGTTAGCTTTGGCGGCACCTTGGGCTCAGGCCCACTCAAGCCTCCCCTGGGCACATCTATGAGCCTCTCTAAGGGCACTACTCTTCAGGGCTGAGCGATAGCGGATGAGGGGAAAGGAGAAGGGAGGGAGGAAAGGAGGAGGGGGCAGGGAAGGGAAGCCGAGAGAAGGTTTGTTTGTTGAGTTGAACTGCGAACAAATAAACTTGAGCTGTGTGCACCTAAACAGACCAATTTGCGGGTGCCCATGGGCTCCAGTTTCTGTCGTTCACCTCGGCCAGTTCTCTCAGACCAGTTCCCAGCTCTCCTGCAGGACTGGTTCTGCAGTGAAAAGTCCCAAAGCGATAGCAATAGCTCACCACACCACCCGGGGCCTGGTCCCCCAGGCAAGCGTGCGGCAGCTGGGTGTTCCTCTTTTCAAAACTCCAGAAACATAATTTTGCATTCAAGGGGCAGAGAACTTGAATGCTCCAGAGTCTCCTCATAACCGTGGGGATGACATCTGTCCAGACAGCCCATCTGGGTCTAGAATATGCCAAGCCTTTTCAGACCTCCAGGCCCTTGCATCAGCTGTTCCCTCTGCCTGGAAGCTTGCTACATCCCTGGCTCCATTCTAATATAGCAATGCAAATTTAATCCTTATAGTGACTCTCTCAGATAGGATTATTATCCCCAGTTTACAGACAAAGAAACAGAAGCCCAGAAGACTAGAAAACCTGACTGTGGAATATATTTAGTGGTCAGAGGGACCAGGACTCAAATCCAGGCGATGTGTGGCCGCAGGTCTGCATACTCACACGCAAAGTTACCCCACCTCTTCCAGAGCTGGCCTGCCTTCCTCAGCTTCAGGCATGCCTGGCTGCCTGATCTCCCCATGGCTCAGACAGGCCTTCCCCCACCCTCAAATGGAGCTCCCTCCACACCACCTTCTCGTACACTACCCTGCTTATTTCCTTTCCAGCCCTTAGCACCACCTGTAATTATTTATATATTTACTTGTTTGTTGCTCCATCTAGAATATATATTCCAGGAAGGCAGGGATCTTGCCTCTTGTTCCAGTGTATTCTGGGGCACCTGGAATAATTCTCTGGCACAGAGTAGGTGTTTTATTAGGAACTGTTGAATGAGCAAATGAAGGACAGTATTGTGGATGCTACATGGTGCTCCCCGGGGACATAAGGTATTGCAATGCTGTCCTTTACCTCCCGTCCTATTCTCCTTGCTCAGCTAGTACAAATGCCCCTCCCTACACTAAGGCAAACAGGAGCCGGCACCCAGTTCCCAGTATATATGGACAAGGCTGATCTATTTATAACCGTGTCTGACCCTCAAATCCCCCAGACTAGGGCCCTTGAGCACTAATGATAAGCTTGTGGAGAGGCAGGGATTCCATCTTCCAATTAACCCCTCTGTAGCCTCCCACAACTTAACAGTACTTGCAGGTCACTGACCGCTGTTGATCTCCATTAGGGTCTGAGGACCCTCCAAATAGCAAAAAGCTCCTGCCCCTTGAATCAAGAGGCATCTTGAATACAAATCACATTGTCCTCAGGTGGAGAGGTCCTCAGTCAACACAGATTGCTGAAACAAAAGCACTATTTACATATTCCCACGTTCAGGGAGCTTGCCTGAGTATCAGCTGTTAAAAGGCACCAGCTTGTCAAACACTCATTGTATGCAAACACTCTAGTAGACACTTTTACACACAGGACCTCATTTAACTCTGTGAGTTTGGAAATATTATTCCCCTTTTACAAGTAAGAAAAGTGAGGCTCCAAGGTCCAACATCCCCAAACCCTGTGGATTCCAGCCCAGGGTCAGAGCCTCTGGAAAGGCTTCCTGCTGTCCTCTCCCCTGAGGGCTCTGTCCTCTCTCACTTCCACCAGGCTAGCTCCTCTTCATCTGGGCCCTGCGCCTTCCGACCCATTTACCTCTGCGCACTCTCCTCCAACCTACTGTGGTCATTCCACTTTCCACCACCTGCTAACTCTTCTTCCTTCCACTTTCCATGCTGAACCCTTCCCCAGTCTCCCCAGTTAGAATTCACTCCCTCAGCATTCCCAGAGGTCCCAGGGTTTAGCTCCCAGAATGCCCTGCACTGCAATCCTCTTTATTCCACACTAAAATCTGAGCTCCTTGAGGGCAGAGGCTGTCAGGAGTTCACCTCTTTGCTTCCTCCTGAATGAGTGGAGAAAGCTCTTGCTGAACCGTTGAAGAATGAAGAGGGAAAGACTGGTGGCATCTGAGAGATCAGAGGCTCTGGACAAATGAGCTTCAATTACAAGAGTATTGTACAGGAAAGGCAAATTTATGACTGATGTGCCACAATTCTGCCATTTTCCTGCTCCCGTCACAAAACACACTCTCATTAGTCCTCTGATTTCATAAAGCTTGAAACGTAAAACCAGGAAGTCTAGGAAGGAAACAAAATAATAAAATCACTTCCATAAGAAACCTTTCCTAGTAATGGATTTCACCCATACACTGGGGAGCCACTAACTGCAGCATAAGGAGTGGAGGTAAGAGACTGGGCAAAGGATGTCACAGTTAACTACCTTGTGCTTGTTCTGCTGTGGATGCACCAGAATTCACCTGTCCTGGAAAACACGCACTTGCTGAACTGTGGGCCTCTCCAATCCCAGCTATGTTGAACACCCACCAAAGGATGCCTGGCCTGTAAGTGATTTTAAATAGTCTTGATTGGAAAATAACTCAGCCCATGCCTTTACATTAGAAACTAGGGCCTCTATGTTAGGACTCCTAGATCAGTGCATTATTTTTTTCCCCATGCAATTATTCTGAGGTTTTTACTAAAATAACCGACTCACAAACAGAAATGCTTCCTGATCTATAAAGCCACTTTGGAAACAAATCATTATGCCCTTAAATATTTCATGATGGTCCAAAGCCCTGAAGCGGGGAAGACGAGTATTCACCAATCCTTACCATGTCTATTTCGGGACTCTCGAAACAAACTGCCAATGCCTCCCTTGTTTTTCTAAACGCCCATTTGCAAGTGCTGCGTGGATTCCTGGAGAAATATTGCTTCTACCCAAAATGACCCCAAACACAGAGACCAGGAGATTTCGCTTCACCAAGGTTTACAGCGCAAGGATCTCAGAGATCATCTAGCGCACTCTCCTGACCGGCCCCCGCCCCCCATCTTTTTATAGGCGACAAAACTGGTAGGGGGTACTTGCCCAAGGACACATAGTCCGTGGATGGCAGAGGAGCCACCAGGAGCCAGGAGCCCCGACTCGCAGCCCCGGGAGCACTCACTAGTTCCAGAGGCTGACTCAACACTCCTCCTAAAGCTCAGCTAAAGAAAGCTGCTGCAGGTCAGCGACGTGACCCCTGAGACTGACTTACGCTGGTCCCAACATTCCTCTGCACCCTCAAGGAGCGGTGGAGCTGAGACGCTCAGGGGTGCCCCGAGACTCACACGTGGCAATAAGGCAGGGCGCTTCAGGTGATCGTCCCTGGCGAACTCGTCCCGGTCCAGGCGTGGCCTTCGAGATCGGGTTAGGCGGGTTGGTCTGAGGTCACTCAGAAAGTTGACGCTGGCTGTGGCCGCACTTGAACTCAGGTCTCCCGGTTTGCCGCTCTTTTGCACTAGACCATGCAGATCTCGAAAACTTAAGCGATGCATTGATACTGTGTAAAGATTTAACCATTGCAGGCCCTGAGCGGGACCCCGACGCGCCCCTCGCCAGGAGTGGGGCTCGAGGACTGGAGGCGGGCGCGGGTCACCGGGGGCCGGTGGAGCGAGCGGAGCGCACGGCGGAGGGCGGCGCGGAGGAAGCCACAGGGGCAGGCAGGCTGCGGCTCCAGAGCCGCAGGCCCGGGGCGTAGGGACCAGCAGTCCCCCCAAAACTTTACGGCGCCGCGACCTCTCCCTTACCTGCAAGGAGGCGCCGCCCGCGCGGACGCGGACCTGGCGGGCTGACGCTCTCGGCTCGGGGCGGCCCCGCCCGGCGGCGGGCACGGACGCGGGCAAGGCTCGGCCAGCGGCTCGGCTCGGGCTCCGCCTCCCGCGCCGCGGCGGCAGCCGGAGCGGGGGCGCGCGGCCGGGCCGTCTGGCCGCGGCAGGTGCCGAGGCTGCAGCTGCGGGGCCGCCAGCTGCCCGCACCGCGACCCCCGCCTCGGGGGAGGAGCCCCGCGGCGGCCTCCGCGGGCCCCGGAGGTCCCTGCCCGCCGCAGTGGGCGGTCCCGCTCCCACCCGGGCCCTGCCTCCGCCGGCCTTCCCCAGCTCCCGCCTGGGCTAGCAGCGTCCCCATAGCGTACCCACAGGGAGACTGAGGCCGGGAGAGGACGCGCACCCGGAACGGCGGCAGTGGCGCCAGAACTGGAACCCAGAAGGATCCCACGGAAAGAGCTCCTTCTCACACTCGTCCCCCGGCGCTCTTACTCCACGGCCTTTTGAAGAGCTGCAGCTACACGGGACTCTAAGGGACACAGATGATCCCAACTGCACCCCCCCACCTCCCCACCCCCGCCTTTCACGAGGGTGCACACACACACACACACACCCTGGGGCTGAGGGGAGGTGGAAGGGCTGGGCCCACACTTGGCGCTGTGGACCACCTCCCTCGCTTCTGCAAGCTCCTTGGTCTCTGTGATATTGGTTCCTCCCATCTCTCTAGCCACTCTTTCCTAGTCTTCTTGAGGGCTTCTCAAAGCTAAAGTCCTAAAATCTCAGGGTACCCTCAGGACTCTGCACTCAGCCCTCCTTTGACTCCCAGGCCACCCACTCACTCTACTGGCTCCCATCCTAACACAGCTCTATCCATCCTACCTATTTGCATGTCTCTTTCCAAGAGCTCTTTCTTGCTGAATTGTCTACTCAACACCTACTAGGTTCCTGTCCTGTGTTAGATACTCGAAATACAGCCTTGAATAAACCAACAGTCCCTGCCCTCACAGAATGTACCATCTGGCAGAGTACTAATACCGTTCTGTTCCTGTAACCACAGTGTGACCCAACAGGAGTGTGGCAATCTGCACTGGCTGAAGGAAGACAGCCTCCTGGGGATGCCCTCCAAAAAGAAACTGGAAAGGCCATCGGGGTTGCCAATGAAGGGGACCAGCGTGGAGCGAGCTTTCCAGACACAGACCATAGGAGCAAAGACCCCAGAGTGAGAGAGAGTCCAGTGGGGAGGGGCAGGAGCCCAGAGCTGAGGCAGCAGAGCTAGCAGGGGCCATGTGAGGAGTGTTGAATAGGGAAGGGGCACCATTAGGGGGGCATGTTTAGATCATTTTGGTGGTGGAATGGAGCACAAATGTAAGTTTGAAAGTGTGTCCCTTCTCCACAGTACCCCCACCCTAAAACACCCAGAAGCATTGCAGTAGTCGAAGATGGAGCCCACCTGGCCTGGATGAAGAAAGGCCAACCAGCACTGACTTCCTTTCGTCCTGTATACCCAAATCCAGGCCTCTCTCCAAAAACTCTCTCCTGAGAAGCTCCCTCTTTCAAAGGTCTCCTAGGTACTTCCACCCAAAACTCCCTTTTCTCCTAGTTCCCTAGTCCATCTACTCCCAGAGTTAGCTCTTCACTCCTTGGGGTCTGTTTCCCTCGCCTGTCTCCACACTAGTTAGAATGTACAGAGTTCTGCCCCCGGTAAACACCATTAGGGAAGGTGGGCAAAAATGGAAAATTCTGAAGCCATGGTGGGAATTAAGTCAGCAGCTAAGAAATTAAATGTTGTACTTCTCCATATTACAGTTTATAACTGAGTGTGCAACTACAATTATCTCTAAGGTTTAAGTTTTCAACATTATGTATTGTAGATAAAAATAACCAAATTACTGTTCCTAATATAGACAAAAGACCAAAGAGGTCACTTGTCAAAAAGGAAAATAAAAACTCAACCCTCTTACCCAGTGAGTACAAATTTTGCCCATAGAATTTTGTCCTGCTCCTCTCATTGTCCTAGCTGCTCATACCAGGAGTGTCTGCATCTTCAGGTGCTCTATGTATGTGTATTTGTTTAAACAATTTCCCCTTTGCCCCTGGTTTCCCACTCTACCATTCAGATCCCTCATCTCCCTTCAGCCTTCCTGGTCTTCCTGTTGCTTAAATGCCAAGGTTCTCGTGTCCTCTCTTGGTCTCTATTCTCTCTTCACCGTCACTGAGAAGTTCTATCCACTGCAATTCTACTCTTCAACCCAGATCTTTGGTGCTCCAAACCCAGAGACACAACTGGCTACTGCAACTCCTGAATGCCCCTCAGTGACCCCAGTCTCAACAGAACCAAAACCAAAGACATGTCTTTCCCCTTCTCCATTGCTTCCATGTCTCAAATGGTAGTGGGACATAAGCCAGAAATCAGGTGAATGTTCCAAACTCTTCCGTCTTTCTGGCCCTCCTATCCTACGACTGGTCACTAAGTTCAGTCAACTCTGTCTCCATAACATCTCTTATACCTGTATTCTCTTTATCCTGCTCCCCTTGCCTTAGTTGGCACCTCATCATTTCTTGGTGAAGCTGTAGTAAATGCCTCCAGTCTTGCCTACTGGCAGTTCATCTCCCACCTACTGCCAGTGACCTTTCTAAACTGTAAATTCGATATCAGTCTCCTGCTGAAGATATCTTCTTGGCCTGCTGATAAACCTCTAACCCCTTAGCAAGGCATGAAGTCCCCAGTGGTCCAGCCCATCCCTGCTGCAGCCCCATCTCCAGTTCACCTTGTACCTGCACACCAAACAAACGCCTCATGTTCCTAGGGCAATCATATTTTATAATAGTCAAAATAGCTATAACTTATTAATACTGCTCTGTGTCAGACACTGGGTTGAGTGCTTACATACAATATCTCATGTAATAAAAGGCATAGAACCCAGTGCTAAAACAACAGTCTCAAGCCAAACTGCCTGAGTTCAAATCACAATGCAGTCACGTGTTATCCTGTGTCATCTTGGGACAATTCCATAAGGTCTCAGTTCTGGGTTTCTTCCTCTGCAGAGGGAACATAATAAGAATACCTGCAACCTAGGCATGTTCTAAAAAGAGTTATTAGAGATGAAACAGTATTCATTACTTATTAGCCAGCACAGTTAATCATGCTTATTATCAGAATATGTAGTAGGAATTACTATGCTCCTTTTACAGAGAAGGAAACTGAGGCTCTGAGGAGGAACATCACTTATGTACAATTCCACAGGATTAAAGCAGCTGCACCGGGATTCATCTGAGATTCTACATCCTGCATTTAGAAATACTTTGCGTAAGCTACTGCCTCTCTGGAAAGTCTTCCCTACTGCCCCATGTTCACTGAGCCCACTAGACAAACCTTCTGCCTTCTTTAAATCTTGGTCAAAAATATCTTTTCCTTTCTGAGGTCTCCCCAGTCCCTCCTGTGTGCCTGGGCTGTGCTTGGTTTGCTTCTTAGCAGGAAGGCCATGACAAACCTAGACAGTGTGTTAAAAAGCAAAGTTATCACTTCGCTAACCAAGGTCTGTATAGTCAAGGCTATGGTTTTTCCAGTAGTCCTGTACAGATGTGAGAGTTGGACAATAAAGAAGGCAGAGCACCAAAGAGTCGGTGCTTTCGAACTGTGGTGCTGGAGAAGACTTTTGAGAGTCCCTTAGAAGGCAAGGAGATCAAACTAGTCAATCTTAAAGGAAATCAACCCTGAATATCCTTGGAAGGCCTGATGTTGAAGCAGAAGCTCCAATATTTTGGCCACCAGATGTGAAGAGCTTCCTCTTTGGAAAAGACCCTGATGCCTGGGAAGATTGAAGGCAGAAGGAGAAGAGGGCAACAGAGGATGAGATGGTTGGATGGCATCACCGATTCAATGGACATGACTTGGACAGACTCTGAGAGATGGTAAGGAACAGGGAAGCCTGGCATGCTGCAGTCCATGGGGTGGAAAAGAGTCAGCCATGACTTGGAGACTGGCCAAGAGAAAGTGCTTGGTTCATTCTTCAAATAAAGTACCAAGCACACCTTACCACAATGGTTTATTGACATGGCTATGTTTTTGAGACCTCCTTGTAAAAGGCATTATCTTCTTTATTTCTGTCTTCCTAGAACTCCACAGATATCTGCTGAATGAATGAGTAAATCAGTGAATAAAATATACATTAGATTCTAGAAAGAGTTTTACATTAACAGCTGTCATTTCAAGGTAGATCACTTTTAATCTGTTTTTGACATTATGAAGTCATTTTTGGTGAAAGGATAGCATTTAATGATCCAATATTATTATTGAGCAAGAAATGGCAGGGCCGAAATTTCTCATATTGCTATTTAGTCATGTCTTGTCCCTCTCAGATGTCTCTCCTTTTTTTGGTGACACGATGTAATAACCCATAATGAGAAGCTGTGTAGCATCCTAATGAGACTTCCTGACTAAAGCATCTGAGGTTTGAGTTTGTTTCCCATAAGTATCATTTTAGCTCAAAATTTGCTTTCTCTGTGGCACAAATGTGCCATTTGTCATCTGCTAAGTGTCCATACCTTCCCCTTATCTGTATGAATCTCCCTTGCATTCAAATACTTTGGAGAGCTGACTTCATAATAAGCTTTTCTATACAATTTCCTTCTTAGAATACCTAACTCTTCCTGACTCTATATCTCTTGTTCCTCCAATAGAATTGTTTACTGCTTCAAAGTTCAGCTTTACTGTCTGTAGTGATATAAGACGAGTTTCTGCTCTTCAACAGAATGATCAAATTCCATAGGATTAAAAAAAAAAAAAACCTAACTCTGTCATTTTGTATGGAGTAGTGTTTTCAAATTAGATGTCAGAAACACTACTCTATGTACCACACATAAATTGACTATTTTAATGTCTTTGTATCAACCTAGTGAAAAGCAATGCATATGGGAAAAAAATGCTGGTCTGGGAAATAAAAAAAAGGGAGGAGGAGTTCTAGCTCTGTTCTGCCACTTGCTTAAATCCCCTCACTCTTCAGGCTGAAGAAGAAAGCAGAAGTAGACATAATGATCTGCAAGGTCTCTTTTATTATTTTTTTTTATTTTGCTTTTACAGAGTTTTATGGTTTGCAAGGTCTCTTTTAAATTTAAGAGGACAGTTCCTTAAAGAGCCTCTAAGTGGTCATTCATTCAACACTGTTGAATGTCTTCCTAGCAACTCATGTCTTTTGAAATTTAGTGATTTAAACATAAATCCAGACTGGATAGGTAATGGAATGATTTGGTTAAGACAGTATTATTACATGACATAAGCCTGTAACATGTTTTTTAATATTCAAGCTCTAGTTAATTGTGAACTATAATGAAGACAGTGTCACTGAGATTTTGGTAAGCCAAGACTCATGGACTGTTGGAATATTGCAGCAGGGCCATTTGGAACATCCACACCAGCATCTGTGGTCAGCTGCTTGTAGAAGAGCTGTGTCCCGCAGTTCTAGAACCTAGTTCTGTACTTAAACTTGCCACGTGGCTATTAGAAAGTCACATTACCTCTCCGGATCCTCTGTAAAAGGAGGGAATGATAACTGTGTGACAACTAAGGTCTCTTGAGTTCTAGAACAAATGATTCTTTGAGGTTAAGGAAGTCAAATATTATTAAGTCGAAGAGAGGGTCTGCTGTTGTCTGCAGAAGAAACCAGGTGCTTATCATGAGGATTATATAACCTGTTGAGGACAAGTAACTTCTTGCCCTACAGAGAAGAACAATGGCATAAAAACAACATGTTCTTACTCCTCAAATTCTAGGACACAGAGGCAGACATTCTTAAAAATGAATCGTTCCGTTCATTATAAAATATTAAGAAGAGAGCGTTAGGCTTCAAAAGCTTTACTGTCTGTAGTGATATAAGACGAGTTTCTGCTCTTCAACAGAATGATCAAATTCCATAGGATTAAAAAAACCTAACTCTGTCATTTTGTATGGAGTAGTGTTTTCAAATTAGATGTCAGAAACACTACTCTATGTACCACACATAAATTGACTATTTTAATGTCTTTGTATCAACCTAGTGAAAAGCAATGCATATGGGAAAAAAATGCTGGTCTGGGAAATAAAAAAAAGGGAGGAGGAGTTCTAGCTCTGTTCTGCCACTTGCTTAAATCCCCTCACTCTTCAGGCTGAAGAAGAAAGCAGAAGTAGACATAATGATCTGCAAGGTCTCTTTTATTATTTTTTTTTATTTTGCTTTTACAGAGTTTTATGGTTTGCAAGGTCTCTTTTAAATTTAAGAGGACAGTTCCTTAAAGAGCCTCTAAGTGGTCATTCATTCAACACTGTTGAATGTCTTCCTAGCAACTCATGTCTTTTGAAATTTAGTGATTTAAACATAAATCCAGACTGGATAGGTAATGGAATGATTTGGTTAAGACAGTATTATTACATGACATAAGCCTGTAACATGTTTTTTAATATTCAAGCTCTAGTTAATTGTGAACTATAATGAAGACAGTGTCACTGAGATTTTGGTAAGCCAAGACTCATGGACTGTTGGAATATTGCAGCAGGGCCATTTGGAACATCCACACCAGCATCTGTGGTCAGCTGCTTGTAGAAGAGCTGTGTCCCGCAGTTCTAGAACCTAGTTCTGTACTTAAACTTGCCACGTGGCTATTAGAAAGTCACATTACCTCTCCGGATCCTCTGTAAAAGGAGGGAATGATAACTGTGTGACAACTAAGGTCTCTTGAGTTCTAGAACAAATGATTCTTTGAGGTTAAGGAAGTCAAATATTATTAAGTCGAAGAGAGGGTCTGCTGTTGTCTGCAGAAGAAACCAGGTGCTTATCATGAGGATTATATAACCTGTTGAGGACAAGTAACTTCTTGCCCTACAGAGAAGAACAATGGCATAAAAACAACATGTTCTTACTCCTCAAATTCTAGGACACAGAGGCAGACATTCTTAAAAATGAATCGTTCCGTTCATTATAAAATATTAAGAAGAGAGCGTTAGGCTAGGAAGTCCATTGTCTGTGTGTTAGCAAAGAGAGATCAGTCTCCCGGTACTTGCCAACCCTTACATGATCACCTATCATAGTCATTCTCCCGAAGATGACCTACTTTCCCTTTGTGGTAAACAGTCACGGGGTGTGGAAGCACATCTTCTTTCTGGATTGCTTCCTTAACTCTCATATAAGCCTTGCCTGCTTAAAGTTCTTTTCTTGTTCCTAATCATATTTTCTGCTCCTTGATAATAACTGGTATTCTAATCTATTGTTAATGCAATTGACTTAATGACTTGGTTGAAAACAGAGGAAAAGGATGAGATAGTCGCATAGGGTTGGGAATGGTTATCACAATTAGAAAATATATATTTGAGATCATTCTGTCTCCTGTCAGATGTTTTTATCTCATTCTTAAGATGATAAGTCTTTCAGTGTTCTGAGGGATAGCTCTTTATCTTTTTTTAAAATTCTCTTTTCCTCTGCTGCTTCAGATTTGGAAGGTCAGGTCCCAAGAAGAAGGCATGTCCTTGAGCTTGTGACCCACTCTGGTCTTGCCAGTCATGCTGCTGCGATTCCCACAGGCTCGATCCTGCTGCTGAGGACTGCAGCTTCACACCACTGCTCTGCCTCCCACAGCCCTAGGACAGATGCCACCATTACCGCTTTCACCTCCTTTACTTTTTCATTTGTAAATTCTACAGTTTGTAAATTATCAGACAGAGCAGTCATCTCATTTTATTCTCTCAACAGCTGCTTGAATTACGGAAGATAAACATTATAACTCTCCTTTTGAAGGCAAAGAAATGAAGACAAACTTAGAGAAGTCAAACTAGGTGGATGAGGTCACAGATCTGGTCAATGGGATGCGAGTTCAGGTTTATCTGGGGTGAGGTGTGGTTGGGGGAGGACTTCACGTTCTAGAGGGGAATGTCACAAGTGGGTCAGACTACCCCTCCCAGGGTCACTGCTAGCTTACACAGCATCTTCATGTGGGTTACCAAAAAGGGATCTCCCTCAGATGCTTTTGTGCCAATGAGGAAGTCATGTTTCCTTCTTTCAGGCAGATGTAGCTCCACACGAGGGTAAGCAGCCCAGCAAGTAGATTTTAGCTCCTAATACTCTCTGAACTAGGTACCCTTGTGTGGCAAACAACTGACACATTGGCACACAGCAGCTCAACCCTTCCCCCTTCATACTGGGAGTGCCTAAAGATCCCAGGAGCCTTTCCCACATCACCTCAGCCTGGTAGACCAGCCAACAGCCTCGTTTACCACCAACTCACTCAAGAAACAGTCGGTCATCTTTAGTTTCACAGTTGCTCAGCTCTTGCTTCCCAAGAGGCCATAAGAGCCTGATCTGCCCAAGAGCTGGTTTGAGTAACCGAAGTAGATCAGAGATCAGTGAAGGCAGTGGTCCCCAACCTATCTTGGCACCAGGAATTGATTTTGTGGAAGGAAATTTTTCTATGGACCAGGGGTTGGGGGAGATGGTTTCAAGTGCATTACATTTACTGTGCATTTTATTTCTAATATAATGCCATTGCTGATCTGACAGCAGGTACCAGTCCACAGCCCAAAGGTGGGGTCCCAAGAAGAAGGCATGTCCTTGAGCTTGTGACCCACTCTGGTCTTGCCAGTCATGCTGCTGCGATTCCCACAGGCTCGATCCTGCTGCTGAGGACTGCAGCTTCACACCACTGCTCTGCCTCCCACAGCCCTAGGACAGATGCCACCATTACCGCTTTCACCTCCTTTACTTTTTCATTTGTAAATTCTACAGTTTGTAAATTATCAGACAGAGCAGTCATCTCATTTTATTCTCTCAACAGCTGCTTGAATTACGGAAGATAAACATTATAACTCTCCTTTTGAAGGCAAAGAAATGAAGACAAACTTAGAGAAGTCAAACTAGGTGGATGAGGTCACAGATCTGGTCAATGGGATGCGAGTTCAGGTTTATCTGGGGTGAGGTGTGGTTGGGGGAGGACTTCACGTTCTAGAGGGGAATGTCACAAGTGGGTCAGACTACCCCTCCCAGGGTCACTGCTAGCTTACACAGCATCTTCATGTGGGTTACCAAAAGGCATCTCCCTCAGATGCTTTTGTGCCAATGAGGAAGTCATGTTTCCTTCTTTCAGGCAGATGTAGCTCCACACGAGGGTAAGCAGCCCAGCAAGTAGATTTTAGCTCCTAATACTCTCTGAACTAGGTACCCTTGTGTGGCAAACAACTGACACATTGGCACACAGCAGCTCAACCCTTCCCCCTTCATACTGGGAGTGCCTAAAGATCCCAGGAGCCTTTCCCACATCACCTCAGCCTGGTAGACCAGCCAACAGCCTCGTTTACCACCAACTCACTCAAGAAACAGTCGGTCATCTTTAGTTTCACAGTTGCTCAGCTCTTGCTTCCCAAGAGGCCATAAGAGCCTGATCTGCCCAAGAGCTGGTTTGAGTAACCGAAGTAGATCAGAGATCAGTGAAGGCAGTGGTCCCCAACCTATCTTGGCACCAGGAATTGATTTTGTGGAAGGAAATTTTTCTATGGACCAGGGGTTGGGGGAGATGGTTTCAAGTGCATTACATTTACTGTGCATTTTATTTCTAATATAATGCCATTGCTGATCTGACAGCAGGTACCAGTCCACAGCCCAAAGGTGGGGTACCCCTGAGTTAAGGGGCTCAGTCATGTAAAGAAGAAAGATCAAAGTAGATAACCAAAAGAGAGGGCTCATATACAGACAGATTTAAAATAAAAAAATATATATATGTTTTGAAAATAAGATTGTCAAGAGGATTGAAGTAGAGATTTGGGGTGGGAGCAGTGAAAAGAATGAGGAAAAATGGTTTGGGGAAGTAAAATAATTCAAATTTAACATTTCAATTGTAGAAGTGAAGAATAGAATGAACACCACTGAAAATTGATTTAACGGTCTGAAAGATGAAAAGGGAGAACAAATCCACAGCACTGATCGAAAAATACAAAGAAATAGAAATATGAGGGAAGATTTTTTTAAAACATGAATGAAGTATCTAGGAGCTATGCAAATAGCAGGAGTTCCAAACAGAACAAAAATAAGAAGAGAGCAAGGTAACAGGAAAGAAATAACAGGAGGATTTTACAGACTTTCAGAAAGGGAATTTTCAGGTAGAAAAGACTCATTAAATGCTACACAGTAGTCACTTAAGTTCCATAGCTAGGAATCCCAGTTCCAGATGAGATGGAGGCGATACGTTTCTCCCTGTTCTTCCTGAACCCCTAACGCATAGAATGAACCTAAGAAAACTCTGAATGGGGAGAAAGCGGACCAGCCAGGGACTTTGGGACTGAATGAACAACATGACAATGAATTCCCTAGATTTTCTTTTTCCCCCTTATACATCTTGGTCTGGGCACTGTAAAAGCCCACAGCTAAGGAATGCCAATATGTCAGTCACTCAGTCCTGTCCAATTCTTTGCGTTCTCATGGACTATAACCTGCCAGACTCCTCTGTCCATGGAATTCTCCAGGCAAGAATATTGGAGTGGGTTGCCATTCCTTCTCCAAGAACAGATAAAAAGAGCCTCCAGAAAAGTCTGATCTCCATTGTCAAAGGAATGAGAAAGAGTGGCCTAACAAGACAGAAAGCTTTGTGATAATACCAACCCATTCCTAACAGCCCAGAAAGAATGACACACCACACTCCCATTCTCCCACCTCTGATCAGTAAGATTAAGTGGGGATCTTAGTACAACGTTTTTACATTACTTTTTTAATTGCCTTTTGACAAATAAGAAGTGGGGTACCCTGAGTTAAGGGGCTCAGTCATGTAAAGAAGAAAGATCAAAGTAGATAACCAAAAGAGAGGGCTCATATACAGACAGATTTAAAATAAAAAAATATATATATGTTTTGAAAATAAGATTGTCAAGAGGATTGAAGTAGAGATTTGGGGTGGGAGCAGTGAAAAGAATGAGGAAAAATGGTTTGGGGAAGTAAAATAATTCAAATTTAACATTTCAATTGTAGAAGTGAAGAATAGAATGAACACCACTGAAAATTGATTTAACGGTCTGAAAGATGAAAAGGGAGAACAAATCCACAGCACTGATCGAAAAATACAAAGAAATAGAAATATGAGGGAAGATTTTTTTAAAACATGAATGAAGTATCTAGGAGCTATGCAAATAGCAGGAGTTCCAAACAGAACAAAAATAAGAAGAGAGCAAGGTAACAGGAAAGAAATAACAGGAGGATTTTACAGACTTTCAGAAAGGGAATTTTCAGGTAGAAAAGACTCATTAAATGCTACACAGTAGTCACTTAAGTTCCATAGCTAGGAATCCCAGTTCCAGATGAGATGGAGGCGATACGTTTCTCCCTGTTCTTCCTGAACCCCTAACGCATAGAATGAACCTAAGAAAACTCTGAATGAGAGAGAAAGCGGACCAGCCAGGGACTTTGGGACTGAATGAACAACATGACAATGAATTCCCTAGATTTTCTTTTTCCCCCTTATACATCTTGGTCTGGGCACTGTAAAAGCCCACAGCTAAGGAATGCCAATATGTCAGTCACTCAGTCCTGTCCAATTCTTTGCGTTCTCATGGACTATAACCTGCCAGACTCCTCTGTCCATGGAATTCTCCAGGCAAGAATATTGGAGTGGGTTGCCATTCCTTCTCCAAGAACAGATAAAAAGAGCCTCCAGAAAAGTCTGATCTCCATTGTCAAAGGAATGAGAAAGAGTGGCCTAACAAGACAGAAAGCTTTGTGATAATACCAACCCATTCCTAACAGCCCAGAAAGAATGACACACCACACTCCCATTCTCCCACCTCTGATCAGTAAGATTAAGTGGGGATCTTAGACTTCCAGCTCTGCCCATGGGTAGTGAGGCAGTGTTCCCTTTCCAGACCAGAACAGTGTCAACTTGCTAAAACAACATACATATCTGTAAACAACAAAACTCTGTAAAAGTTAAAAGCAAAATAAAAGCTTTAAAAAAGTGGAAAAAAAAAAAAAACAACTTGCCAAAACAGAGAAGGCAAATAAGATCCAGAGTCCATTACATGATACTTAAAATGTCCAAGGTACAATTTTTTAAAAATCACTCATCATACCAAAACCAGAAAATTCACACCTTGAATGAGAAAAAGACAATCAACAGATGCCAAAATGGAGAAAACTACAGATTTTGAGCTTACCTGACAATGATTTTAAAGCAGCTCTCATAAAAATGCTTAAACAAACACTTGTGAATTCTACTAAAACAAGTGAAACTATAGAAACTATCAGCTGAGAAGTAGAAGTCATAAATACAAAGAAAGGACTGAAAAACTCATTGGATAGGCTCAATAGCAGAGCAGGGATAACAAAGGATGAAATTCAGGAGACTTGTGGTAGATTAATAGAATTTAACCAATCTGAACAGAGTGAAATGGCCTAGGGAAAATAATAAAAGAACAAAGTTAAACTAAAACTCATATCATCATGGTCCCAGAAGGAGAGGAGAGAGAGAGAAGGGAAGGGAAGGACTAAAAAAACAGTTGAAGAAACAATGTCTGAGGATCTCCTAAATTTGGCAAAAGGCTTAAGCCTGGATTGAAGAAGCTACGGAAACTCCAGAAGGGATAAACTCAAAGAAACTCAAAGAAATCCACAGACTTAAGTCCTAGCATTCAATAATCACCAGGCATTGTAATTATACTTCTAAAGACTAAAGACAAAAACAAAAGAGTCGGGCTTCCCCTGGTGGTCCAGTGGGTAAGGACACCGCCTTGCAGTGCAAGGGGTGCTGGCTCGATCCCTGGCCTGGGAAGATCCCACGTGCCGCAGAGCGGCTAGACTGATGTGTCCAATTACCGAGCCGGAGCTCTGGAGTGCATGCGCCCAGAGCCGGCGCTCTGCAGCAACAGATGCCACCGCGATGGGAGGCCCACAGGAGCCAAAGAACAAAGACGGATGAAAATAGAGAAATGAAAGACCAATAGAAGTGGCCCGACCACCGCCCAAAATAAATAAATTAATTAATTAAAAAAAAAAGCTCTGATCTATAAAAAAAAAAAATTAAAAAAAAAAAAGAGTCTTGATACCTGAGAGAAATGACCCATGACTTAGAGGGGAACACCAATTCAAATAACAACAGAATTCTCATTTGAAATCATGGTGACCAGAAGGAAGCAGTGCAATGCTTTCCAAGTGCTGAATGAAAACTGTTGTCAACTCAGAATTCTATATTCAGTTAAAAAAAAAAAAGTCCTTCAGAAACAAAGGTAAAAAACTAAGATGAAAAAACCTAATATAATCTGTGACCAACAGACTTGACTACAGAAAGTTCTTCAAACAGAAAGGAAATAATAAAAGAAGAAAACTAGGAATACCAGCAATGAAGAAAGCATAACAGAAAAGCTAAAAAATATTGGTTAATATAATAGGTTAATACTTGCCTGTTAAGTTTTTAGATTTAGATTGGGTGGGAGCAAAAATTATAATATTGTCAGATGTCCTCAGTATATGTAGAGGTAACATTTAAGACAAGTATATTGGGAGAGAGGGTCAACAGAAGAACCTAAATGCACATTTTATTTAAAGTGGTAGAATGTCAGCACCAATAGGCTGTGACAGGTTGGTTATGTATAGCTTAATATTAATACTTGACCAACAATTGAAATCTATACAAAACTATACTCAAAAACACTACAGATAAATCAAATTGAAATTCTTAAAAATGCCCCAGTAATCCACAGGGAGGCAGAAAAAAGATAAGTGAAAAATAGGAAACAGACATGAAATAAATAATAAAATATCAGATTTAAGTCTTAGCATTTCAATAATTACCTGAGAAGTAAGTAGTTTAAAATACATCAATTAACAGATAATGGCAGATAATGTCATGGTAAATTTTCTGTTCTCCAAGAATAAAGTAGAAATGTCATAAGCTTCTAGGTAGTATCAATAGCTTATTTATGAAGGAGAGAGAACCCCTCAAAATTTGTGGATCCTACAAAATTGCTAAAATTTATTGAGGCCTAATATTTATTAGTCACAGTTCTAAGCAATTCATGTTATCTCATTTTAACATAATTCTATGGGGTTTATATTATTAATTAGTACCTTTATTTTATAGATGAGAAAACTAAAGCTAACTTTCCAAAGGTCATTTAACTATTATGTGACAGAGCTTAGATTCAAATCCAAGGAGTCTAATGAAAGAAACTAAAGAGCAAATATGAGTTAACTACTCAGGGAGGAGAGAGAAGATAGAGCTCATAGGCAGAGAGAACAACCTATGAGAAGATTCTGAAGATGGGAAGGAAAACTTATTATATGCAAGATGTTTTAAATATAATAATAATCACAAACTTCAATAAGCAAACATTAGGGTGTCTGCTTTGCAGATGAAAAGACTCAGCAAGGTTAAGTAACTTGCTCAAAATCCAGCTAGTAAACAATGAAGCCACAATTTAAATCTAGGACAGCATCCATTCATTCAGTCAACAAACCGGAAAGGCTCTCGGAACACATTTTCCATAGAAACTGTCTTTGTCATTCAATAGATCCCTTGTAGTAACCCATCAGTTAAACCCTTAAAGAGAAAGGGGTCTGTCCTACCTTTCTGGGTGATTTTGATCAAAGTTGCTCTGGGTCTGAGTGCCTTCACCTATAAAAGAGAGAATCGGGCTTCATCAGTGTTTTTCTCACTTTGGAAAACCTGACTAAAGGGGCAGAGCTAGCCTGGACCCTCTTCAACAAGCCACTCAGTCGTGTTAGACTCTTTGTGACTCCATGGACTGTAGCCCGCCAGGCTGCGCTGTCCATGGTATTCTCCAGGGAAGACTACTGGAGTGGGTAGCCAATCCCTCCTCCAGGAGATCTTCCTGAAAGAGGGACAGAACCAGGGTCTCCTGCACTGCAGGTGGATTCTTCATCATCTGAGCCACTAGGGAAGCCCACAGTTAAAATACTCCTTTACAACCCTAAATTCTGGAAATGGTGCATGCTCCAGGCATAGGGCAGAATCTTGGAGGCACTCTCTTCCTCTGTAGGGCAGGATAGGGAGAGATGAATGATCTAGATTTTCTTAAAAACCAGGCTTTATTCACATTTGGTTACTGTGAACTTTGTACTGCAACATTGTGTTTCAGTGTGCTTTGAGTCCCAGAGATGTTCTGGGAAGAATGTGGTAGAGTCAGATGAAACTTGATTTCAGCTTCTGTCCCTTCTGAGCTTTGTGTCCTCGGATAACTACTGTAACCGTTCAGTTTTCTCATCGGGAACTGACTTGGGGAGTGTGAAGGACTTTCCATTTATTGTGACAGAGCTTAGATTCAAATCCAAGGAGTCTAATGAAAGAAACTAAAGAGCAAATATGAGTTAACTACTCAGGGAGGAGAGAGAAGATAGAGCTCATAGGCAGAGAGAACAACCTATGAGAAGATTCTGAAGATGGGAAGGAAAACTTATTATATGCAAGATGTTTTAAATATAATAATAATCACAAACTTCAATAAGCAAACATTAGGGTGTCTGCTTTGCAGATGAAAAGACTCAGCAAGGTTAAGTAACTTGCTCAAAATCCAGCTAGTAAACAATGAAGCCACAATTTAAATCTAGGACAGCATCCATTCATTCAGTCAACAAACCGGAAAGGCTCTCGGAACACATTTTCCATAGAAACTGTCTTTGTCATTCAATAGATCCCTTGTAGTAACCCATCAGTTAAACCCTTAAAGAGAAAGGGGTCTGTCCTACCTTTCTGGGTGATTTTGATCAAAGTTGCTCTGGGTCTGAGTGCCTTCACCTATAAAAGAGAGAATCGGGCTTCATCAGTGTTTTCTCACTTTGGAAAACCTGACTAAAGGGGCAGAGCTAGCCTGGACCCTCTTCAACAAGCCACTCAGTCGTGTTAGACTCTTTGTGACTCCATGGACTGTAGCCCGCCAGGCTGCGCTGTCCATGGTATTCTCCAGGGAAGACTACTGGAGTGGGTAGCCAATCCCTCCTCCAGGAGATCTTCCTGAAAGAGGGACAGAACCAGGGTCTCCTGCACTGCAGGTGGATTCTTCATCATCTGAGCCACTAGGGAAGCCCACAGTTAAAATACTCCTTTACAACCCTAAATTCTGGAAATGGTGCATGCTCCAGGCATAGGGCAGAATCTTGGAGGCACTCTCTTCCTCTGTAGGGCAGGATAGGGAGAGATGAATGATCTAGATTTTCTTAAAAACCAGGCTTTATTCACATTTGGTTACTGTGAACTTTGTACTGCAACATTGTGTTTCAGTGTGCTTTGAGTCCCAGAGATGTTCTGGGAAGAATGTGTGGTAGAGTCAGATGAAACTTGATTTCAGCTTCTGTCCCTTCTGAGCTTTGTGTCCTCGGATAACTACTGTAACCGTTCAGTTTTCTCATCATAGCAAGGAGATAATGCTGACTTTGAAGGGTAGTGTGAAGGACTAAATTAAAAATAAGGACAGGGCTTCCCCTGGTGGTCCAGTGGGTAAGGACACCGCCTTGCAGTGCAAGGGGTGCTGGTTCGATCCCTGGCCTGGGAAGATCCCGGAGCGGCTGGACCGATGTGTCCAATCACCGAGCCGGAGCTCTGGAGTGCATGTGCCCAGAGCCGGTGCTCTGCAACGACAGACGCCACCGCGATGGGAGGCCCACAGGAGCCAAAGAACAAAGACGGATGAAAATAGAGAAATGAAAGACCAATAGAAGGGGCCCACCTGCTCCCCTCCCTCCCCAACCCGACCCCCGCCCAAAATAAATAAGTAAATGAATAAATAAATAAAAATAAGGACAAAGTATGTAGCATACGATAGGGGTTGTTGTAGACATTTAATAAAATGAAGCTGTCATGCACATTGAAACTCCCAGATCCTGATACTTTGCTATGGAGCTTGAGTCTGTCTTTTTTTTCTTTTTCATAAAGATTTTTTTGATATAAAAAGAGATGATACTTTTTGCAGAGGAATGCTGAAGGTATCGTAAATTTAAGGTGGTGAATCATGAAAAACTGTGTACTCACTAATGACACTGAAGATATGGTGTATTTTCACAATCTGGATCCAGAGTAATAGCTGATACGCATGCTAATTTGCTTGAAATCAAACAGCAAAAGCGTTCACAAAACAATCCACAAAATAATTAATAATATGTATTAAAGGTTTTTTCAAAAGTAAAAGATGACTTTATGATATGAGAATTGGCAGACAGTATAACTTGACTTCACAAACTCTATCTTATGCATCCTCACGTAACTGGGGCATGTGACCTGACCTCCCAGAGCCTAGGGGATCTAGACGTGTGTTTTAATAGAGGCTAAAGTCATGGCAATTTTCGTATAATGGACCATGAATTCCTGCTATTTCCCATGAAACTTAATGGGAGAACATTTCAGAAGCATATGGTACTTTGTCAACTGATACTAATGTGTCCATTAGGATGGCTCCAGAGGGAATTTCAGTCTATGCCCAGAGAACAGAACACTTCGGGAACAGAAATAGCTACTTACAGCCCCGCCTTTCCCTCAACTCTGTTTTCTGTTCTGCCTTCCCCTTTCAGTCCTCCAAGAAAAAGATGTATAATAAGGGCATGTCATTGGTGGTATCGGCACTACCCACACTTGAACATTCATAATCCCTTAAGGCACACCGCCTTGATGTCCTTCAGAGCCCTTATGCAGACAGTATCTCATTTGACTCTCACAGTACTCCTCTCAGCTACATATTATTACTGCATCCCACAGACAAGGAAAACCGAAGCTCACAACAGTTAAACCCTTTGCTTGGAAGTCAGAGATGAGTGGCTGAACTAAAGCGTCAGTTCAGTTCAGTTCAGTTCAGTTCAGATGCTCAGTCATGTCTGACTCTTTGCAACCCCGTGGACTGCAGCACATCAGGCTTCCCTGTCCTTCACCATCTCCTGGAGCTTGATCAAACTCATATCCATTGGGTCAGTGATGCCATCCGACCATCTCATCCTCTGTCGTCCCCTTCTCCTTCTGCCTTTTATTTTTCCAGCATCAGGGTCTTTTCCAATAAGTCATCTCTTCACATCAGGTGGCCAAAGCAGTCCAAGATAAATAGTCCAAGCCCATGCTGGATATGCAGAGACTTGGCCTGACCAGATTCTATGAAGGGCTCACCTGAGTCAGATGTGGCCAAAATTTAGAATATGCAAATGTATTCACTTAGTCAATAAACATTGACTGGGAGCCTCTGAATAAGGCACTGTACCAGGTGGTGGGGTGTAGTGTCCTAGGGAAGTGCAAGGGCTTTGGGGTCATTCAGCACAAGGATGAAGAGAATTTCTGGCCTGAGTGCTAGTCATTATTAGAGAGGCTTTCCTGGTAGCTCAGACAGTAAAAATCTGCCTACACCTGAATTCAATCCTGGGTCAGGAAGACACTCTGAGAAGGGAATGACAACACATTGCAGTATTCTTGCCTAGAGAATTCCATAGACAGAGGAGCCTGGTGGGCTACAGTCTACGGGGGCACAAAGAGCTGGCCACGACTGAGTGACTAACACACACACACACACACATTAGTGAGAGACATTATGGAGCACAGAGATGCATCAGATATGATCCTGACACTCAAAAAGTTCTAAAATTTAAATAAATTATATAACTATCAGAAAAAATAGAAAAACTGAATATCTTACTTCCTATATCTTACTCTTTATTTCTAAATAAAATCCAAATAAATCAAGTGTTTGTTTAAATGATAAAAACATAAAAGCACTAGAAGAAAATATGGGAAAGGTTGTAAGTATTAAATAGAAGATGAATAGATAATATTACATAAAAATAAAAAATCCTGCATGGCAGGAGCAGGGATTGCAGGAGGAAATACTAACAACATACTCAAAAGATAAGTGAAAAGTTAGGAAAAGTATCTGTAATACATATACCAAACAAAGGGACAATATCCTTATCATATATTGTTTCTAAAAATCAGTAATAAAAAGACCAACAGCCCAGTAGAAAAATAGGCAAAAGATAGATATGGTTTACAATAAAAGCAATTAATAATGTCTCTAACATTGGTAGAAATGTTCAATAAAGAGAAATTCAAATAAAGGTAACATTGAAATATTGTATGTTACCTACCATAATGTTAAAGATCAGAATTCTTCCTAATATATTGTGTTGTTGAAATGTGGAGAAACAAACTCACGTTTTATTGGTGGAAGTATAAATTGGTACAATTTTCTTGAAGAAAAATCTGGCAATGTCTATGAAAAACTTTTAAATGTGCACCCAAACACTTTAAACAAACTAAATGTCCATCATCAATGGACAGGTCAGTTATGGCACATCAATTTAATGGAATGCTGTGTAACCATAAAAAAGAAGAAAGTTCCTTTGTATTACTGAGAATGGTTTTCATGATATATTAAGTTTTTGAAAACAAGACACAGAATCATGAATATAATGTGGTACCATATGTGTATTTAAAAAAGGAAGGAAATGGTTCTTTAAGACTAGATATGAAACTGATAACACTGACTGACTTGGGGAACAGAAGTAGAAGGCTGAGGACAGAAATGAAAGTTAAACTTTTCACATATGATACCAAAGCCAGGTAAAGACAACACAAAAAAAGAAAATTATAGGCCAATTTCACTGGTGAATCTAGACGCCAAAATCCTCAACAAAATCCTAGCAAACAGAATTCAAGAACACATCAAAAAGCTCATACATCACGATCAAGTTGGGTTCATCCCAGGCATGCAAGGATTCTTCAATATCCGCAAATCAATCAATGTGATACACCATATCAACAAAATGAGAGACAAAAATCACATGATCATCTCAATAGATGCAGAAAAAGCCTTCGACAAAGAACAGCATCCATTTATGATAAAAACTCTTCAAAAAATGGGCATAGAAGGAACCTATCTCAACATAGTGAAAGCCATATATGAGAAGCCCACAGTGAACATTATCCTCAATGGTGAAAAACTCAAAGCATTTCCTCTAAGATCAGGAACAAGACAAGGGTGTCCACTTTCACCACTCATATTCAACATAGTCCTGGAAGTTCTAGCAACAGCAATAAGAGAAGAGAAAGAAATCAAAGGAATCCAGATTGGAAAGGAAGAAGTCAAACTCTATTTGCAGATGACATGATATTATACATAGAAAATCCCAAAGACAATATTACAAAACTATTAGAGTTAATCAGCAAATTCAGCAATGTCGCAGGATACAAAGTCAATATACAAATACTGTGTTGTTGAAATGTGGAGAAACAAACTCACGTTTTATTGGTGGAAGTATAAATTGGTACAATTTTCTTGAAGAAAAATCTGGCAATGTCTATGAAAAACTTTTAAATGTGCACCCAAACACTTTAAACAAACTAAATGTCCATCATCAATGGACAGGTCAGTTATGGCACATCAATTTAATGGAATGCTGTGTAACCATAAAAAAGAAGAAAGTTCCTTTGTATTACTGAGAATGGTTTTCATGATATATTAAGTTTTTGAAAACAAGACACAGAATCATGAATATAATGTGGTACCATATGTGTATTTAAAAAAGGAAGGAAATGGTTCTTTAAGACTAGATATGAAACTGATAACACTGACTGACTTGGGGAACAGAAGTAGAAGGCTGAGGACAGAAATGAAAGTTAAACTTTTCACATATGATACCAAAGCCAGGTAAAGACAACACAAAAAAAGAAAATTATAGGCCAATTTCACTGGTGAATCTAGACGCCAAAATCCTCAACAAAATCCTAGCAAACAGAATTCAAGAACACATCAAAAAGCTCATACATCACGATCAAGTTGGGTTCATCCCAGGCATGCAAGGATTCTTCAATATCCGCAAATCAATCAATGTGATACACCATATCAACAAAATGAGAGACAAAAATCACATGATCATCTCAATAGATGCAGAAAAAGCCTTCGACAAAGAACAGCATCCATTTATGATAAAAACTCTTCAAAAAATGGGCATAGAAGGAACCTATCTCAACATAGTGAAAGCCATATATGAGAAGCCCACAGTGAACATTATCCTCAATGGTGAAAAACTCAAAGCATTTCCTCTAAGATCAGGAACAAGACAAGGGTGTCCACTTTCACCACTCATATTCAACATAGTCCTGGAAGTTCTAGCAACAGCAATAAGAGAAGAGAAAGAAATCAAAGGAATCCAGATTGGAAAGGAAGAAGTCAAACTCTATTTGCAGATGACATGATATTATACATAGAAAATCCCAAAGACAATATTACAAAACTATTAGAGTTAATCAGCAAATTCAGCAATGTCGCAGGATACAAAGTCAATATACAGAAATCACTGGCATTCCTATATACAAACAATGAAAAATCAGATAACGAAATCAAAGAGGCAATCCCCTTCACCATCGCAACCAAAAGAATCAAATATCTAGGAATAAACCTACCCAAAGAAACAAAAGAATTGTACACAGAAAATTACAAGACACTCATGAGAGATGTTAAAGAAGACTTTAACAGATGGAGAGATATTCCATGTTCCTGGGTCGGAAGAATCAACATTGTGAAAATGACCATACTACCAAATGTCATCTATAGATTCAATGTGATCCCTATCAAACTACCAATGACATTTTTCATAGAACTAGACCAAAGAATAACACAGTTCATATGGAAACACAAAAGACCTCGAATAGCCAAAGCAATCCTGAGGAAGAAGAATGGAGTTGGAGGGATCAGGCTCCCCAACTTCAGACTCTACTACAAAGCAACAATCATCAAGACAGTATGGTACTGGCACAAAAACAGAAATATCGACCAATGGAACAAGACAGAGAACCCAGAGATAAACCCACGCACCTATGGGTACCTGATTTTTGACAAAGGAGGCGAACATATAAAATGTGACAAAGACAGCCCCTTCAACAAATGGTGCTGGGAAAATTGGACAGCTACATGCAAAAAAATGAAGTTGGCACATTCCCTAACACCATACACAAAGATCAACTCAAAATGGATTAAAGACCTAAATGTAAGACCAGAAACCATCACACTCTTCGAGGAGAATATAGGCAAAACCCTCAAGGACATAAATTAAAGCAAGACCTTCTCTGACCCACCTACTAGAATAGTGGAACTAAAAAGACAAATGAACATGTGGGACCTCATGAAACTTAAGCTTTTGTACAGCAAAAGAAATCACAAAAAAGCTGAACAGACAGTCCACAGAATGGGAGAAAATCATAGCAAATGAAACAACAGACAAAGAATTAATCTCCAAAATCTACAAGCAACTCAGACAACTCAGCACAGGAAAAATGAACAACCCAATCAAAAAATGGGAAACGGATCTAAACAGACATCTCTCCAACGACGACATACAGATGGCCCAAAAGCACATGAAACGACGCTCAACTTCACTTATAATTAGAGAAATGCAAATCAAAACTACAATGAGATATCACCTCACACCTG
Source organism: Tragulus kanchil (assembly GCA_022376925.1). NCBI lineage: Eukaryota > Metazoa > Chordata > Mammalia > Artiodactyla > Tragulidae > Tragulus > Tragulus kanchil. The sequence goes on from JAIOJX010000023.1 coordinate 46,697,055, forward strand.
TCAGAATGGCCATCATCCACAAATTGACAGACAATAAATGCTGGAGAGGATGCGGAGAAAAGGGAACACTCCTGCATTGCTGGTGGGAATGTAAATTGATAAAGCCTCTGTGGAAGACAGTATGGAGATTTCTTAAAAAACTAAAAATAGAAGCATCCTACAACCCAGCAATCCCACTCTTAGGCTTATACCCTGATGAAATCAAATCTGAAAGAAGCACCTGTACCCCAATGTTCATTGCAGCTCTCTATACAGTAGCTAGAACATGGAAACAACCTAGATGTCCATTGACGAACGAATGGATCCAAAAGCTCTGGGACATATATACAATGGAATACTACACAGCTGTAAAAAGAAATGCAGAAGACTCAGTCCTAATGAGGTGGCTGGATCTAGAACGTATCATAAAAAGTGAAGTCAGTCAGAAAGAGAAGGACAAATACAGTATATTAACACACATATATATATGGAATCTAGTAGGATGGTGATGATGGCACATGCAGTGAAGCGACGGAAAGACAGACATGGACAGTGGACATATGGACATTGTGGGGAAGGAACAGAGGGTGGGAGGTGTAAAGGAAGCAGCATGAAGTCCTGTACTATCATAAGTGAAGAAAATAGCTCTAGTCATTGCTCTGTGAGAAAAGGGGACCCTTCAGGGGTGCTGTGTGATGGTCAGGAGGGGTGAGAAGGGGGGGCTATACATATGACTAATCTGGGAACATGCGTATCTGTAAACAACAAACTCTGTAAAAGTTAAAAGTAAAATAAAGTTGTTTTTTTTTTTTTAAAAAAAAAGCTTTTCACATATACCCTTTGACTCTTACGGATTTTGAACCAAGTAATGGTATTAAATATTTTTAATTTTTAGTACTGGAAAAAAATGTTTTAACTCAGGAATTCCAAAACCAGAAACTAATTCTATAGATGTATTTACACATGTATTCCATATGTACAAAGATATTCACTGCAGTATATTATATAATGGCCAAAGATTGGAGACATCCTAAATGCTCAGAAGAGGGCTTAATAAACTACAGTACAGTCATACAAAAAGTTGCGTGCATTCATGGAAAAAACGAATTGGTAGAACAATATGGACTGATAGAGAATAATCTTAAATAGTTTTGAATGAAAAAGGCTATGTAGAATAGCCTGAATTATCTGCTTATTGTATGTTTGTATATACATAGGCTATTTATGGAAGAATATATGAAAAATTGCTAATCTTAGTTGCTGCAGAGGGAGACTGAGTGGCCAAAATACAGAAATGGGAAGACAACTTCCTTGTTTTTTTTTTTTTGAAAGATTTATTTATTTATTTATTTATTGGCCACTTCTATCAGTCTTTCATTTATTTATCTTTGTTCTTTGGCCTGTGTGGGCCTCCCATCAAAGTGGCCTCTCTCATTGCAGAGCAACAGCTCTGGGTACATGCGCTCCAGAGTTCTGACTCAGTAGTTGGACACATCGGCTCAGCCACTCTGCAGCACATGGGATCTTCCCAGGCCAGGGATGGAACCAGCGCCCCTTGCACTGCAAGGTGGTGTCCTTACCCACTGGACCACCAGAGAAGCCTGACAACTTCCTTTTCATTTTATATCCCTTTGTAGCTTCGGAATGTTTCACGATGGCATATATGACCTATTGCTCATATTTCAGGAGAGTTGTATCAAATGCCTGCCCAATATTATTGTTATCGGAATTTTAAGTTCATTAGGCAACATTCTGATTATTAATAATCTGTTTTTATATAAGCACCTTCACCCAGCACTCTGTAATAATCAGAACAATTGCTTTATATGATTCTTAAAAAGCTAGGAAGGATTCTTTCTATTTCATTGTGTGTGTGAGAGACCAAGCTAGGAGGCAAGAGGAGTATGCTTGGCCCTGGGCTGGGAGTTGGAATGCTGACTTCTATTCCTCAATCAATGTCTAGCTCAAGCCTCCCTTACCCTGGATCTTGAAAGAGGCCCTGGATCTCCTGAGGACATCTCCCTTAGCCAATGTGAGGACTTTCTTTTCCATGGGAAGCAACTCTTTGGAGAAGGGGAAAGAATGGGCTATTTGGTCTACATGACTGGTTAGAGCAGCTGGTATACCAGAACAATTTCAGATGAAATGATGCATCATTGTCTCATCTGGAGAGCGCCTGGGCAATCCCTGGGGTTACTTCCAAGCTCTGATCTCTATGAGTCATTGGTGGGAAGGTTATCTCTGTATCCTGAGGCTGGGCTGAGTCCCAGTTGGGGATAAGATATGTCACAGACTGCAGTCTCTGAAGGAACCAGCCAGTGGATGGTTGGATCTAGCTTCTCACCATGATTAGAAAAACAATGAAAGTTTCTGCTGGTCTCATGAGATGCCACCCTCACACAATGCAGTGAGCACGTGGAGATTGCTCACCGACTGGCCTACAACTCTGTCCAGCAAACCCAGAGATGTCAGCTTCTGAAGATAGTGCTGCCGCAGGATCACCGTCCGTTCGTGAGGCCGTGCTCCCAGGAGGCATGGAGAGTGACAACTTTATATCAGACCCTGCAGAGGCTGTTTTGGTCTGCAATGAATATCAGCAGATGTCCTCTGTTATGCAAGGACATTATTTCAGTCAGAGGGGAAGAATCAGAAATTTGAGGGAAGATGATGGCTGTTTTCGACTCTTTGGAAGCTCATACAGCACAAAACAAATTCAGTTTGTTTTGTGAGCCTCATAAGGCAGAGCTACAACCAACAGAAGGAGGCTGGGAAGCAGGGCTGGAATCGATGGATGGAAGACTTTAGGAGTTAAGTCAGGCTTCTCTGCCCCCCAGAGCCTGTTCCTTAATGTGGCTCATAGAAAAGGCCACACCTTGTCTCCCGGGCCTCAAGCTCAGGCACTAAGAGCAATGTTCTGAGAGCTCAGGCTGTGCTAGGGCTCCTCCTCTCATGCACTGGCAAGGTGGTGGTTTCCCTGAGAGCCCGGAGCTGCACAGTGTCAAGAGGAGTATGCTTGGCCCTGGGCTGGGAGTTGGAATGCTGACTTCTATTCCTCAATCAATGTCTAGCTCAAGCCTCCCTTACCCTGGATCTTGAAAGAGGCCCTGGATCTCCTGAGGACATCTCCCTTAGCCAATGTGAGGACTTTCTTTTCCATGGGAAGCAACTCTTTGGAGAAGGGGAAAGAATGGGCTATTTGGTCTACATGACTGGTTAGAGCAGCTGGTATACCAGAACAATTTCAGATGAAATGATGCATCATTGTCTCATCTGGAGAGCGCCTGGGCAATCCCTGGGGTTACTTCCAAGCTCTGATCTCTATGAGTCATTGGTGGGAAGGTTATCTCTGTATCCTGAGGCTGGGCTGAGTCCCAGTTGGGGATAAGATATGTCACAGACTGCAGTCTCTGAAGGAACCAGCCAGTGGATGGTTGGATCTAGCTTCTCACCATGATTAGAAAAACAATGAAAGTTTCTGCTGGTCTCATGAGATGCCACCCTCACACAATGCAGTGAGCACGTGGAGATTGCTCACCGACTGGCCTACAACTCTGTCCAGCAAACCCAGAGATGTCAGCTTCTGAAGATAGTGCTGCCGCAGGATCACCGTCCGTTCGTGAGGCCGTGCTCCCAGGAGGCATGGAGAGTGACAACTTTATATCAGACCCTGCAGAGGCTGTTTTGGTCTGCAATGAATATCAGCAGATGTCCTCTGTTATGCAAGGACATTATTTCAGTCAGAGGGGAAGAATCAGAAATTTGAGGGAAGATGATGGCTGTTTTCGACTCTTTGGAAGCTCATACAGCACAAAACAAATTCAGTTTGTTTTGTGAGCCTCATAAGGCAGAGCTACAACCAACAGAAGGAGGCTGGGAAGCAGGGCTGGAATCGATGGATGGAAGACTTTAGGAGTTAAGTCAGGCTTCTCTGCCCCCCAGAGCCTGTTCCTTAATGTGGCTCATAGAAAAGGCCACACCTTGTCTCCCGGGCCTCAAGCTCAGGCACTAAGAGCAATGTTCTGAGAGCTCAGGCTGTGCTAGGGCTCCTCCTCTCATGCACTGGCAAGGTGGTGGTTTCCACCAATGAGAGCAAAATGGGGACCCACAAGCTGTAGTGTTGGTAGACACTGCACAGTGTCATTGTAGAGGGCAGTGACTTGACCTGTATCCACCTGTCTTCAAACCTGAGTCCACAGGAATCCTTGACTCTACTTTCTTCTCTCAAGAGGATAGTCGATGAGGTGTGAGGTCCCACTGCGCCCTGCAGCTCTTGGTCTGTAAGTCTGTGTACTTGTAGCTACACCATCCACCCTCACCCACAGCCGTATGACTTTAATATGGCTGCACTCCGGAAACATGTGAACAATACTACTCTAATAATCTTTGTCCAAATTATTCAAAGAATCCCTTGCTTCAAAATTTTTTGATGACAAAAACCAGATCCTTATGGAAGTTGGGGAGCTTTGTTCAACTGTTCACATTTCTGTTAGATTTGTTTTTCTAGTTGTTTTCTCTTTTTGGCTATTCTGGGTTTTCACTGCTGCCACAGGCTGTTCTCTAGTTGCAGGGAGTGGGGGCTACTCTCTAATTGAGGTGAGCAGGTTTCTTGTTGCAATGACTTCTCTTGTGGTGAAACTCGGACTCTAGGGCTCACAGGCTTCCGTAGTTGCAGCACATGGGCTCAATAGTTGTGGCTCCAAGGCTCCAGAGCACAGGTTCAATAGTTGTGGCTCATGGGCTTAGTTACTCCATAGCATGTAGGATCTTCCCAGATCAGGGATTGAACCCGTGTCTCCTGCACTGGCAGGTGAGCTCTTCACTGTTGAGCTACCAGGGAAGCCCCTCTATTAGATTTTGACAATGAATTTTCTTCAACACATAAAAATGTGTTTCAGAAAGGGTCAGACAACAGAGAATTTTCATTAAGGACAGAAGCATTCTGGTTTGACTTTAAATTATTAAGACAGAGAGATAAAAGTTTTTTTGACTATACTTGTAACTCTTAAACTGCCTTAGATGTTGTCTTGTCCAACTGCTTGCTTTTTCAGATGAGTTCTAAAGAGAAAAGGTAAGGTGACAACTACTCAGTATCCATTCTGTGCTTCTTCCTTGGTCGTAGAGTCCTGGGTATTGTGCCTCACCCAAACTTTACATTTCCTAGCCTACACCTTCAATAAATGTGGCCATTAGGATTTAAGAAGTCATGGGAAGGGCTTCCCTGGTGGTCCAGTGGGTAAGGACACCGCCTTGCAGTGCAAGGGTCGCTGGTTCGGTCCCTAGCCTGGGAAGATCTCACCTGCACGGAGCGGCTGGACCAATGTGTCCAATTACCGAGCTGGAGCTCTGGAGCGCATGAGCTCAGAGCCGGTGCTCTGCGACAACAGACGCCACCGCGATGGAAGGCCCACACGGGCCAAAGAACAAAGATGGATGAAAATAGACAAATGAAAGACCAATAGAAGTAGCCCACCTGCTCCCTTCCCTCCCCACTCCACCCCCCCATAAATAAATAAATAAATCTTAAAAAAAAAAAAAAAAGAAGTCATGGGAAGAGAGTTCTAGAAAAGCTTTTTAGTGGCATTCTCCCATTCTCCCTTTTGCATCTCCCTTTCTCCTTCCGTTTTCCTGCAATGTGGATATGATAGCTGGAAGCCCTATTATGTGTTAATGTCACTGTTATTTTTGATTGTCTGTTATACGCAGCTGAACCTAATCCAAAATCCCAGGATGAGTCCATCACAGGCAATCTTTTCTTCTCCACTGTCATTATGACGTTGCCTGTCCTGCAGGTCCTACGTGACTAAGTACAGCCCCAGCTGCTGGGGCTCGGGTCAGTTTCCTCTCCAGAAAGCAGAAGGTCCTGAATACCAGGTCTCCCACTACCTCTGCAGTCGACCATTCCGCAAATACTACCAAGCCCATTCGAACCCCCTTCAGAAAATGAGTGATATAGCTGCCATCCTCAGTTTTGCTGTTTTCAAGAAAGGGTCAGACAACAGAGAATTTAAAGGACAGAAGCATTCTGGTTTGACTTTAAATTATTAAGACAGAGAGATAAAAGTTTTTTTGACTATACTTGTAACTCTTAAACTGCCTTAGATGTTGTCTTGTCCAACTGCTTGCTTTTTCAGATGAGTTCTAAAGAGAAAAGGTAAGGTGACAACTACTCAGTATCCATTCTGTGCTTCTTCCTTGGTCGTAGAGTCCTGGGTATTGTGCCTCACCCAAACTTTACATTTCCTAGCCTACACCTTCAATAAATGTGGCCATTAGGATTTAAGAAGTCATGGGAAGGGCTTCCCTGGTGGTCCAGTGGGTAAGGACACCGCCTTGCAGTGCAAGGGTCGCTGGTTCGGTCCCTAGCCTGGGAAGATCTCACCTGCACGGAGCGGCTGGACCAATGTGTCCAATTACCGAGCTGGAGCTCTGGAGCGCATGAGCTCAGAGCCGGTGCTCTGCGACAACAGACGCCACCGCGATGGAAGGCCCACACGGGCCAAAGAACAAAGATGGATGAAAATAGACAAATGAAAGACCAATAGAAGTAGCCCACCTGCTCCCTTCCCTCCCCACTCCACCCCCCCATAAATAAATAAATAAATCTTAAAAAAAAAAAAAAAAGAAGTCATGGGAAGAGAGTTCTAGAAAAGCTTTTTAGTGGCATTCTCCCATTCTCCCTTTTGCATCTCCCTTTCTCCTTCCGTTTTCCTGCAATGTGGATATGATAGCTGGAAGCCCTATTATGTGTTAATGTCACTGTTATTTTTGATTGTCTGTTATACGCAGCTGAACCTAATCCAAAATCCCAGGATGAGTCCATCACAGGCAATCTTTTCTTCTCCACTGTCATTATGACGTTGCCTGTCCTGCAGGTCCTACGTGACTAAGTACAGCCCCAGCTGCTGGGGCTCGGGTCAGTTTCCTCTCCAGAAAGCAGAAGGTCCTGAATACCAGGTCTCCCACTACCTCTGAGAGCCACTCAGTCGACCATTCCGCAAATACTACCAAGCCCCAACTTCTAGAATTAGAGATGAGTGATATAGCTGCCATCCTCATGGTCTCAAGTGTTAATATAAATGAAAACCAACTGTATGGCACTGGGAACTCTACCCAATGCTCTGTGGTGACCTAAATGGGAAAGAAAATCAAAAAAGAGGGAATATATATATATATATATATATATATATATATACATTTAGCTGATTCACTTTGCTGTACAGCAGAAAATAACACAGCATTGTAAAGCAACTATACTCCAACAACAGAAACAACAAAAGAAATGTGAAATCCATGACATTATTTTAAATTGTGTTGTTCAAAGATCTTGATGTTAAGATGCATTTTAGAAATTCTTTAGTGTTTAGCACTAGGAAAATAATTTGTCTCTTTTGAAAAACTGACATACTTCCCTTTATTGCTTAATGAAAGCTATCTAATTCACTATTCATTTCTTTGTGCCCTGACTGCCAAGAGAGAGTTACACTTCATGCTAGATGACAGCACTTTCCCTGCCCCATAGCAACAAATCCCACGCTTCGCAGACCATTCTGCCAACTTCCAAATCTCTGTTTTCTACTCAACACTCCCTCCTAAATTTCTGGCTACTTAAATTTCTTAGTCAAACAAACAAAAACTTTACAGTCTCATTACAAGCAAACGTCTTGCCTCATCTTTTACCACTCACATAAGCACTCTTTTTGCTGATCACAAAAGATTTTCTCATCATTTCTCAAGGTACACTTTAGGCTATAAGCACTTTCCTCTAAAATTTTTTATAAACAACTTTATGGCGCTATAATTTATATACCATAAACTTCACCCTTGTCAGTGCACCCAAGTGCTTTTGAGGCCCCCAATTTTAGCACAGTATCACCTTCTAGCTGAACCTAATCCAAAATCCCAGGATGAGTCCATCACAGGCAATCTTTTCTTCTCCACTGTCATTATGACGTTGCCTGTCCTGCAGGTCCCCGTGACTAAGTACAGCCCCAGCTGCTGGGGCTCGGGTCAGTTCCTCTCCAGAAAGCAGAAGGTCCTGAATACCAGGTCTCCCACTACCTCTGAGAGCCACTCAGTCGACCATTCCGCAAATACTACCAAGCCCCAACTTCTAGAATTAGAGATGAGTGATATAGCTGCCATCCTCATGGTCTCAAGTGTTAATATAAATGAAAACCAACTGTATGGCACTGGGAACTCTACCCAATGCTCTGTGGTGACCTAAATGGGAAAGAAAATCAAAAAAGAGGGAATATATATATATATATATATATATATATATATACATTTAGCTGATTCACTTTGCTGTACAGCAGAAAATAACACAGCATTGTAAAGCAACTATACTCCAACAACAGAAACAACAAAAGAAATGTGAAATCCATGACATTATTTTAAATTGTGTTGTTCAAAGATCTTGATGTTAAGATGCATTTTAGAAATTCTTTAGTGTTTAGCACTAGGAAAATAATTTGTCTCTTTTGAAAAACTGACATACTTCCCTTTATTGCTTAATGAAAGCTATCTAATTCACTATTCATTTCTTTGTGCCCTGACTGCCAAGAGAGAGTTACACTTCATGCTAGATGACAGCACTTTCCCTGCCCCATAGCAACAAATCCCACGCTTCGCAGACCATTCTGCCAACTTCCAAATCTCTGTTTTCTACTCAACACTCCCTCCTAAATTTCTGGCTACTTAAATTTCTTAGTCAAACAAACAAAAACTTTACAGTCTCATTACAAGCAAACGTCTTGCCTCATCTTTTACCACTCACATAAGCACTCTTTTTGCTGATCACAAAAGATTTTCTCATCATTTCTCAAGGTACACTTTAGGCTATAAGCACTTTCCTCTAAAATTTTTTATAAACAACTTTATGGCGCTATAATTTATATACCATAAACTTCACCCTTGTCAGTGCACCCAAGTGCTTTTGACCATGTTGGTTCTGCCTTCTTTTTCCACGTAGCAACCCCCCGCTCTTCTTAAAGACATGGACAGTATCACCTCCTCTGAGAACTCACACCCAGGCAACTCAGACAGACTAAATTTTTCCCGAACTTTATATTTGCCTCTGTTATGTCATTTAGCCTATAACATTACTACAGTCTGTGGACATTTGTGCTGTGTCCACTAGTATGTGGGCTCTTTGAGGGATGGCTGTGTGTAGAGGCCTTTTCCACCCACTGCACTATCTTCCAGAACAATGATCATTCAGGATTGATCATCATAATCAATCTGCCCCAAGGAAGCTGCTCACCCAGCGCTGAATGACCCAGGGGCCACCACAGTTGTGGGAGCTTTACCAAGAACCAACTGGATACCTTCTGCTTGAGTGTGTCTGAATGCCTGAATCATGGTGCACACATGGTGCCTATGAACTCTAATTCCAGACACAGGAGTTATAAGAGAGTTCTAGAATTCAGAAAAGGATCAACAGAAACCTTGACATAGAATGGTTTCTAAGGAACACCAACAGTGCCAACAATGTATTTCACTGGATACGAGGCACCATCAGTTGTAAGAGACATTCCAATTTCAGAAGTAAAAAGATATGCTTTTTAGAGTCTGTGAAGGATGGTAAGTTACTTTACTTACTATAAACCTCAAGAAAAAGCAAGGAGAAAGACAAGGCAGGATGGAGAACTTCAAGTACCCTAAACTTTGAAAAGGCTATATATAGAGACCACCATGTCTCCATCCCAGCCTTGAGAATTTTAATAACAACAATAAAAAGCACTAAGCAACAAACTAAATATAAAGAGATCTCACAGTGTTCTGATTTCTTTCCTGTGAGGACTATGTACTTAAACGCTTTTTTGGAAAACAGGAGGTATTGATTTTTTTTCTAAACAAAAATAATATTGGCGAGTGTTTTGCTGGTGTCCTGGGCATGTCCTCACAGTGTGCCTACTGTGGGCCGCCTGGTACTGAAGAGGAAATGGCAGGGCAGTGATTCTCAGAGAGCAGTCCCACGATGCTCCACGACCAAGCCATTGTGCACTGGCCTAGAGCACTGACACCCACCTCAGGAGCCTAAATCTGATTTGCCCGGGCTTCCTTCAATTACAGAAACACAGAACGACTGGTCCAATGGGTCTCAAACTTGAATCAGCTGGAGGCCCTGTTAAATGATACAGCTGGGCCCCACCCCAGAGTTTCTGCTGCGGCAGGAATTGGCGTTTCCAGCAAGTTCTCAGATGACGCCATTGTTGCTGGTTCAGGGACCACACACTAAGAACTACCAACCTGGTCTAAACTACTCAGTTCGCAGGGAATGAATGGAATCACCGAGAAGGGAAGGAGTTTGCCGAAGATCACACAGTATGTCACGGCAAAGCCAGGCCTGGACCTTAGCCCCTTCTCTTCTTTATGCTAGGGCCATGTGACTTCCCCTCAGGCAGCTACATTAGTTGCTAACCCAGAGAGCTAAAGGATCAGATAAGCACTTTGTATCTACAAAATTTGCTTTATATTTAAATTTTTAATATAATTGCCAATAATCAAATGAGACTCTTGCGTCATTTGGTTGATTAGTGCAACAAACACATCCAATCTAAGCTACTATTTCTGTTTGCTTTTAAAACTTCATTTCTCCTTCCTCACGCCTCTTTTTCCCCGTCCTTTTCGTCTCTCTGTGTATGTTCTTCAGAGCAATTTGCAGTAAGATTTCCCCAGAGGCCAATATGTTTACAAGTTCTCTTTTTGTCCAGATTCCAAGTGTCTCCTTCACATTTTCCCGTAAAACTCTCTCCTGCTGCTACCGCTTCCATTATCACAGGAGCAATGGAGGATAACAGGGCTGGAAGGAACAGTACAAGTGGCCTTGCAACATGTAGCATGACAAAAACCACTCCGTGAAACCCCAACTCACAGCAACAGAGGAAAAGACATATACAATCAAAGGCATGTTCGTCTTAAAGTGTTCTTCATTTAACAAAGATTTTTCGTAAGTATCTAGTCTGTGCAGAGGACTAAGTCTCATTAGGAAGTGGGAATTCCCAATGTTGGGTTTTCCTTTTTGTCTGAACCTTATCCTGCTTAGAACTCTGCCATATGTCATGGTCCTATTCCTGAGGGCCTAATAATGTACATCCTATTCATTGTTTAGGTTCTCAATAAGTGTTCGTTCAATTGAGTTGAGCTTAAGCGTGGTTGGGCCCTGCAATAACTCTTAGAACCCTCTCTTTCTTCCCATTACTCTCATTACTTTGTAGTCACAATAGGCTATTTATTGTCCCAATGAAAATCTGACAACCTCATGATAGTGCCTAAGTACATACCCTCCTTTCCCCAACATTCCAAAACTAGAGAGAGTAGGGGGCCCCCCTTGCGGGGAGGCATGGAATACAACGAGTTGTTTAAGATGGCAGTGAGGACTGCAAATGAAAGGAGGGGACCCTAATCGTAAAACTCTCATGGGCAGTGGTGTGGGGAGATGCCACTGATATCAAGAGGAAGAAATAGCATTTTGTCAAAAAAAGGGTAAGCCACCTGTGTACTTCCCCTCAGGCAGCTACATTAGTTGCTAACCCAGAGAGCTAAAGGATCAGATAAGCACTTTGTATCTACAAAATTTGCTTTATATTTAAATTTTTAATATAATTGCCAATAATCAAATGAGACTCTTGCGTCATTTGGTTGATTAGTGCAACAAACACATCCAATCTAAGCTACTATTTCTGTTTGCTTTTAAAACTTCATTTCTCCTTCCTCACGCCTCTTTTTCCCCGTCCTTTTTCGTCTCTCTGTGTATGTTCTTCAGAGCAATTTGCAGTAAGATTTCCCCAGAGGCCAATATGTTTACAAGTTCTCTTTTTGTCCAGATTCCAAGTGTCTCCTTCACATTTTCCCGTAAAACTCTCTCCTGCTGCTACCGCTTCCATTATCACAGGAGCAATGGAGGATAACAGGGCTGGAAGGAACAGTACAAGTGGCCTTGCAACATGTAGCATGACAAAAACCACTCCGTGAAACCCCAACTCACAGCAACAGAGGAAAAGACATATACAATCAAAGGCATGTTCGTCTTAAAGTGTTCTTCATTTAACAAAGATTTTTCGTAAGTATCTAGTCTGTGCAGAGGACTAAGTCTCATTAGGAAGTGGGAATTCCCAATGTTGGGTTTTCCTTTTTGTCTGAACCTTATCCTGCTTAGAACTCTGCCATATGTCATGGTCCTATTCCTGAGGGCCTAATAATGTACATCCTATTCATTGTTTAGGTTCTCAATAAGTGTTCGTTCAATTGAGTTGAGCTTAAGCGTGGTTGGGCCCTGCAATAACTCTTAGAACCCTCTCTTTCTTCCCATTACTCTCATTACTTTGTAGTCACAATAGGCTATTTATTGTCCCAATGAAAATCTGACAACCTCATGATAGTGCCTAAGTACATACCCTCCTTTCCCCAACATTCCAAAACTAGAGAGAGTAGGGGTCCCCCCTTGGGGGGAGGCATGGAATACAACGAGTTGTTTAAGATGGCAGTGAGGACTGCAAATGAAAGGAGGGGACCCTAATCGTAAAACTCTCATGGGCAGTGGTGTGGGGAGATGCCACTGATATCAAGAGGAAGAAATAGCATTTTGTCAGGGGAGTTATTATTTTAGAAATCTAAGAAGGTATAAAACAAAAAAAGAAAAACTTAGAAGAAGGGGAACAAAGAGTCTTGGGGATATAATGCAGTTCTTGAGCCTGGAGGGAAGGCAAAAGACCAGGAAATTCTGAAACTCAGGGACTTCAAGGGATTGAGCTGCAATTCAGAGGACCTTGATACTGTAGTTTCAAACTGGGGTTGAAAGAGTGGAGAGTCAAAGAACTGCGCTTCTTTGGGACCATCAGAGCTGAAATAAACAATTCTAGGCACGTGTAAGGAAAACTGGAATAGCAAAAATAAATTTAAAAATAGCCTGAAAGATGGAAGAACTGACAGTGACAGAAAAGTCCAATCTCTGTTACGCTGAAGGAAACAAAGGCAAACACACTCACCTCACTTTGTTGATTTTACCCTCAAGATCTTCACTCCCTTGGGTAAAGCAGTCTCTACACCCTCAACCAGTACTTCTCAAACTTTAAAGTGCACACAAAATCCCTGGGGGCCTTGCTGAAACGCAGATTGCAGGGCCGTGTGCCTCGGGGACTCTGATTAAGTCTGCAATGAGGCCTGGCATTTGCATTTTTAGCAAGCTCCAAGTTGATGCTGATGGTGCTGATGGATGGGTCACATTTTGAGTAGCACTGGCTCACACGGCCAGCTTCCCAGGGTAGAGCATCCTGGGCATGGAGGCGCAAAGGTGTGGGCACAAGACAGTGTCCTCTTTCAGGGAAGGAGCCCTTCACTGCTCTCACTCCCAGAGACAGCTGCAGGGTGAAAACCACTTCATACCTCCCACCCTGGTTATCACGTATTCATGCTCCACACCTGCAGTTCCTTTAGCTACTTACATGTTTTCTCCAGGTCCTTCGGCTCTGGAAGCAATGATATTAATAGTCCCTGGGATAGATCTGTGGCCAGGTGACCCTCTGACATTTAGGAGCTTCCCAGAGTCCAGGAGAGGTTTATTGGTGCTGATGTTTTAGGAGACCAATCAAGGGGAGCAATCCTGAGAGTGCTGGAGTCTCCCTACTCTTTCTGGCTGGCAATCATGGGCCTTCCCTCCAATAATTTCCCGGCAGGGAGCTTCCTGCCTGCATTTCATTGAACAGACTTCAGCAAAATTGGAGCTCTGAATGCAAAATTGTGAGCACTGGAGATGGAACCAGCCTAATATCTTGTCTAGGGCCTGTCCCCAAGGGCCAGACTAAGAAAAGCAATTACAGTGCAAGCACTGAGTCTTTCCACACATGGGGTTTATAGATTTCATACCACTTTGAAGGGCTTTTCATCTTCCAAACTGTACCTCCTCCAAGTCACCATGTGGGCAGCAGTTTTAGGCTGTGAAAGGCAACTAGTAAATTCAGGAAAGGAATCCTATGTCCAGACCTGGGATCTTTGGTCAAGGCTACTAACAATATCTGACTCTAAGAACATACAAAGGAACGTTCCCATGAGGGAGTGAAGTTAAATATTTTCTGACCATTTTCATTTAGGGCAGTCTTAATTTTTTCTTGACATGTTATTAGAGAGTTAGAATATGTTGGAAAAGGTAAAAAGTCCCACCGTAGCAAAGCTGATTTAAAGAGATCATGCAGGAATCATGGGAGAAAGGAGATACATGTTCAGGATTCAAGTGAATTCAATGCTGTTGATGTGGAGGGAGCAGTCCCCTGGGCCAGATACTGTGTGGAGGGGTGGAAAGCACCGAAAGGAAATAGGAATGATCCAGTGGGTAAGAAATACCCTTCATGTCTGGCAAAGGATTTATGCCCAAATTTAATTAGCTTAAAATTACTAATTTAAAATTTATTTATTTGGGGCTGTGTTGGGTCTTTGTTGTTGCATGGGCTTTGCTCTAGGTGTGGAGAGTGGGAGCTACTCTTTGTTACAGTGTGTGGGCTTCTCCCTGTGGTAGTTTCTCTCCCTGCCGTGCATGGGCTCTAGGGTTTGCAGGCTTCAGTACTTGTGGTTCACAGGCTCGATGGGTGTGGTGCACGAACTTAGTTGCTCTGCGGCATGGGGTATCTTCCCAGACCAGTATTGAACTTCTGTCTCCTTACACTAGCAGGTGGATTCTTTACCACTGAGCCACCAGGGAAGGCCCCAAAAGTTAACTTTAAAAACATTTTGACAGTACATCCCTGGTGGTTCAGTGGTTAAGAATCCACCTTCCAATTCAGGAAATGAGGGTTCAATTCCTTGTCTGGGAACTAAGATCCCATGTGCTGCAGAGCAACTAAGCTTGTGTCCACAGCTAGAGAGAACACTGAGTGTTGCAGCTAAGACCTGGCATGGCCATAAATAAATAAATGTTTTTAAAAAACTAAAAAATACTTTTACAACTTATAACTCATTTTATTTTCATAATCACCTTACAGAGTAGGCTCAACAGGAATTATCATTGTTGTAAAGATAAACTGAGATTCCGTATTTAAATTATGTGCCCAAGCCTGACTCTCACCTTTTATTACATTTAGTTTATTCCTTGCTTTTATTATCAAGTGTGTGGCAGTGATTATGTTGGAATCAGGATTCATGGTGAAACCCCTCTTTCTGAAATCCCTAGTATTCAAGAAGCTCCGGGACACTGAAGAGCACCTAACATTCAGTACAGTTTAGCACTGTATATTGGTTATTCTCCATTTGTTCCTCCCACTCTCTCCCCATCATATCGCTGCTCGTGTTTCCCCCGTTCTGTGTCCTGAGAGCCCTACCCCTGTAACTGCATTACCTCATCACCTTTTCAGCCAAGTTTGGCAGATGAAAGGAACCAGAAGACCAAAGGGAGTGATGGAGAGAGGTAAGGGCACTTCTTTCCTGCTCTCTTGTTTTTCTTCCCTAGACCACAGCCCCTCCATGGCTCCAGCTCTCATTGGACACTGGGATACTATTTCTTCCCTTTACCCTTTAGGGGTGGTAAAGTTTCCCACGCTTGCTAATCTCTGGGTGCCTTACCATCTCTTGCTGGTTTCCTTAATTCCATCCACCTGTCTGCAAGTAGTGCCATCATTAAAATCTCACCTCAGTTTCTGTGTCTCCCTAGACCATGAATTGTACATATCTCTCTTCCACATAACCCTAACCTGTGCAAATATACCTAATGAATGCTCAGAGGAACACAGTGAGCCTAAAGCATCCACAGTCACAAGCTCATTGATTTTTCCCTTTAAATAATTAATATTTGTTTTTCCGGTGCTGATTTACCACAGTCCTACCTTGGGCACGTCTTTATTCCTGGCCTGAACTTTTGTGATGGTCTCTAAAGCCTCCCACCTCCAGTCAGTTCTAATCAGAGCCTGCTACTGGATTAAATTCCACCTTTTCCCCTCTTGTCCCAAGTGTCTACAGCATAAGGTTCAAACCCTTTAGCTCAGTGAGCTAAGACCTGGCATGGCCATAAATAAATAAATGTTTTTAAAAAACTAAAAAATACTTTTACAACTTATAACTCATTTTATTTTCATAATCACCTTACAGAGTAGGCTCAACAGGAATTATCATTGTTGTAAAGATAAACTGAGATTCCGTATTTAAATTATGTGCCCAAGCCTGACTCTCACCTTTTATTACATTTAGTTTATTCCTTGCTTTTATTATCAAGTGTGTGGCAGTGATTATGTTGGAATCAGGATTCATGGTGAAACCCCTCTTTCTGAAATCCCTAGTATTCAAGAAGCTCCGGGACACTGAAGAGCACCTAACATTCAGTACAGTTTAGCACTGTATATTGGTTATTCTCCATTTGTTCCTCCCACTCTCTCCCCATCATATCGCTGCTCGTGTTTCCCCCGTTCTGTGTCCTGAGAGCCCTACCCCTGTAACTGCATTACCTCATCACCTTTTCAGCCAAGTTTGGCAGATGAAAGGAACCAGAAGACCAAAGGGAGTGATGGAGAGAGGTAAGGGCACTTCTTTCCTGCTCTCTTGTTTTTCTTCCCTAGACCACAGCCCCTCCATGGCTCCAGCTCTCATTGGACACTGGGATACTATTTCTTCCCTTTACCCTTTAGGGGTGGTAAAGTTTCCCACGCTTGCTAATCTCTGGGTGCCTTACCATCTCTTGCTGGTTTCCTTAATTCCATCCACCTGTCTGCAAGTAGTGCCATCATTAAAATCTCACCTCAGTTTCTGTGTCTCCCTAGACCATGAATTGTACATATCTCTCTTCCACATAACCCTAACCTGTGCAAATATACCTAATGAATGCTCAGAGGAACACAGTGAGCCTAAAGCATCCACAGTCACAAGCTCATTGATTTTTCCCTTTAAATAATTAATATTTGTTTTTCCGGTGCTGATTTACCACAGTCCTACCTTGGGCACGTCTTTATTCCTGGCCTGAACTTTTGTGATGGTCTCTAAAGCCTCCCACCTCCAGTCAGTTCTAATCAGAGCCTGCTACTGGATTAAATTTCCTTGAGCACAAGTCTGATCATATCATGGCTCTTGTGGTTCCCAAGTGTCTACAGCATAAGGTTCAAACCCTTTAGCTCAGTGAGGGGTACTTTCCCCTGGGAGTCTACGCCCTCCGTGCCCCAACACCTCACCAAAATGTAGGATCTTCCTTTTGTTTACCCCGTTCCCTTAGCCTAGAAGGGAAGGTCTCAATTTTAATTTATTAAAAAAAAATCTTTTTATCAGAGTATAATCACTTTACAATGCTCTATTTGTATGTCCTATGCAACACGATGAATCAGCTATATGTATACATACACCCCCTCCCTCTTGAATTTCCCTCCCACCCTCACCCCCATCCCACGCCTCTAGGTCATCACAGAGCACCAAGCTGAGCTCCCTGTGCTACCCAGCAGCTTCCCACTAGCTGGCTGCTTCATACATGGCAGTGTCTATATGTCGATCCCACTCTCCCAGTGCGTCCCGCCCTCCCCTTCTCCACTTGCGTCCACAAGTCCGTCCTCTACATCTGCATCTCTGTTCCTGCCCTGCAAATAGGTTCATCTATACCACTTTTCTAGATGCCATATATACGCCTTAATATGATATTTGTTTTTCTTCTTCCGGAAGAAGCCCTCGATTTTAAAACGGTTCAGCCCAAATGCTGCCTCCTGCCGGAAGATTTTCTATTTCTTAATAAACAACCACTTCCTCTTCTAAACCCTCATGGGTCTTTCTGCATCTTTCTTATGGCACTCCGTGCATTGAATCTCTCAGTATGGTTATGAGTGTCAATCCAACCCCACATCCTATTCTAAGCAGCTTTCTCAACAGAGCCTGGTTCATGGAGTTCCCCTGATAAAGAGCCCAGGACACAGTCCAGAGTAGGTCTCAGCAAGTATGTGCTGGATGAATGAACCCATGAATAGATTCAGTTTAACATACTCTCAGCATCTAAGAGTAGGTGGCTAAGTTTTAAAATATTTGAAAGATCAGCTGAAGAGGCCTGCTAAGGTATGCTAAATGTCCTATCTAAGACTCTGTATATAAACACATCTGCATATCTGCCTAGTTTATATGACTGTCTCTTAATATGGATATATACATTATTTTATTCTCTGCTATTTTAAAAAAAGATCTCCCTTTGGAGAAAGTGGTACCACATACATGAGCGTCTTTAAAAAAAAAAAAAAAAAGAAAGAAAACAACTAAATGTTCTAAAGCTGAACAAATTCCTAGAAGAGGTTTCTGAAAGGCAATTGAATGCGTGCAGCTTTGAAATATCCTACTTCTTTCTCATTTCCTATCAGTCAGCCCCATCCTCTCCCTGCATCCAATTTTGTTTAATGAGGCTACTGCAATGTATTTATTTGGGGGTGATTGAATTTAGAAAGACATTCATCTAACACACGATGGCTGCCACAAGCTGAAAGGCTGAATCATAACGGGGTGACGGCATTCATCCGAGGACAGCTGTTTCTTATCATTTCTAAAAGAAAAGAAAAGAAAAGAAAAAGCTCAGCCAGGCAGGAGGTTTTGCCTCAGTAGCAAGATGGGCCTGATTAGAGCAGAAATGCTTCCGGACAGGTGGACATAGACAAGGAGAAAAGAAAAACTGCCCTGTGAGGGACAAAATCTTTGGTTTTCAGAACTATGTTTGTCATAATGTATGGGAGTTGCTCCTAGCCCTTTGGGATGCTCACGAAATTCCAGCCAAAAGGAGATAATTTGGTGAGGACAGCAAAAGCATCTTGTGCGGGTTAACCTTTTTAAGAAGAGCTTGCAAATCTCTTGTGAGCGGTTGCAGCTGTTAAACGATAACGCTGACTCACATTTGGAGGGTATGTTAAGTTGACAACGTGCACCATCTTGGACAAGTTAACCTGGAGTATGGTATGCACCTGGGCAGCCCCCCATGTGTCCAGAGGCCAGGCCCACAGGGAGCTGGGGAGTCCTTGCCAAAGAAATCTCCATCAACATTTGCTTGCTGCCCCACATCTACCATGAAGGCATCGCTTCTTTGAACTCAGGCATTTTTACTATTAAAGCAAAAATGTCCCTGGAAATAAGCATGTAGCCAACTCTTGACTTCTACGCCTGAGTGTGAATGCATTCTCAGCACCTTCTTGGCAGAAAGCTAGCTAAGGTTTTGAACAGGAAATGAACACAATCAGAGAGTAAAAGGAGGTGAGGACCTAACAAATATTCGTGACTCACTTCACTTGCTACAGCTTTTGAGGTAACAGGAAACAGGTAGGGTGGTGTTCATTTCAGTATGGGGCCTTACTAGAGCTAACTACAGTGATCGCTACCTGTAACCACACACCTTCCAAGGGTGATAAAACATTACAAAAATTCAAGTTTTAAAAAGCCCCTGGGACTTCCCTGGTGGTCCAGTAGTTAAGACCATTGTTCAATCCAGGAGGTGCTAGCCCAGTCCCTGGTCAGAAAGCTAAGATCCCATTTGCTTCATGGCCAAAACACCAAAAACTTAAAAACAGAAACATTGCTAGAACAAATTCGATAAAGACTTAAAATGGTCCACACCAAAAATAGCTTTAAAAGAAAACAACCAAAATAAAAAATAAAAAGCCCTAAGTTCAAATCATAATATAAACAACACTCATTCACTCATTTTTTTCATGTGTTCATTCATTCATCTGCCAGGATGTTGAACAACCAAAATTCAATGAATATAAAAAAATATTATCTTAAATCTTCTACCACCGTTTATACTTATCAGGAGTTGGAATGGGGACAGAAATTTCTCTGCCTTTAGATATAAACTTAAGCATGCCCCTAGGTTTTGGTGGCCATTCCAAGTAGGTGCAAATCCCAACTTCACTTTAAATGACAGTTATTAACAATTTCAATTAAGTAAATTAAAATATCCACACCCATGTAATAGTAAAAGAAACTTCTAACCTCATTCCTGGCGCTTTCGGCAGGTGGGAAACCAGAATCTAAATCTTATTTTCCCTTCCTAGTACACTCCTGTCTTCCTAAATGGGGTTTCTGATCCCTCCTGGAGAAAAAGAGGAGAGGAAAACGGGGCATAAAGGTCCTGCTTGATGGGGCCTCTGGTGAGACAGTGTTATCCTCAATAGGCCTGGCAGTTGTCTAAAACTGACTTTCTCTTCGGTAATATTATTTCAAGTTCCTCAGAGATTTTCTCCCCTCCCCAGCCCTGGTGGTTTCTCTTTTGAAAGGGTCCCTTAACCTGAACAAAAACACTCTCCTTAGGCAGGAGTTTCTAGAAAATGCTGCAGCCCTCACCCAGCTTCACCACAGTTGGGGCCTCTTCGAACCTCCTCAACGTGGGTCTAAGGTGCTTCCCACATGGGCTCGGCCCTGCAGGGCCCATATCCGCTCCTCCGAGCATTCTTTGCCTGAACCAACTCTAGGAGTGTTGACCAATCTGGGAGCAGCCGCAACCTCATTTGCTTTCCTACCAAAGCATCGGCCATCCGCTCCTCCGAGCATTTTCTTTTCCTGTAAATTAGCAAGGATTTGCTTTCATGGGGCCCAGTCCCTGGTCAGAAAGCTAAGATCCCATTTGCTTCATGGCCAAAACACCAAAAACTTAAAAACAGAAACATTGCTAGAACAAATTCGATAAAGACTTAAAATGGTCCACACCAAAAATAGCTTTAAAAGAAAACAACCAAAATAAAAAATAAAAAGCCCTAAGTTCAAATCATAATATAAACAACACTCATTCACTCATTTTTTTCATGTGTTCATTCATTCATCTGCCAGGATGTTGAACAACCAAAATTCAATGAATATAAAAAAATATTATCTTAAATCTTCTACCACCGTTTATACTTATCAGGAGTTGGAATGGGGACAGAAATTTCTCTGCCTTTAGATATAAACTTAAGCATGCCCCTAGGTTTTGGTGGCCATTCCAAGTAGGTGCAAATCCCAACTTCACTTTAAATGACAGTTATTAACAATTTCAATTAAGTAAATTAAAATATCCACACCCATGTAATAGTAAAAGAAACTTCTAACCTCATTCCTGGCGCTTTCGGCAGGTGGGAAACCAGAATCTAAATCTTATTTTCCCTTCCTAGTCCACTCCTGTCTTCCTAAATGGGGTTTCTGATCCCTCCTGGAAAAAAAGAGGAGAGGAAAACGGGCATAAAGGTCCTGCTTGATGGGGCCTCTGGTGAGACAGTGTTATCCTCAATAGGCCTGGCAGTTGTCTAAAACTGACTTTCTCTTCGGTAATATTATTTCAAGTTCCTCAGAGATTTTCTCCCCTCCCCAGCCCTGGTGGTTTCTCTTTTGAAAGGGTCCCTTAACCTGAACAAAAACACTCTCCTTAGGCAGGAGTTTCTAGAAAATGCTGCAGCCCTCACCCAGCTTCACCACAGTTGGGGCCTCTTCGAACCTCCTCAACGTGGGTCTAAGGTGCTTCCCACATGGGCTCGGCCCTGCAGGGCCCATATCCGCTCCTCCGAGCATTCTTTGCCTGAACCAACTCTAGGAGTGTTGACCAATCTGGGAGCAGCCGCAACCTCATTTGCTTTCCTACCAAAGCATCGGCCAGCCCTGCTCTTTTCCTGTAAATTAAGCAAAGGAGTCAGACCCAGTCCCCAGGGCCCATAATGGCAAGAGGCACAGTTCGCACTCTGAGTGGTCTTGTTGCAGCAAGGTGAGGTGGGAACCCATGTCCCTTCACCCCAGGGTCACAAGCGACACTTACAGTCACGGCTTCCTCCAAAGAAATCCTCTTTACAGGCTTCCAAGAGTGTGGTGTTTCTGGACACTTGTTGAGGTGACAGCAAAAGGGTCATGTAACCATGCTTCTATTAAATTTTTTGGTAGGTTCTCTGGAATGGTCTGCCCCACAGTTTTGGGTATCTTATAGCTATTATGTCTTGCTTCTCCCTGGGAATTTTCAGTCTACTGCTCTGAAGTCACAGTTTGTTTACATGTCCAGCACATGCCTGTTGAAGGTCTACCACAGGGTAGACTCTCCTTTTCCCTGCTTCTTTCTCTGCTCATTGATTCTCTTTTCCATCTTCCTTTTATCTAGTGTTACAATGATGAATTTGTCATTTTCTCTTTTCCCTGTCTTCCTCCCCACAAATTTCCAGCTATCATCATAAATAGATGTGAGAAAATTTTTTCACATTCTATGAAACCAAAATAGACCAAAATAGATAGGGAAATTGAGAAAAATTAAAATAAAAAATTATAATAATGAAAATGCTAGATTTCAGATTATCTTCCAAGCAGAATAATTTTTTTAACACAAAACGTAGAATGTTGTTTACTTGGATTGGAGCTCTTCAAAGCTCAAATTGCAAAGTTCTTGCAAAGCTCTTGCAAACATCCACTTTTTAAAATGTCATAAAAAACTAAGAGCTTTATCATGTGTTCCTGGTAGGGTCTGGGGAAGTAGGAAACAAGATGAGGATAAACTGGGTCCACGAGGGAATTTAACAACAAGGAAATGACACAACTGTTCCATACTTTCTGTAACGTATAAATACAGGCACCGGAACAGGATAAAATAAAAACAGGGAATGAAAGGAATACCAAAGGCTCCAAAACTACCTCGCCAGACAACTGGAACAACTTACAAGATTTCTGAAATATGTATTGATAACAGTTGTCTACTTCATTAAGCCCATGAATCCCTACCCCAAATGCTGGGCTGACCAAAAAGGTCAGTCTGGTATTTCTGGATCGTTGTGTGGAAAAACTCGAACGAACTTTTTGGCCAATGCAATACTTTAAATAGGGATGATTCATAGCTAACACTTATATAAGGCTTGCTCTATATTGGGTGCTAGACTAAGGTATTTACTGTATGTGTTATTTAATTCTCACAACAGTTCCGTGAAGAGAATAGTATTTATTCTCATTTTATAGATGAGGGAAATAAGCTTCAGTGATTAAGGTGCTTTAGCTGTGTGCTTTGTACATGGTGAAAACTGCTACGCATGCCTGGGAAATGGCAGGGTCACTGCTCCTTCCACTGTGCTGCGGCCCTCTGACTGCAGGCAGGTCAAAGAGAATACGTGCGTGCTAAGTCGCTTCAGTTGTGTCTGACTCTGTGTGACCCCATGGACTGTAGCCAGCCAGGCCTCTGTTCATGGGATTCTCCAGGTAAGACTACCAAAATGGGGCTCCCCTGGTGGTCCAGTGGGTAAGGAGTCAGCCTTGCAGTGCAAGGGGCACAGGTTCGACCCCTAGCCCAGGAAGATCTCATGAGATGCAGAGCAATTGGACCGGTGTGTCCAATTGCCAGCCAGCGCTCTGGAGCGAATGTACCCAGAGCTGTTTTTCTGCAGCAAGAAAGGCCACTGTAATAGGAGGCCCACACAGGCTGAAGAATAAAGATGGGAGAAAATAAATAAATAAACAAACAATAAAAGAGGCCAAAATTAATTTAAAAAAAAAAAAAAGAAGAAGACTACTGAAGTGGGTTGCTATGCCCTTCTCTAGGGATCTTCCCAAGAGTCAAACATAAGTCTCCTATGTAGCAGGCAGACTCTCTGTGTCCTGAGCCCCCTGGGAAATCCTTCCACTCCTAATTTTGCCTATGTATGAAGAAGCAAGGGAAAAAGAATTTCAGCCTCATTTGGAAGACTTTGATTTTTTTTAAGAGCTACCTTCCCTTTAAGTGGCCCTTTGACGGTCTTTGTGTTGGAGGAGGCTCCAGCACTCACAGCGACCCTCTGCTAGGAAGCAGGAATGGATTGTGACTGCCAACTGCCTTCTCATTACTTTCTCTGGAGGAAAGTATCACAGTGCCAAGTCCAGGATGTGAGAGGAAGAGGCGGACAAAAGGATCTAGGAATACTGGGTTGGCTTTTTTCCTTATTGACTCGGCGCCAATGAGCACCTACAAAAAACAGTACATAAGAAGTGAGCACCTTCATTATATCAAGCTACTCCACCAGGACAATTTGGCAGAGCCCCACTTACGACTGTACCTCTTTGGATTCAGTTACTTTGTAGCGTTCACCTTTTCTCATCTCTACATGTATAAACTCTCCCTTCCCTCTCTCCCACCCTCTTTTTTCTTCCTCGTACAAATATTTGCTGAGCACCTATTATGTGCCAAGCACTGGGTTTGGTACAGAAATACAACAGGGATTAAGACTGGGTCCCTGCCCTCGAGGATCCTCTAGTCTAGAAGCTAAATCAGACATATTTGTTGTTGTTATTGTTGTTTAGTTGCTAAGTTGTGTCCAACTGTTTGCAACACCGTGGACTATAGCCTGCCAGACTCCTCTGTTCATGGGATCTCCCAGGAAATAATACTGGAGTGGGTTACCATTTCCTTCTCCTGGGGATCTTCCTGATCCAGCGACTGAACCCACAGCACCTGCATTGGCAGGCCCATTCTTTATGGATGAGCCACCAGGGAAGTACAAATCAGACATAGTAATATAAAGAAACAAATACAATATCAGATCATAAATACCACAGTGGGGGCTGGGGGATACAAGAGGGATCCATATCACCGAGGAGAAATCAGGGAAGGTTTACATGAAAATATGAAACCTTTCCCAGTCTGTCCTGCTTGGAATATATTCATCCCCACTCCAACCTGAATTCTATTCCACTTTGGAGCTTTGGCATAGAGTCTTGTGGCATTTTGAGTGACATTAGTCACTTGGGCTGGGTTTATCTGCCCCATACCATTCAGTATAATTCACTCCACATGAGTATCATGCTCACTAACCTGTGGGAGAGGAAAATAACAAAGCCAGTCCTAGGATCAGTTCCTCAGAAGACTCACTGGAAGAAAACTCAGGCATGAGAGAAGGCTAAACCAAGTATAATGGAAGACATTGTGGGGATTGATGACATCCGTGAGAGGAGGCTAGCATCATGCAATGCTTTAGCAAAGAAGAAGCACTGGAGATGAGCCCTGAAAGGTGGGCAAGATCTCTCTGGTCAGAGATGGAAGGGGAAGGCATGCTGTGCCTTGTAACAGACTCAGGGAAGGCAGGAAGATGGGAGAAAATGAAGACTGTGTTTGAGGAGACTGTAGTAGACCAATAAGGCTGGCCTGGAGGAGGGCAGTTAGAGAAAACATCTGGAAAGGTTAATTGGACCAATCAGTGAGGTCTTTAATATTGGTAAGATATTTGTACTTAACGGGTAGGCAATGGGAAGCCATTTGGGGTGAAAAGTTATGTGACCAAAGTTTATTTGCATGGATTGTGGCTGAGGAAACACAGGAGACAGGGAGACCAGTTAAGAGAGATTACAGTAGTCTATTGATAGGAATTGTAGGTGCCAATGAGACGTGGGAGTAGGCATGGAAGACCTGACACCCTTGAGTCAGGGACTGATGGTCACTCATCTGCGTTCCCATAATGTTCAGGACTGTTTCCTGCCCTATTTAAGTTTCATAAATGCAGGAGTCCTGAGTTAGATCCCTGGGCCAGGAAGATCCCCTGGAGAAGGAAATGGCTACTCACTCCAATATGCTTGCCTGGAAACTCCCATGGACATAAGCGCCTGGCAAGCTACAGTCCAAGGGGTCACAAAGAGTTGGACATGACTGAGCCACTAACACACACAAATGTTTCTGAAATTGAACCGTCTTAAAGATTCCATTTGAAAGTATGGAGTTATGTCCTGTGGTTTGTTGTCTTTATTTGCTTTAATGTTGTCACCTAAATCGTTCAATTCCAAGTCATAGAAGGCTCTTGCTCAAGGGTGTCATTATCAGGCATGTATGTGGCACCTCCAGGAAGTGGCACCTCATTCAGCCCTTAATTAGCTTATGCACCATTTTAATTGGTCTGCAGCTGTCTGTGGACGGAGCTGATTCCCTTCCTGGAGTCAACTGGGGCTGCCCCACCCTTCCTGCCAGCTCAGGCATCTGGGATCTCATCAGCTGAAAAGATGCAGGAATCTGCTAAGCTACAAAGAAGAAGCACTGGAGATGAGCCCTGAAAGGTGGGCAAGATCTCTCTGGTCAGAGATGGAAGGGGAAGGCATGCTGTGCCTTGTAACAGACTCAGGGAAGGCAGGAAGATGGGAGAAAATGAAGACTGTGTTTGAGGAGACTGTAGTAGACCAATAAGGCTGGCCTGGAGGAGGGCAGTTAGAGAAAACATCTGGAAAGGTTAATTGGACCAATCAGTGAGGTCTTTAATATTGGTAAGATATTTGTACTTAACGGGTAGGCAATGGGAAGCCATTTGGGGTGAAAAGTTATGTGACCAAAGTTTATTTGCATGGATTGTGGCTGAGGAAACACAGGAGACAGGGAGACCAGTTAAGAGAGATTACAGTAGTCTATTGATAGGAATTGTAGGTGCCAATGAGACGTGGGAGTAGGCATGGAAGACCTGACACCCTTGAGTCAGGGACTGATGGTCACTCATCTGCGTTCCCATAATGTTCAGGACTGTTTCCTGCCCTATTTAAGTTTCATAAATGCAGGAGTCCTGAGTTAGATCCCTGGGCCAGGAAGATCCCCTGGAGAAGGAAATGGCTACTCACTCCAATATGCTTGCCTGGAAACTCCCATGGACATAAGCGCCTGGCAAGCTACAGTCCAAGGGGTCACAAAGAGTTGGACATGACTGAGCCACTAACACACACAAATGTTTCTGAAATTGAACCGTCTTAAAGATTCCATTTGAAAGTATGGAGTTATGTCCTGTGGTTTGTTGTCTTTATTTGCTTTAATGTTGTCACCTAAATCGTTCAATTCCAAGTCATAGAAGGCTCTTGCTCAAGGGTGTCATTATCAGGCATGTATGTGGCACCTCCAGGAAGTGGCACCTCATTCAGCCCTTAATTAGCTTATGCACCATTTTAATTGGTCTGCAGCTGTCTGTGGACGGAGCTGATTCCCTTCCTGGAGTCAACTGGGGCTGCCCCACCCTTCCTGCCAGCTCAGGCATCTGGGATCTCATCAGCTGAAAAGATGCAGGAATCTGCTAAGCTACAAAGCATGCAAGGAATGGGCTTTCTAGGGAGTGCCAACCACCTGTGGGCTGCTGGCACCTACATTAGGACACATCTCCAGTCAACTTAGCAGTCACTTTAGACAAACATTTCTAGGAAAGGCGGGGAGAGGGTACAACAGAGGCAAACTAGGGACTAAACATGATGTGATCCTGGAATTTTGGATGAAGTCTGGTGTATATGTATCAGTAGGAATGTATTAAGATGGTTAAGATGATCCATTAAAATAGTTTAGATGATCCATACAGAAAGTAACCGACCCCAACAGATGATTTAGAATTACGGATTTAATAAGGCTTCAGCGTCTCCCAAAGTCAACAAAGGGGTCAGACTGGATGGAGGTCAAGACCTCAATTTAATCAGAAGATATTAATGACTAATTTCACTAAGCATGTACTATGTGCCAGATACTTTTCTAAGCTCAGGCAGATTCTTTACTGTCAGAGCCACATGGGGAGCCCATTTCTTAGCACTGTAGTTATATTAACATAGTTGGTTCTCACAATAATCCTATGAAGTGAGTACTATTTTTCAAAAGTGAGTACTATCGTTATCCTCATTTTACAAGTGAAGAAACAGGCACAAAGAAGGTAAGACTTGCCCCAGGTCACACAGCTGGCAGGTGGTAGAGCTTAAACCCAGATGATCTGGCTCTAGCAAGGACTGAATGCAACACTTCAGTGCCTTTCTCTTGTCTTTTATTCTCATCACTCTGACCAACAGGATGGAGGACAAAAGAGGCCAGAATTATAAGGTCTCATTCAGAGACATGAACGTATTGAGGATCAGCACAGCATAACGCAAAAGCTTGAGTTTTATATACAAACCGACCTGCCTAGGACCCATTTCCAATACATATTAGCGAGTGACCTCCGGCAAGTTACTTTAACCTCTAAGGGTTATAGTTTCTTGGGTATAGGTTGAAGGCAACACAACCTTCACACTTGTTAGGAGCAAAATAATGTCCCTAGCCCTAACCTTCACAGGGTGGTTCTTGTTAATAGTTATTATCACTAAGGGAGGTGGGTTGTGTAAAGTCTGGGGCAAAGATGCAAATGAGATTGTATCCTCTTACATCCAGAAGTGCTTAGAGGAAAGAATGTTGTGATTCCAGAAAGGCCGAGAGGGACCATTCACCCCATCTTCCCTGCGGCTTGGTGGCAATATCCCTCAGGGATACCAGCCCTCTTTATTCTCAACTCTGGGCTCAGCCATGGGCTTTCCAGTTGGTGATCTGGTCTTTGTTCCTCTTGCTCCTGCCAGTTCTGCCCACAGTGGTCTGTCTAACCTCATTGCTCTGCCTCCTTGAGGTAGGGATGGGATTGTTCATATCTACTGCTAATCAATCCCTGGTTCTGATATTAGAATTCTCCATCATTCGTGATGGAGAATTGACTTGACTTCTCTGCATGATCCTCAAGGAGATAAATGAAACAGTGTAATTTGATTTTTCTTTTCAACATACATGGAATCTAAAAGAAAAGTCTTCTGTTACATGATCAAGGAGTGGGATGTACTAGAAAGTGGCCTGGTATTTTGAGCTCTCTTTCTGCCTCTTGTTAACTGTGTGACCATGAGCAACTCTAATCCCTGCCTTCTACTTCAAGAGATAAAGAATTTCATCTTAGAATGGTAATAGACATGAACCTGTGCTTTGATTACAAAAAAAAAAAAAAAAAAAGATGCACTTGAACAGAATGGAAAGGGTTACTATCACTGAGCCTTGATCTAGTTTGTGACAATCTGACAATGTTAAATAAGATTGTTGCAAACTATTGGAGGATTGGGGTGCCCTAAAATCTCGAGGCTGGAAAGTGTCGCCAGTACTGGAGCCAACAGTGAGTGAGCCTGAAAGAATCAGAAATGAGACTGTCCTCTGAGAGTTAAACTGGGATATCAACAAAACATTGATTACAGGAGAGAGTTGCTAAGTCATCCAAAAGAAACAGAATGGTTCTCAGACCGATGAAATCGAATTGAAGTGTTAACATAGCTAGAAAAGGGAAGCATCAGTCAGAAGGGAGGTTGGCCAGCCATGAAAATGCACAGAAAGGAGGTCAGACAAGCAAACCTTGGCATCGTCCGTTTCCCCAAACCAGAGGTGGGTTTTTTTTTCAAGGGAGGTGGGTTGTGTAAAGTCTGGGGCAAAGATGAATGGATTGTATCCTCTTACATCCAGAAGTGCTTAGAGGAAAGAATGTTGTGATTCCAGAAAGGCCGAGAGGGACCATTCACCCCATCTTCCCTGCGGCTTGGTGGCAATATCCCTCAGGGATACCAGCCCTCTTTATTCTCAACTCTGGGCTCAGCCATGGGCTTTCCAGTTGGTGATCTGGTCTTTGTTCCTCTTGCTCCTGCCAGTTCTGCCCACAGTGGTCTGTCTAACCTCATTGCTCTGCCTCCTTGAGGTAGGGATGGGATTGTTCATATCTACTGCTAATCAATCCCTGGTTCTGATATTAGAATTCTCCATCATTCGTGATGGAGAATTGACTTGACTTCTCTGCATGATCCTCAAGGAGATAAATGAAACAGTGTAATTTGATTTTTCTTTTCAACATACATGGAATCTAAAAGAAAAGTCTTCTGTTACATGATCAAGGAGTGGGATGTACTAGAAAGTGGCCTGGTATTTTGAGCTCTCTTTCTGCCTCTTGTTAACTGTGTGACCATGAGCAACTCTAATCCCTGCCTTCTACTTCAAGAGATAAAGAATTTCATCTTAGAATGGTAATAGACATGAACCTGTGCTTTGATTACAAAAAAAAAAAAAAAAAAAGATGCACTTGAACAGAATGGAAAGGGTTACTATCACTGAGCCTTGATCTAGTTTGTGACAATCTGACAATGTTAAATAAGATTGTTGCAAACTATTGGAGGATTGGGGTGCCCTAAAATCTCGAGGCTGGAAAGTGTCGCCAGTACTGGAGCCAACAGTGAGTGAGCCTGAAAGAATCAGAAATGAGACTGTCCTCTGAGAGTTAAACTGGGATATCAACAAAACATTGATTACAGGAGAGAGTTGCTAAGTCATCCAAAAGAAACAGAATGGTTCTCAGACCGATGAAATCGAATTGAAGTGTTAACATAGCTAGAAAAGGGAAGCATCAGTCAGAAGGGAGGTTGGCCAGCCATGAAAATGCACAGAAAGGAGGTCAGACAAGCAAACCTTGGCATCGTCCGTCTAATACCATCTAGAGACAAGGGGCTCTGATTTAAAAGGTGACCTAGGTCATGCTGGTAACAAGTATCTGCCTATTTTAGAGGACTAGTCGTCACAATTGCCAAAGTATATTATGACTCATTTTACTTACGCCTTCTTAGTTAAAATTACATCCCCATTAGCCAGCTGATTTTTGTTTCATGTTAACTTTTCCTAGTTTTATTCTCAAAGGCTAACTTCATGCTTAAGGATTTCTTACTGTCAATCTCATCTATTAAGATAAGATACACAAAATTTACTGATGGGTGAAATGTTACAAGTTCTAGGAAAAGGGGTAAGCAGGAAGAGCAAACAGAAGATAGGCATCATTTCACTATGCCCAGTTCTACATTAGGCTCTATGAACAGAAATATGTCAAAAATATTTCCAAATACAGCACCTTACATGTGCACATAGGTTTGATATTATTGGAAATAAGAGAACATTAGCTAAGGGCTTAAACATCTATTGGTTACACATAGATTTTACTGTAGTCCTCCTAGAAATGATACACCTGGGTCACAAGGAGTCTGCTAAAATAATCAGATATATTTAATTTCATTGAGTTCATTGAACTGTAAATGCAGAAGACATTTTCAATGATTCCTTTTATTAAATAGAGAAGTCTTTTCTAATCATTTTATAATTTGAATAAATGCTTTTCTTAAATTGGATTTTCACGTATGAGGTTTCTTCCAAGCAGTGATTCTTAAGCTTTTGGGAGATGCTGAATCCTTTGAGATCTGGTAACTGCTACAAAGGTTCTCTTAGATTTATATATGCACAAAACACTGGATAAAACTCAGGGTCTGTGAGCTCAAGGTAAAGATCAGAAAAGAAACTGGCCTGGAATGAGGCTTTGTAGCCATTGCAAGGGCTCTGATTTCCACTCTGAGTCAGATGAGTAGCCTCTGGAGGATTCTGAACTTGCATTTTAGCAGAGGCAGTCCGGCTACCATGAAGAGAATAGACTTGAAGCGAGTAAAGGCAGATGGAGGTCACTGAAGTCATCTAGGTGAGAGAGGATAGGAGTTGGTACCAGGCAGTAGCAGTGGAGGAGTGAGAAGTGGCCTGACTCCGACATGGTTTGAAGGTACAGTATCAGTGTTTGCTAACCCCATGGGATGTGGGATGTGAGCTAGGAGAGAGGAGTCAAAGACCACTCCAAGGTTTTTGGCCTCAGCGACTTGAAGGCTGGAGTTGCCATTACCTGCAATGAGGAAGACTGAAGGTGTGCAAGTATGTTGGAAGACAGGGAAAGAGAAAGAGAATATTAGCAGTCAAGTTTTGGACTTTAAACTTGAGATGCCTATAAAGTATCCAAACAAAGATGCTGAGTCAATGTCTGGAGAGAGGTTGGGCTGTAACACTGTTCATCTGTAAAATTAGGATACTAGGGCTTCCCCTGGTGGTCCAGTGGGTAAGGACACCGCCTTGCAGTGCAAGGGGCGCCGGTTCGAGCCCTGGCCTGGGAAGATCCCATGTGCTGCGGAGCGACTGGACTGATGTGTCCAATTACTGAGCCAGAGCTCTGGAGTGCATATACCCAGAGTCGGCGCTCTGCAACGACAGACGCCACCGCAATGGGAGTTCCACAGGAGACAAAGAACAAAGACGGATGAACATAGAGAGACAAAAAGACCAATAGAAGTGGCCTGCCTGCTCCCCTTCCTCCCCAACCAGACCTCGGCCCAAAATAAATAAATAAATTTAAAAAAAAATTGGATACTAGCATAATAATGCTTACATAAGAATACTTTTTATTGGGAGGGTTAAACAAGACAATGCATGTAAAGCTCTCAGGCCAGGACCTGGCACACAATTGGCCACACAATACAGTTTAACTATTGCTTTTATTAAAACTTAAAATACTCTCAGTAATTCTATCATTCCTATAAAGTTATGAGTGTGGTTTTATTATATTGCACTGCTACAAAGGTTCTCTTAGATTTATATATGCACAAAACACTGGATAAAACTCAGGGTCTGTGAGCTCAAGGTAAAGATCAGAAAAGAAACTGGCCTGGAATGAGGCTTTGTAGCCATTGCAAGGGCTCTGATTTCCACTCTGAGTCAGATGAGTAGCCTCTGGAGGATTCTGAACTTGCATTTTAGCAGAGGCAGTCCGGCTACCATGAAGAGAATAGACTTGAAGCGAGTAAAGGCAGATGGAGGTCACTGAAGTCATCTAGGTGAGAGAGGATAGGAGTTGGTACCAGGCAGTAGCAGTGGAGGAGTGAGAAGTGGCCTGACTCCGACATGGTTTGAAGGTACAGTATCAGTGTTTGCTAACCCCATGGGATGTGGGATGTGAGCTAGGAGAGAGGAGTCAAAGACCACTCCAAGGTTTTTGGCCTCAGCGACTTGAAGGCTGGAGTTGCCATTACCTGCAATGAGGAAGACTGAAGGTGTGCAAGTATGTTGGAAGACAGGGAAAGAGAAAGAGAATATTAGCAGTCAAGTTTTGGACTTTAAACTTGAGATGCCTATAAAGTATCCAAACAAAGATGCTGAGTCAATGTCTGGAGAGAGGTTGGGCTGTAACACTGTTCATCTGTAAAATTAGGATACTAGGGCTTCCCCTGGTGGCCAAGTGGGTAAGGACACTGCCTTGCAGTGCAAGGAGCGCCGGTTCGAGCCCTAGCCTGGGAAGATCCCACGTGCCGCGGAGCGGCTGGACTGATGCGTCCAATTACTGAGCCAGAGCTCTGGAGTGCATGCACCCAGAGTCGGCGCTCTGCAACGACAGACGCCACCACGATGGGAGGCCCACAGGAGACAAAGAACAAAGACGGATGAACATAGAGAGACAAAAAGACCAATAGAAGTGGCCTGCCTGCTCCCCTTCCTCCCCAACCCGACCCCTGCCCCCAAAAATAAATAAATAAATTTAAAAAAAAATTGGATACTAGCATAATAATGCTTACATAAGAATACTTTTTATTGGGAGGGTTAAACAAGACAATGCATGTAAAGCTCTCAGGCCAGGACCTGGCACACAATTGGCCACACAATACAGTTTAACTATTGCTTTTATTAAAACTTAAAATACTCTCAGTAATTCTATCATTCCTATAAAGTTATGAGTGTGGTTGCTTTTAAGATTGACAAGTTGCTATTAGTGACAGTTCTTGGGTATGATGTGCAAAGGAAAACAAGATTGTGTGCAATAACAGTGGCTTGGAATCAGTTTCTAGCCCTCGAAGTTTCTAGCCTTAAAATCTGGAAGGCTTCTGCAGATATTCAATCATCTTCACAGGTAGGTTACATCAGGTTTATTTATTTATATTTTTAATAAATTTTGGGCCCCTTTCATTACTTTTTTAAAAATTTTCATCCGTATTTATTCTTCAGCCTGTGTGGCCTCCCATTGCAGTGCCCTCTCTCATTGCAGAGCACCAGCTCTGGGCGCATGCGCTCCAGAGCGCTGGCTTGCAATCAGACACACCAGTCCAGCTGCTCTGCCACACATGGGATCTTCCCGGGCCCGGGATTGAACCAGTGCCCCTTGCTCTGCAAGGCAGACTCTTTACCCACTGGACCACCAGGGAA
Organism: Tragulus kanchil; assembly: GCA_022376925.1. Taxonomy (NCBI): domain Eukaryota; kingdom Metazoa; phylum Chordata; class Mammalia; order Artiodactyla; family Tragulidae; genus Tragulus; species Tragulus kanchil. The sequence goes on from JAIOJX010000023.1 coordinate 46,730,740, forward strand.
GGCTTCATCTAGCTTCTTTTAAAGCTGATTTGCAAAACCCACAACCAATGTCTTCCTGAAATAGCAAGCTTCCCAGGGGAGTTTTCCGTGAAGAAGCACACCTTCGGTGTCTCTTATTACTCGAGGATTTCTAGCTGCTTTACATTGAGAAGGTGGAAACAAGAGCTGGCATGGTTTTATTACGTACTTCTAGATCTTTGAAACAATGAGCTTCTAACATCAAAACCTGAACAATGTCTCCTTCTTTTTACACCCCTTTGAATTTGGGCTATAATTTATTGACCCTGTAATTCGCTTCAACATCTATGACAGGACTAATGCTCAATAACTGTCTATTACCACTCCTCTTAATTTCCATCTGTATCCAATGGGATGAGGTGATGAAGGCATTCACACAGTCCAGAAATGCTTCTGTAACAAACAGATGACTAAGGTCCCGTACAGTCACAGATCTTGTTTGATGGATTTAGCAACAGCAGCACAATAGTACAGGCCAGTGAGGGGAGAGAGGGCAAAGGACACACAGGAGAGGCGCCTCCCCTAAATTCTTGTTGCTGGTTTTTTTTTTGTTTTTTTTTTTTTTTTATCTGTAAACAAGGCCACAGAAACTGAGCTGATAGCTGTTAATGAGCCGGGCAATGCTCAATTAAACTTCATGAAACACCAGTTTCATTTCCTTCTCATTGATTCTTTGGCAAGTTTCTAATAACCGCTACAGTCACAGTGGCTACGTTTCAAGCAGATCTCCAAGGACGGCTCCATATGAGAGAAAACCACTCCTCCCTCCTTCCCTGAGTTAGGAGGTGACACCTCAGGGACTAGGGTCCTGTAGAAAAGCAGGACATATGAGAGGCCAAGAGGCCCCCGTCCACACCGGTGGTCCCTACCAGCACCCTACTCCAGCCTCTTTCTGCTGTGGGCCCCAGAACTCGAGATGAAGCAGAACTAAAACATTCAAGAACTAACAAGTCTAAATGGAGTCAGTCACGAAGATCTCTGGTACAACTGAATGAATTTGTACCCTGTACCTATTTTTCTATTTCAAAAGAGATTTCTGGATGGGGGGGGGAAGGTTCTATTAATTTTTAGAGTAAGTTTTGGTTTTACATTTTCTGGCAAAGTTAAGTGAGAAAAGATTGAGTTTTGACCATATTCAGGCATGATGGTAACAGAGGAAAGGGCTATCTAGCAAGAGATGTTTATACTCCAACATCATGTTGGTCTTAAAATTCAGAACTCAAGCCCACCAGAAATATGCAGGTGTTTTTTGGTCCTTAAGCAATGTGACCATAAAATTGATCATCCGAATCAGAACACCTTTTAGAGTGAAACAGGGTACTATACATAAATAATGCCAGCAGTGTAACAGGTATAAACTGGGACTATTCAGGCAAGCCAGATATCACCTTCATTGCTCATCACCAAATGAGCCCCTAGTCTGCCAAAATTGCTTCATCACTAAAGAAAGACACTTGACCCAAAAGATGGTTCCATGGGTAACACAGAGGATAAATGTCCTCTCCTCCCTACTAGGGTAAATAGGTCCCAGTGCTTTTTGTTTTGTTTTCAGATTTTTTAAAAAAAAATTTTGGCCTCTTTTATTGCTTTTCCATTCATTCATTTTCTTTTTTTTTTTTTAACTTTTATTTTACTTTTAACTTTTACAGAGTTTTGTTGTTTACAGATATGCATGTTCTCAGATTAATCATATGTATATCCTCCCCATCCCACCCCTTCAGACTGTCATACAGCACCCGTGACATTCATTCATTTTTGCCCATCTTTATTCTTCGTCCTGTGTGGGCCTCCCATTGCAGTGGCCTCTCTCGTTGCAGAGCACTGGCTCTGGGCAAGTGCGCTCCAGAGAGCTGGCTCGTAATTGGACACATCAGTCCAGCTGCTCCGTGGCATTTTCCTAGGCCAGGGATCGAACCGGCGCCCCTTGTACTTCAAAGCACACTCTTTACCCACTAGACCACCAGGGAAGCCCCTGGTCCTAGTGTTTTCTGTGGGACTTCTCAGGTGGCACTAGTTGTAGAGAACCCACTCGCCAGTGCAGCAAATGTAAGAAACACGGGTTAGATCCCTGGACTGGGAAGGTGCCCTGGAAGAGGGCACTGCAACCCACTCCAGTATTCTTGCCTGGAGAATCCCATGGACAGAGGATCCAGGTGGGCTATAGTCCATGGGGTGGCAAAGAGCTGGACACAACTGAAGCCACTTAGCAGCAGCAGCAGCAGTGTTTCACGAACACCAGAACAGCTATCTATCTTTTCCTCCTTTCTCTGATCCAACCATCTCTCTAGCAATTTTAATGGCAGAGCCCTTTTCCAAGCTCTGTCTACTTGGCCTTGCCAGCATCTTAGCCCTACATTCTTGATCCAGAAAGTTCATCCAGAGGTCTGAAAGTTATATAACCCATCTTCAGAATCCAGTTGGTGGCAGTGAACTAATTTTAAAACTCCATAAGAAAGGTAATGGGACGGAGAAGTAGTTTTTTCTGGCCCTGCAAAGCCAGACAGGGGTCCTAAGGCAATTTTCTGGGTCTTCTCAGAAAAGTCATCCTTCCCAGTCCGAGCATGGAGCTCCTCTGGGCCATGGAATGTGGAAATTCTGTAGCCACAGTGGCCAGTGCCCAGTACAGGGGCTGGTGCAGCGTGTTCTCAGTACCTGCGATGGAGCCAGCAGACTGCTTCCTCACACCACTCCCACCCCCACTCTGGGTTCTGCTATGCCCATGGCCTTCCTGTGCAGTGAGAGAATCCTGTGCATGATCCCACATCAGCTGGCCAGACAGAGTTTTAGCTGTCAACCCCTAGCATTCTGCTCCTCTCAAGTACGGCGTGAAGTCAAACAGAGCCTCCCACAGACTCCAGTGGGCACAGGCTGGGTCCGTTGGGTTCCAGTCAGCTCAGGAACACTCCCCAAAGCCCATTACCTCTCTAGCCTCAGACTGGATGCTGGAGATACGGAGACAGGGTTGTATATGGCCTTGAAAGGTTATAGATGCACCAGGGCACAGGTGGTTAACAGCAACGCCTCTGCAGCCCAACTACCCGAGTCTGTGTTCCCGCTCCACAATTGCTACCTGATTTTCCTTGGGTGAATATTTAACCTCTCTGTACCTGGGTTTTCCATTTAGAAAATGGAAATAAGAGAGCCTGCCTCAGAGAACTATTAATAGTGTAATTCTGATTATGATCCTTGTGATTTGGAATCCTGCTTGACTCAGAGTAAATAGTCAATTTAACTATCACTATTTCTGTGTTTTGGCTCCTCTTCCCAGAGGCCCATTTCCTTTCATTCTTTTTGTATCTGGTTGGTCCCTTCAGGATGGGCTTTTCTTTGTTTTTGGCCCTGACTCAATTCTAAGAGCCGAAAACAGCTCTTCTCCACACCAGCATCTGTCTTGTGCTTTGTCTACTAGGATCCAAACCCAAATACCTTCAAGAAGTTAAGCAATTATGCATCTATCTTTCTGAACCCGAGTGAATCATTACACAAGCATTTTTCTAAGAAGGTGAGCAAACTCTTGGTCAACACAAAGGAAGGACCAGACTTGAAAGGAATTACCCTGAGCCAGAAGGCTGAGTTCCTGAGCACACCTTGTGCCTACGTATTTCCAGTTATTTCAGGAACAAAGGTGGGAATTTCCATACACCTCTCAGAAATTCTGACACCAGAGAACCACACCAGGATTTTTAAAAATCGTAATGTTATTTTTTTTCTTTACACACCCTAAGTTCTCTGCCAAGTACTAGAGCTAATTAACTAGTAATATTTGGATGTGAAGTATTCATTGAATTAAGCATATATATATACACACACACACACACACATATATATATATACATACATATACGTATACTTTTCTTTATGCTTCCCAAGGAATCTTTCATTTAATTATCAAAACCACTACCACCCATTTAAGACTTGAGAAGAAACTGGATTTTTTTTCATTTGGTCAAGGCCAGTTTCTACGAGTTTCTATGACTTGATGGTTTTGAAGTCTCAAACTCCAAAAAAATCTCAATCCACTCACTTAACAATTCCATTCAAAAACACTGCACTGCTGTCATGTCTGCTGTAGTTAAGTTCCAGCTGGTACTCTGCATCATTTCCAGTATTTGAATGTGAGATAGTTTCAGTGCAAAATTAAACATAATAATCAAAACCATTGGCCAAAAAACATAAAAACTTCCCCCAAATGCGGTAATTTTATTATGAAGTGAAAACTAACATTGCTTTGCCACCCACCTACCTCCACTCCAATCCTTGGAAATGCTTCCTTCTAACAGATCTTAATTAGATCCTCAAGACACAAAGGTGAGCTATTGTGGCCCAGAGGTCTCTACTTCCAGGGTAACTTTGAAGCACATCTCTATAGCAGCTTGGTTCCCTTTTGCTGAAAACTGCTGGCCACATGCTCCTGATACACACTTACCTGCTTCCTCCCCTTGATGGTTGAAATCTTTGCACTTCACAGAATCCCAGAGCATCAATTGTGGAAGGAACTTGAGAGACCAGCCGATCCAAGCCCTCATTTTACAAACAGGGACACCAGAGCCTACAAAGATGAAGACACTTGTTCAAGGTCACTAATGAAAAAGGCTCATTAACGAAGAAAAGTTGAGACTAAAACAGCTGAACTGGAGAGTCGTCTCCCTGTAGTATCAACCTTCTGCCAACAGGTTCTTATGCTCTCTGCCCTAGTTGGCTTTCCTACACTTGACACAAAATCCACACCCTCTTGAGGAGCGCCAGCAGCCTGCAAGGCTCACCCACAGTGCACTAACCTGGCTCAGCTAGCCCAGCACTCCTTCCCTGAAGAGGAATGGGTGTCATATGACTTTCTTGGAAACACACGCGGTATAGGGACGCATGCGATGTTCGATCATTGCATGTTTGCCAGCTCCTTTGGGTCGAGGAGCCAGCAGAGCTTGAGTCATGTGTACTGTTGGAGACTTCTACGTCTTTTGTAGGTCTACAATTTCAGGTCACTCTACAACAGAAGCTTTGATACTGTTCCTCAGAGTGAACTTATTGAACAACAAGCATTTACCTATGAGATACTTCCTGAACAGTTCCCATCTGCTATGTACTTATGAGATTAAAAATGAGTCAGACATGATGGCTATCCTTTTTAAGTGGCAGAGAAGAGTGCATTCAGAATTGGCAAGACACTGCACTCAGGGTTTTGACACTCTTTTTTTTTTTAATTTTTATTTTACTTTATACTTTCACAGAGTTTTGTTGTTTACAGATATAAGGATCCCAGACTAGTCATATGTATGTCCTCCCCCACCCCGCCATCCCACCCCTCCAGGCCGTTGCACAGAGCCCCTGCAGGATCCCCTTTTCTCACAGCGCAATGACAATAGCTATTTTTTTCATATATGATAGTATAGGTTTTCATGCTACTTCCTTTACACCTCCCACCCACTGATCATTCATTCCCCAGCTTTGACACTTGACAGGAGCAGGAACAGGTCTTGTAGACATGCAGAAGTGGCAGCTAAGCCAGAGAGTTAGTGGAGGCTTTTCTTAATTTTAATTTTATTTATTCTTTTTTTTTTAAAGATTTATTTATTTATTTATTTTGTGGGGGAGGGGGTAGGGAGGGAGGGGAGCAGGCAGGCCACTTCTACTGGTCTTTCATTTGTCCATTTTCATCCATCTTTGTTCTTTGGCCCGTGTGGGCCTCCCATCGCGATGGCATCTGTTGTCGCAGAGCACCGGCTCTGGGCACATGCTCTCCAGAGCTCCAGCTCGGTAATTGGACACATCGGTCTAGCCACTCTGCAGCACGTGGGATCTTCCCAGGCCAGGGATCGAACCGGCGCCCCTTGCACTGCAAGGCGGTGTCCTTACCCACTGGATCACCAGGGAAGCCCTATTTATTCTTAATTTATTTCTAATTTTACTATAATACGATTGACATAAAGCACAGTATATGTTTCAGGTGAGAAGCTTAGTGATTTGACTTATATACATCATGAACTTATTACCACAATACATTTAGTGAACATCCATCATTTCCTATAGGTGCAAAATTAAAGACATAGGAAAAACATGTTTTCATTGTGATGAGAATTCTTAAGATTTACTCTCAACAATTTTCACATATAATATATAGCAGTGTTATATTTATCGTGTTGTAAATTATATCCCTAGAATGTATTTACCTTATGTTTGGAAGTTTATACCTTTTGAATGCCTTTATCTAATGAACTCACCCTCATACCCCACCTCTGGTAAGCTTAAATCTTTTTTTTTCAACCATAAATCTTATCTCCTTTTCTATGAGTTTGTTTATTATTGAAGTATAATTGACATATCTTAGTTCCTGTTACATAACATAGTGATTAAACATTTCTATACATTTCAAAATGATCACTGCAATATGAGATCTGTATGTCAAAAGCTATCACGCAATTATTGACTCTATTCTCTGTAATGAACATTGTATTCCTGTGACACATTTATTTTTACAAGAATTTTGTACCTCTTAATCTCCCTCACCTATTTCTCTCCTCTTCCAAACTCCCTTCTCTCTGGAAATCATCAATTTGTTCTCGGTGTCTATGAATCTGTTTCTGTTTTATTGTTTGTTCCTTTGTTTGGTTTTTAAAGATTCTACATGTAAATGTAATCATATAGTATTTGTCCTTTTCTTTCTGACTTATTTCACTTTGCTTAATATCTTCTAGGTCTGTGCACATGGTTGGATAGCAAGATTTCATTCTTTTTATGACTGAGTAGTATTCCATTTATTACTATTCCAGAGGATGAGATGGTTGGATTGCATCACTGAATCAATGAACATGAGTTTGAGCAAGCTCTGGGAGATGGTGAAGGACAGGGAAGCCTGGCGTGCTGCAGTCCATGGGGTGGCAAAAAAATCGGACATGACTGACCTAAACTGAACTGAATATTCCATTGTTTATATATACCACTTCTTTATCAATTTATCTATCAATGGGCACTTATGATACTGCCCTATCTTGGCTATTGTAATAACGCTGTAATAAGCATAGGACTGCATATATCTATTCTAATTAGTGTTTTCATTTTCTTCACCCAGAAATGAAATCACTGGATTGTACGGTAGTTAATTTTCTGAGGCCTCTCCATACTATTTTCCATGATGGCTGAGGCAATTTTTATCCCCACCGACATTGCACAGAAGGGTTTCCTTTTCTCCACACCCTCACCAACACTTGTTATTTGCTGTCTTTTTGATAATAGTTGTTCTTGCAGGTGCGAGGTGATATCTCATGGTTGTCTTCATTGGCATTTCCCTGATGATCAGTGGTGATGACTGAGCATCTTTTCATGTGCCTATTTGTCATCAGTATTTCTTTTTTGGTAACACTTTTATTCAGGTTGTCTGCCCATTTTCTCATTGGATTGAACTTTTGGGGGGAAAGGGATGTTGAATTGTATGAGTTCTTTGTATATTTTGTATATTAACCCCTTTTGAGTTGTATCATTTGCAAATATCTTTGCCCATTCACTAGATGACCTTTTCATTTTGTTCATAATTACCTTCACTGTGAAAAGCTTTTTAGTTTGACATAGTCCCACTTGTTTATTTTTGCTTTCATTTCCCTCAACTGAGAGGACATGTCCAAAAAGATTACCAAGACCAGTGTTAAAGAGTATAGTTAGTTAGCTAGTTCAGTTGCTGAGTCGTGTCTGACTCTTTGTGACCCCATGGACTGCAGCACACCGGGTTTCTCTGTCCTTCACCATCTCCCGGAGCTTGCTCAAACTCATGCCCATTGAGTCGGTGATGCCATCCAACCCTCTCGCCCTCTGTTGTTCCCTTCTGGTGATGCATGAAAGCATGGAACAGCATTGACACTTTGCTTGGGCACATGGTTGGATAGCAAGATTTCATTCTTTTTATGACTGAGTAGTATTCCATTTATTACTATTCCAGAGGATGAGATGGTTGGATTGCATCACTGAATCAATGAACATGAGTTTGAGCAAGCTCTGGGAGATGGTGAAGGACAGGGAAGCCTGGCGTGCTGCAGTCCATGGGGTGGCAAAAAAATCGGACATGACTGACCTAAACTGAACTGAATATTCCATTGTTTATATATACCACTTCTTTATCAATTTATCTATCAATGGGCACTTATGATACTGCCCTATCTTGGCTATTGTAATAACGCTGTAATAAGCATAGGACTGCATATATCTATTCTAATTAGTGTTTTCATTTTCTTCACCCAGAAATGAAATCACTGGATTGTACGGTAGTTAATTTTCTGAGGCCTCTCCATACTATTTTCCATGATGGCTGAGGCAATTTTTATCCCCACCGACATTGCACAGAAGGGTTTCCTTTTCTCCACACCCTCACCAACACTTGTTATTTGCTGTCTTTTTGATAATAGTTGTTCTTGCAGGTGCGAGGTGATATCTCATGGTTGTCTTCATTGGCATTTCCCTGATGATCAGTGGTGATGACTGAGCATCTTTTCATGTGCCTATTTGTCATCAGTATTTCTTTTTTGGTAACACTTTTATTCAGGTTGTCTGCCCATTTTCTCATTGGATTGAACTTTTGGGGGGAAAGGGATGTTGAATTGTATGAGTTCTTTGTATATTTTGTATATTAACCCCTTTTGAGTTGTATCATTTGCAAATATCTTTGCCCATTCACTAGATGACCTTTTCATTTTGTTCATAATTACCTTCACTGTGAAAAGCTTTTTAGTTTGACATAGTCCCACTTGTTTATTTTTGCTTTCATTTCCCTCAACTGAGAGGACATGTCCAAAAAGATTACCAAGACCAGTGTTAAAGAGTATAGTTAGTTAGCTAGTTCAGTTGCTGAGTCGTGTCTGACTCTTTGTGACCCCATGGACTGCAGCACACCGGGTTTCTCTGTCCTTCACCATCTCCCGGAGCTTGCTCAAACTCATGCCCATTGAGTCGGTGATGCCATCCAACCCTCTCGCCCTCTGTTGTTCCCTTCTGGTGATGCATATGAAAGCATGGAAAGAAGGGCTCCCCTCAGCACCCCTTATCCTGTCCCTTCCAAACTGGGGTTCAACAACATTGCATTCTTACAACCCACACCAATGGAAGGGAGGAGTACTAATGAGAATGTCAACAAAATATCAAAGGCTGCAAGGTGTGATGGAGAAAAGTGGTGAGCTGGGAGCACCAACTCCTCCTCTAGCCCCAGCTGGCTCTGCCTCTAACTAGCTTCCCCTCTGGACCTCAGTTTCCTCATCTGAAAACTGGCTCAATACATGAAACCTACACATCCCCTATAAATTAGAAACCACAAGGTTCCTGTGATTATATGTTGGAATTATCCCCAATCATGAATCACCTGTCCATCTCAGACTTTGCAAATATAAATTCCTCTCCAACCATAGAAATTCAAATGCTTAGTTCTCTTATGGGTAGATTGTACACACTGAATGCTTGTGTGCAGTACTGTCTGAAAAGTCCAGGCAAAGGAAATGGCTCCTAAAACCCTCCTGGGATTGAAACAAAAAGCAAGACAGGTTATGACATAAGCTACCACTTCTTCAGTGATCAGACTAAATAATAAATATACTGATTTAAATTATGGCCACATACTTTTTATTTTGCCTTTTGTGGCAAATCACAGGGAATTCTTTGCTTTTAACCTTTAGTGTTGGGTTATAAGGAAGAACAGGAAAAACAGACACAAAACTTCAGCATTTTAGAACTGCAAGTGATTTTAAAGATGAGACCCAAGTCCCTCATCATTTCAGTGAGGAACAAAATGAGGGGTCCAAGATGTGAAAGAGCTCACTTCCTGAGGCATGTTCTCTCAATTTCCCTAGCCCACGCCAACCATAGTGGGCAATACACTTCTTTCTAACTGAGAGGACATGTCCAAAGATTACCAAGACCAGTGTTAAAGAGTATAGTTAGTTAGCTAGTTCAGTTGCTGAGTCGTGTCTGACTCTTTGTGACCCCATGGACTGCAGCACACCGGGTTTCTCTGTCCTTCACCATCTCCCGGAGCTTGCTCAAACTCATGCCCATTGAGTCGGTGATGCCATCCAACCCTCTCGCCCTCTGTTGTTCCCTTCTGGTGATGCATATGAAAGCATGGAAAGAAGGGCTCCCCTCAGCACCCCTTATCCTGTCCCTTCCAAACTGGGGTTCAACAACATTGCATTCTTACAACCCACACCAATGGAAGGGAGGAGTACTAATGAGAATGTCAACAAAATATCAAAGGCTGCAAGGTGTGATGGAGAAAAGTGGTGAGCTGGGAGCACCAACTCCTCCTCTAGCCCCAGCTGGCTCTGCCTCTAACTAGCTTCCCCTCTGGACCTCAGTTTCCTCATCTGAAAACTGGCTCAATACATGAAACCTACACATCCCCTATAAATTAGAAACCACAAGGTTCCTGTGATTATATGTTGGAATTATCCCCAATCATGAATCACCTGTCCATCTCAGACTTTGCAAATATAAATTCCTCTCCAACCATAGAAATTCAAATGCTTAGTTCTCTTATGGGTAGATTGTACACACTGAATGCTTGTGTGCAGTACTGTCTGAAAAGTCCAGGCAAAGGAAATGGCTCCTAAAACCCTCCTGGGATTGAAACAAAAAGCAAGACAGGTTATGACATAAGCTACCACTTCTTCAGTGATCAGACTAAATAATAAATATACTGATTTAAATTATGGCCACATACTTTTTATTTTTGCCTTTTGTGGCAAATCACAGGGAATTCTTTGCTTTTAACCTTTAGTGTTGGGTTATAAGGAAGAACAGGAAAAACAGACACAAAACTTCAGCATTTTAGAACTGCAAGTGATTTTAAAGATGAGACCCAAGTCCCTCATCATTTCAGTGAGGAACAAAATGAGGGGTCCAAGATGTGAAAGAGCTCATTCCAGCATTCACTTCCTGAGGCATGTTCTCTCAATTTCCCTAGCCCACGCCAACCATAGTGGGCAATACCACCACTTACAAAGCAAGCAAACAGACAAAAATCACTAGAAGAAAAGACAAATGGCCAAGCCTCTTTTATGTTTCCTCCATTACAACTAGAGGATCTGTCCTGGGGGAAGAGAGTTCATCAGGATGAACATTTCTGAGACAGGAACAGTTCACCTTCTAGCCTGCTTCCAGAACCAGTTCCTCGCCCCAAGACACAGCTGTGCCATATTTTCACCCGCTAAGTTCCTGCCTCTCCACAGGGAGGCAAACACCAGACCTTTGCAAGAGAATTGTTCTGAGAATAATGTTGTCCTTTAACAAATCAGCCATGTACTGTCATATCATCAAGTAAACACTGGGGGAATAAAATGCAAATGCTAACAGTCTGTTCTTTTTCACCAAGAAGCATGATTTTCTATAAATTTCTCCCCTCTTTGGATCCCTATGAATCCAGAGAAGTTACTCAAGAGCATCTTAGTAAAGAAAAATAATTGGTAGTTCCATATGATAACTATTTACCTAAATTCAGTCAGCCTTAGGGACCCAAGTTACTGGAATCATTTTAGAACTCATTTCTTGCCAATCCATTTGGCCTCACTATTCAGATGGTTGCAGTGTGTCATGTTTTTTTCTACCATGGGAAACACACACACACTGGCTATTCGACTGTCTCACCACATTTGGTAATGTTTTGAGGTCCATACACTCCAGGCCAGAATGCCCTAGATGATACAATTAGAATCCAAATGCATAGACTGTTAGAACCGAAAGAGACTCTCAGGAGAGTTGAATTATATTTCCTTCCTTTATAACTGAAGAAACACAGCTGCAGTGATACAGAGCCTTGCCCCTCCTCACGTGGCTAGATAATGGTAGTCAGGTCTGAAGGCTGTGTCTCCCGTCTTCCGATTCACATTCTTCCCACAGCACCTGCAGCTTTCCAGCATCACAACAGGCTTTCTAAACACTCTTGAGGGCTTAGATGGAGCTATTCCTTGGGAGTCAGCCCCTCCTGCTTCAGAGCTGCCTGTGCTCTTTCACCGCATGAATTATAGATGCAAGAGGTTACTAAAGCCTGAGTAGGCAGATGAGTTCCCTTTCTTCACCTCTTCTGTCCATCGGGAGGTGGGTGGCAATACTTAACAGTTATCAGTTCCTCCCTTGGTAAATTCTTGTTGTAATTTATCTAAAACCCACTGTCACTATGCAATGTGCATAGCACACTGAAGAAGGAATATTCCAATTCAGTCATCTGGTTCGTGTCTAAGAATTATATATGACTAGTTGGCATGCATAATTTGGGGCAGCAGCCTTCTATCAACTGTTTTAATGATTTGGTGACAGGAAATCCAGGTGCATTAAATTCCTATGTTCTGACTCCATGGATGCCCATGTAAGTGGGCACGAATGGCTAATACAGACTAACAGAGGAACAACAGGGTTCAGGGGAAAGAGAATTCAATGTGACATTATAATTGTTTGCACTGGAACCATGACTCTACCCATAACCAGCAGAACGACTTTAAACAATACACTTGGTTTCTAAGCCTCTCTTTTCTTCATCTGTAAAATCTCGAATAGATCTAAAGTTGATTCATATATAAGGAATTATTGGGCCAATATTATAATTTGTGATGATCAGTTAACTCCAAAATGAGAAGACAACAATAATATGGAAAATGTTAAACACTGTGTCTGGGATCCTACCCATCTAACTAGGTATAAAACCCTGCTCAGCCACTTACTAGCTGTGTAATCCTGAGCAAGTTGCAACATCTTCATCTTTTAGTTTATCGTTAAAAACTTTAAAAATGCTCAACATCAACTAAGTATACGCTCAGAGCAATTTTTTGGGCCTCTAGATGATACAATGTTAGAAAACCGAAAGAGACTCTCAGGAGAGTTGAATTATATTTCCTTCCTTTATAACTGAAGAAACACAGCTGCAGTGATACAGAGCCTTGCCCCTCCTCACGTGGCTAGATAATGGTAGTCAGGTCTGAAGGCTGTGTCTCCCGTCTTCCGATTCACATTCTTCCCACAGCACCTGCAGCTTTCCAGCATCACAACAGGCTTTCTAAACACTCTTGAGGGCTTAGATGGAGCTATTCCTTGGGAGTCAGCCCCTCCTGCTTCAGAGCTGCCTGTGCTCTTTCACCGCATGAATTATAGATGCAAGAGGTTACTAAAGCCTGAGTAGGCAGATGAGTTCCCTTTCTTCACCTCTTCTGTCCATCGGGAGGTGGGTGGCAATACTTAACAGTTATCAGTTCCTCCCTTGGTAAATTCTTGTTGTAATTTATCTAAAACCCACTGTCACTATGCAATGTGCATAGCACACTGAAGAAGGAATATTCCAATTCAGTCATCTGGTTCGTGTCTAAGAATTATATATGACTAGTTGGCATGCATAATTTGGGGCAGCAGCCTTCTATCAACTGTTTTAATGATTTGGTGACAGGAAATCCAGGTGCATTAAATTCCTATGTTCTGACTCCATGGATGCCCATGTAAGTGGGCACGAATGGCTAATACAGACTAACAGAGGAACAACAGGGTTCAGGGGAAAGAGAATTCAATGTGACATTATAATTGTTTGCACTGGAACCATGACTCTACCCATAACCAGCAGAACGACTTTAAACAATACACTTGGTTTCTAAGCCTCTCTTTTCTTCATCTGTAAAATCTCGAATAGATCTAAAGTTGATTCATATATAAGGAATTATTGGGCCAATATTATAATTTGTGATGATCAGTTAACTCCAAAAATGAGAAGACAACAATAATATGGAAAATGTTAAACACTGTGTCTGGGATCCTACCCATCTAACTAGGTATAAAACCCTGCTCAGCCACTTACTAGCTGTGTAATCCTGAGCAAGTTGCAACATCTTCATCTTTTAGTTTATCGTTAAAAACTTTAAAAATGCTCAACATAGAAGACCAGAACTAAAGTGATACGCTAATCACCAGTTTAAGCCAATTTCAGTAATTTGCTAATAACCTTTCATCTCTCTCTCCCAACACTTTTTTTCCCCCGGGGTATTTGAAAGCATATTTGGGCAAACTGTTAAAGATCTCTGTGCTTCAGTTTTCTTATCTAGGAAATGAAGATTATAATATCAAATTCATGGGATAGAACTGTACTGAGTGTACCGTAAGTGTTAACTGCTATTATTTATGACGAAACCTATGCACACCGCCCCCTCTAAATCTAGAAGCACCTTGCAGTTGTGCGCAGTCGGCTCAGGACAGAGGTTATTAAACAAACGGCCTGGAAGAGTCCGAGTCCTGCGTCCCTAAGATTTCGAGCACCCCCTTCAGGCCGCACTCCTGCACAAAATTCAGTTTTCTGATGAAGTTTGTCCTTCTCAGGCTCCCGTCGCAACGGTAACTAGAGGGGAGGGAACAGGAAATGGGACCGGGCCGAGTTCCGGGCGCCGGGAGGCGGCGGCGAAGAGCACAGAGTGTCAGCTGGAAGCCTGAGCCAGAACCGCGATGTTCCGGATCGAGGGCCTTGCGCCGAAGTTGGACCCCGAGGAGATGAAACGAAAGATGCGCGAGGATGTGCTCTCCTCCATTCGGAACTTCCTCATCTATGTGGCCCTGTTGCGAGTCAGTAAGTGCCCTTCCAGGCTGTGGCTGTGAGCCAAGCATGGAACTCGCCACCACTGCCCACCCAGCTCTGGTCCCCCCGACTTTTGGGGGCCTTGGAACAGAGCTAAGCAGTTGCGAGGAGCAAGAGCTGTGCATGTGGAGGGCAGCGGGCGCGACCTAGGATTTGCGGGTCAGGGTCCGGGGACCGGAGTGCACGCGGCGACCCGGACCACGAGGTTAATCGCCCAGCCCCGCCCTTTCTTAAGGGCGATTGAGTTGAAAGAGCCTCTGAGGTTTGCGGCTTCGATCCCTGAGTCGGGAAGATCTGGAGAAGGAAAGGGCCATCCACTCCAGTGCTCTTGCCTGGGATATCCCATGGACAGAGGAGCCTGGCGGGCTAGAGTCCGTGGGGTCGCAAAAGAGTCCGACACGACTTGACCACTACACACCAAAACTGAAGTTATCTCCCAGAGCAACACCCTCGCTTTGCAAATAGAAAAACTAGTATCTAGAGCGGAGAAATGGCTGGTCATTCAGCGATTCAATGAATGATCTTGACCTAGCATCCAGGGTTCTTAACTGCCTGCCAAGTTTCCTCCTGTTAGTGCTGATCTCTGAAATCCAAAAGGTTTTGTTCCGTTTATTGGTACAGAGAGTGAAGCCAATACTTTTTTTTTTTTAAGAAGAAAGGACCTAACCTATAAGGTTAATGGTAATACCCAAGGATTTATGTAATTTTTACTTTCGGTAGAAACTTTGCATTGCCCAAACTTGATAATAAGCCTTTTGAGAGAGGCAGGCCTAAGTTTGTTATATCCTCTTTGCAGATGAGAACTCGACTTTCAGACGGGACTTATGCCAAGCAGTAGAATTATAGGCACACAATACTAGAGCTGGACACAGTTTTATAGATAAGTGCTCTAGTTTTATTGATGAGAATCTCAGAAGTGAATTTCTCCTGTTGCTAGATTACCAGTTCAGAATTATTTTCATTATTCCTTGCTGTATATTGTTGATAGGTCTAAATAGAGAGGCAGAGGTGATTGAAATAAACTAAGGCCATACACGGTCATCTTGTGAAAGTGAGCCTAAGGCCAGAGTCCTTGAGGTCCCTTCTCCCTTATTCTGCCCGTCACTGTCTGTGGTGCTCCTCTGCTTGCCCAGGAGAGGGAGCCCTGGGTAAACAGAGACGCCCAAATAATCTCTGGCTCCTTCAAATTTGCTCCTTCAACTTCGGATTTCCTCGACCATTTTTTGCTTGATTTAGTTGTCAAGGAAAAATTGTATTTTGTATCTAAAACAAATGACCTGGAAGAGGCCTGCCTCTGTGAGCACTTTTGTATTTGAGATGAATCAGTTTAAAACAAACAAAAAGCCAATACTGATCCTTACCACTGTTTAAGTTGAGATATAATTTGCATGTTATTCAGTTCACCCATTGTCTCTGCATCCTTGCCAACAGTTTGTTTGATAGTAGCCATCCTTGTGGGTGTGAAGTGGTATCTCACTGTAGTTTTGTTGTGCATTTCTCTAAAGATTAATGAGGAGGTGTGGCAACCCACTGCAGTATTCTTGCCTGGAGAATCCCATGCAGAGAGGTGCCTGGCAGACTATGGTCCACAGGGTCGCAAAGAGTCAGACACGACTGAAGTAACTTAGCACACACGCAAGGAGTAATGATTCTGAGCATCTTTTCACGTGCTTATTTTGGCCACAACACGGTTACACGGGACTGTAAATCACTGCTTTAGATCCCTATGACAGCATTTTCTTGTTTTTTAGACATTTTTATCTATACCACCCTACTCCTAACTGAAGTAGGACTGCATCCTGAATGTGAACTGGAGCACATAAGTAAAATATAACTAATCAGTGGGGAACCAAAATATGTGTCTAGCTCTTCTGGATCCCTTCTTCAGTGTTTCCCCCCTACTCTCTGCTTTTCAGATGTATTTTTCAAACTGAAAAATACTGTTTTGTTTCTTCCAGAGTTTTGTTCCTTTGACAGTTAAATCACAAGATAAACACTTGACATTTGGAGGAGGATTAGACTTCTTCCTTATGTCCTAAGAGGGAGAACCATGTGGAGAAAAAACTTTATCTAGTGTCAGAGTGAACTTTATAATAGTTCTAGCTGCATGACAGTGGGATGGGCTGCCTTAAAAGACAGCATTTCCCTTTTCCAGGGTGTGCAGGCTGAGGCTTAGCCATCCTTTGGAGTTGTTTTGGAACATGTATTGTTGAACTGTAAGGTTTACCTCCCAGTCTTGTAATTCTATAATGTAACTTGTGATGACCTGGATCTAAAGACAAATTCTGGGTTTTCTTTCAGCTCCTTTTATCTTAAAGAAATTGGACAGCATATGAAGAGTAGAACATGTGTGAATGCATGATACGAAGAACTTGGTTCCAGTGTCTACTCCTCTCTGCAAATGAATAGGCCAAGAAAGATGTGAGCACTTTTGTATTTGAGATGAATCAGTTTAAAACAAACAAAAAGCCAATACTGATCCTTACCACTGTTTAAGTTGAGATATAATTTGCATGTTATTCAGTTCACCCATTGTCTCTGCATCCTTGCCAACAGTTTGTTTGATAGTAGCCATCCTTGTGGGTGTGAAGTGGTATCTCACTGTAGTTTTGTTGTGCATTTCTCTAAAGATTAATGAGGAGGTGTGGCAACCCACTGCAGTATTCTTGCCTGGAGAATCCCATGCAGAGAGGTGCCTGGCAGACTATGGTCCACAGGGTCGCAAAGAGTCAGACACGACTGAAGTAACTTAGCACACACGCAAGGAGTAATGATTCTGAGCATCTTTTCACGTGCTTATTTTGGCCACAACACGGTTACACGGGACTGTAAATCACTGCTTTAGATCCCTATGACAGCATTTTCTTGTTTTTTAGACATTTTTATCTATACCACCCTACTCCTAACTGAAGTAGGACTGCATCCTGAATGTGAACTGGAGCACATAAGTAAAATATAACTAATCAGTGGGGAACCAAAATATGTGTCTAGCTCTTCTGGATCCCTTCTTCAGTGTTTCCCCCCTACTCTCTGCTTTTCAGATGTATTTTTCAAACTGAAAAAATACTGTTTTGTTTCTTCCAGAGTTTTGTTCCTTTGACAGTTAAATCACAAGATAAACACTTGACATTTGGAGGAGGATTAGACTTCTTCCTTATGTCCTAAGAGGGAGAACCATGTGGAGAAAAAACTTTATCTAGTGTCAGAGTGAACTTTATAATAGTTCTAGCTGCATGACAGTGGGATGGGCTGCCTTAAAAGACAGCATTTCCCTTTTCCAGGGTGTGCAGGCTGAGGCTTAGCCATCCTTTGGAGTTGTTTTGGAACATGTATTGTTGAACTGTAAGGTTTACCTCCCAGTCTTGTAATTCTATAATGTAACTTGTGATGACCTGGATCTAAAGACAAATTCTGGGTTTTTCTTTCAGCTCCTTTTATCTTAAAGAAATTGGACAGCATATGAAGAGTAGAACATGTGTGAATGCATGATACGAAGAACTTGGTTCCAGTGTCTACTCCTCTCTGCAAATGAATAGGCCAAGAAAGATGTGAGACATTGAATGGACATAAACATTCTACTTCTGGGCAATCACCTTTATAGCGAAAAGATAAAGCTCTTTTGGGAAGTGTGAAGAGACATTTTATGGTCATAGTATTCCCTTATACCTGTGATTTTCAGTCTCGATCAATGTTGGTATAATTGTACAAGATGTCACATCCCGTTTTCTAGCAGAATGAATTATAAGGGAATTATGTCTGCAATGACCCTGTCTTATGAGTCATTTTTGTGTTTTTTTTTTTTTTTAGATTTATTTATTTATTTATTTTGGGCTGGGGTCGGGTTGGGGAGAGGGAGGAGCAGGCAGGTCACTTCTATTGGTCTTTCATTTATCTATTTTCATCCATTTTTGTTCTTTGGCTCCTGTGGGCCTCCCATCGCGGTGGCGTCTGTCATTGCAGAGCGCCGGCTCTGGGCGCATGCGCTCCAGAGCTCCGGCTCGGTAATTGGACACATTGGTCCAGCCGCTCCGCGCGTGGGATCTTCCCAGGCCAGGGATCGAACTGGCGCCCCTTGCACTGCAAGGCGGTGTCCTTACCCACTGGACCACCAGGGGAAGCCCATTTTTGTGTATTTTTTACTTCTGTCTGGAGTATATTTGTTGAAGAGTTCCTTTCCCTTAGTTACATTTTATGGAAACCAGCACACAAACATGTCATTTAAGCTTGGGATCATTAGTCTGTATTTTTAATAAACATATCCACTAAGAAAAATAGGGCTTCTATTTTCTTAACCCACATTTTTGTTGCAAACCAACAATCACAGATGAGATTACTGTAATGTTGTGACTATTACAAACTGCAGCAAATCAAGTTCCTGCTGTTTGGGAATGGAGAATTTGCTGGTCCTGATGAAACAACATGGTTGTATTCTTAAGCAGTCTTTATGAAAAGCAACAGTCCCAAGTCAGGCAGTTCTCCAGATTTGTTGGGAGAAGGGGAAAGTTCTTCACTTTCCTCGACACCATGACATTCACCTCTTTTTTAGATAATTACATTGAGTTTACCTTCTTTTCCCTAAGTAACGTGATTATGTTGTTACTTTATGATCTTTTTGTTTGAGACATTGCCTGCTGACTTCTCTGTGTGAAGATCTGTGTCTCGGTCCTCTCCCTACGTCTATTTCTCACCCCTCTCATTTCTGCTGCCTTCCAGTGTACTTAGCCTAGGTTTCATTAGATTGATTTCATTAGGACTCGAAATGCTGTTTGTTGCTGCCTTTTCCTGTACCTCCTTTTGATTTTCCTAGGCTTACTTTTCTGTGAACTTGTCACTACATCGGCTAAACTTTTTGCCATGTATTTAATGTTGCTCACTGACATCGTTCAGTGTCGTGAGGGGTGCTGTTTTGTGTTGCTGAATAAGTCTTTCCTGGAGCTTTATGACCTGCTCCAGTCTGCACTGATGGTCTTCTATGCCTGATGCCTGGCTGACTGTATTCTTGGATCTCCCTTCAGCATCATCCTGGGAATTCCTTTTCCCTCATCTCCCCTGTTGGGTCTCTTGTCTTCTGTATCTTATGCCTTGTATGTGTCTGTTCACTGAGTCTTTGTATCGAGGACAATACCCCTGAGACCACCAGTTCCTGAACCTTTTAGGGATTCAGTGATATAAATTGGGGCTTCGCAGGTGGCACTAGTGGTAAAGAATCTGCCTCCCAGTGCAGCAGACGCAGGAGTCACAGGTTCAATCCCTGGTTCGGGAAGATCCCCTGGCGTAGGAAATGGCATCCCACTCCAGTATTCTTGCCTGGAAAACTCCATGAGCAGAGGAGCCTGACAGGCTACAGTCCATGGGGCCACAGAGTCAGACCTGACTGAGCGCACACACACACGGGGTGTAAATCGGTTATCGTGTGTTTTGCTTTTCCTGTTTCTGACTCAGAATTCCCTTTTTCTTTCTTTGAGTCTACTATGTTAGTTACTACTTGTCCATCAGCCTTCCAGCTTCTGTGTTGTTCTCCTCCCTTTCCACCCATTCAGGTTTTCCCATTCTTGAAAAGGTTGGGGGGTCTCCTCAACCCACCAGCAGCATGTGTTTTGAACAGTCTATCCTTTCTAAGACATTCACCTCTTTTTAGATAATTACATTGAGTTTACCTTCTTTTCCCTAAGTAACGTGATTATGTTGTTACTTTATGATCTTTTTGTTTGAGACATTGCCTGCTGACTTCTCTGTGTGAAGATCTGTGTCTCGGTCCTCTCCCTACGTCTATTTCTCACCCCTCTCATTTCTGCTGCCTTCCAGTGTACTTAGCCTAGGTTTCATTAGATTGATTTCATTAGGACTCGAAATGCTGTTTGTTGCTGCCTTTTCCTGTACCTCCTTTTGATTTTCCTAGGCTTACTTTTCTGTGAACTTGTCACTACATCGGCTAAACTTTTTGCCATGTATTTAATGTTGCTCACTGACATCGTTCAGTGTCGTGAGGGGTGCTGTTTTGTGTTGCTGAATAAGTCTTTCCTGGAGCTTTATGACCTGCTCCAGTCTGCACTGATGGTCTTCTATGCCTGATGCCTGGCTGACTGTATTCTTGGATCTCCCTTCAGCATCATCCTGGGAATTCCTTTTCCCTCATCTCCCCTGTTGGGTCTCTTGTCTTCTGTATCTTATGCCTTGTATGTGTCTGTTCACTGAGTCTTTGTATCGAGGACAATACCCCTGAGACCACCAGTTCCTGAACCTTTTAGGGATTCAGTGATATAAATTGGGGCTTCGCAGGTGGCACTAGTGGTAAAGAATCTGCCTCCCAGTGCAGCAGACGCAGGAGTCACAGGTTCAATCCCTGGTTCGGGAAGATCCCCTGGCGTAGGAAATGGCATCCCACTCCAGTATTCTTGCCTGGAAAACTCCATGAGCAGAGGAGCCTGACAGGCTACAGTCCATGGGGCCACAGAGTCAGACCTGACTGAGCGCACACACACACGGGGTGTAAATCGGTTATCGTGTGTTTTGCTTTTCCTGTTTCTGACTCAGAATTCCCTTTTTCTTTCTTTGAGTCTACTATGTTAGTTACTACTTGTCCATCAGCCTTCCAGCTTCTGTGTTGTTCTCCTCCCTTTCCACCCATTCAGGTTTCTACCTAAACAAACATCCTAAAAACCTTTGATACTATTTAATGGACTTTCCGGAGGGAGTGGAAATAGAAGCTGCTGCTCAACCCACCAGCAGCATGTGTTTTAGCCCTGTGATGCTGTTTCATGTTGGCCATTTGTATCCATTCCTGACTTAAAGGGGTGTGGTCTACAGCGCCATGGTCATGACACTTTGAGAGGGAGGACTTTGAGCTACTGAATGTCTGTGTCTCATTTTCTTCATCTGTAAAATCGGCGTAATAGAAACATCTGTCTACTTCAGGGTATCATAAGGACGAAATGAGAGAATGCAAGGACAGCAGTTAGCACAGTGTTGGCATTTGGTAAACGCTAGTTATTAGTGGTGAGTCTTCTGGTATAAGGTGTTTAGAGGTGATTTGCGCTGGCATTGGACTGCATTAATAGGTTTCATTTCTTTTTCCAGATGCTGTGAGATAGCATTATATATACAAACTTCTAATTATATACAAACTTCAAAAATTACCCACACTTAAAATTCATTATCTTAACCTATCAGTGCTAGTGTCATTTTACAGATGGGGGAGTTTTGAGACCACGGAAGTTTCAGAGACTGCTATGGAGCAGCTGGCCAAGTTTAGGGCCTTTTACTGTTTATTGTAGCCTATTGTTTAGTGCTTTTCTTCGGGGGAAGGGGTGATTGTTACCCTGGTTCCAGCACATATTCAAGCTACACTAAGAGAAAATGAGCCCATCACATCAGGTGCATTTTTTTTTAACAGCTGATTTTTGAAAATTCAAGCCATAAACTCCACCAGGGGTGTCTAAGACTTGGAATTAACAATTCTGGAGTGGGACATTAGAAAACAGAAGTGAGAATTTTGCTCCAATATTGGGTTGTGTTCTTCTGTTACCAGCACATTTCATTTTCAGAGTGCTTTCTCATTGCCCTCTGTGGTCCTGTGAAGTGAGTTAGCATTTCACTTATAGTGTGTTCCGTCAATTACAGGAGGGTAAATTTGGGCATAGGCTTGGGATGAAGAACAAGCGGGAATTGGCTTCTTTTTCTCTTTCATCTCCTTGGCTTGAGCGGAGCCTCTCTCTTTACCTATAAGATCCAGGTGCTCAAGATAATACCAAAAGAAAATCGGCCGTTTTACTCTTGTTTTGCTCTAACTTGATCACTGGATAAATTCTTGTGGTAACTTGGGTTCATTGGAGAAGCTCCTAGACCAGGAATTGGCAAGCTTTCTGTTCACAGTCAGATGATAATACTCCAGGCTTTGGGGGCTCTAGGGTCCCTGTTAGGTCTTCAGCTGCAGTGTGGAAACAGCCATAGACAGATGTATGGAAATACATGGGCATGGCTGTGTAAAACTTTATGCAGAATTGGGACAGACTGAATTTGGCTTATGGGACACCTGTTCTAAAGTAGAGGGCAGAACTTGGCAAAGTGTGAAACAACCTCCAACAATATAGAGCCATTTTATTATTTTAAAGTGAGATGCTTGTTCCTCCCTCCCGTTAGAGATGCCTCCTCCTATTTAAGGCTAGACTCATCCCACGTGCACACAGTGAGCCCCACCTGCATCAACTACCAAGGATCATGATCAGCAGTTCTCACTTTTCTTATTAGAGCTTTCCCTTTAGTATTCACAAGGGCTGTGATTTCTTCTGACTTTTTTTAAAAAATAAACTTATTATTGAAACTTCACATCGGTTATAGAATTTCATGCTCAATTTTTGTAATAACCATTGGCCTTACTGGGTCTTAGATGCGGCATGTGGGATCTAGTTCCCCGACCAGGGATTGAACCCAGACCTCCTGCATGGAGCAGAGCAGAATCTTAGCCACTGGACCACGAAGGAAGTCCCAAGCCATGGATTCTTTACTGAACATAAAAATAAGTTTTTTAAATCTTTTTAGAACATAAACTCCACCAGGGGTGTCTAAGACTTGGAATTAACAATTCTGGAGTGGGACATTAGAAAACAGAAGTGAGAATTTTGCTCCAATATTGGGTTGTGTTCTTCTGTTACCAGCACATTTCATTTTCAGAGTGCTTTCTCATTGCCCTCTGTGGTCCTGTGAAGTGAGTTAGCATTTCACTTATAGTGTGTTCCGTCAATTACAGGAGGGTAAATTTGGGCATAGGCTTGGGATGAAGAACAAGCGGGAATTGGCTTCTTTTTCTCTTTCATCTCCTTGGCTTGAGCGGAGCCTCTCTCTTTACCTATAAGATCCAGGTGCTCAAGATAATACCAAAAGAAAATCGGCCGTTTTACTCTTGTTTTGCTCTAACTTGATCACTGGATAAATTCTTGTGGTAACTTGGGTTCATTGGAGAAGCTCCTAGACCAGGAATTGGCAAGCTTTCTGTTCACAGTCAGATGATAATACTCCAGGCTTTGGGGGCTCTAGGGTCCCTGTTAGGTCTTCAGCTGCAGTGTGGAAACAGCCATAGACAGATGTATGGAAATACATGGGCATGGCTGTGTAAAACTTTATGCAGAATTGGGACAGACTGAATTTGGCTTATGGGACACCTGTTCTAAAGTAGAGGGCAGAACTTGGCAAAGTGTGAAACAACCTCCAACAATATAGAGCCATTTTATTATTTTAAAGTGAGATGCTTGTTCCTCCCTCCCGTTAGAGATGCCTCCTCCTATTTAAGGCTAGACTCATCCCACGTGCACACAGTGAGCCCCACCTGCATCAACTACCAAGGATCATGATCAGCAGTTCTCACTTTTCTTATTAGAGCTTTCCCTTTAGTATTCACAAGGGCTGTGATTTCTTCTGACTTTTTTTAAAAAATAAACTTATTATTGAAACTTCACATCGGTTATAGAATTTCATGCTCAATTTTTGTAATAACCATTGGCCTTACTGGGTCTTAGATGCGGCATGTGGGATCTAGTTCCCCGACCAGGGATTGAACCCAGACCTCCTGCATGGGGAGCGCAGAGCAGAATCTTAGCCACTGGACCACGAAGGAAGTCCCAAGCCATGGATTCTTTACTGAACATAAAAATAAGTTAAATCTTAAACCTATTAAATCTTAAGAAAATCATTCTTAGTAAAACACTGTTGTTAGCTTAGTGAAACAGTGATGCTGCTCAAAGAAGCTGAAAAGAAGCGCATTTAGTTTAACTAAAATCTATTTTTCTCTTTACCCAAACCCTCACAGTTGATAGCAAGCATTCTACTGTTTAGAAGTTCAACACCATAAAAAGAATTTGTATTTTTTTATTTTATTGTTCACTAAGTTGCAAGGAGCTTATTTATTCCCGGTCTTTTTAATACTTCTTGGTAGGAAAAGGACTCTTACTATAAATATGTCTTTATGTTTATGGGTCCTTGATGTTCTTTTCACATAAAGGTTTAAAAATAAATGGAAAAAAAAATAATAAAAAAATAAAATAAAATAAATGGATGCTAGGTGTCATGTATGTGAGAGTTAAATAATGCGTACTAGGGACTGTTGGGAGAATTTTCATACACAGATGAAAGTGAAAGTGTTAGTCGCTCAGTTGAGTCCCACTCTTTCTGACCCCATGGACTAGCAGCCCACCAGGCTCCTCTGTCCACAGAATTCTCCAGGCAAAACTGGAGTGGGTAGCCATTCCCTTCTCCAGGGGATCTTCCCAAACCAGGGATTGAACCTGGGTCTCCTGCATTGCAGGCAGATTCTTTACCTTCTGAGCCACCAGGGAGTGATCATACACAGATACCTCTTGCCGAAGGAGAGGTTCAAGTATAATAGGGAGAAGAACAATGACTATGTTGGGCATCATGTGCAGAGGGCAGGCTGCAAACCACATTTAAGGCTAGACTCATCCCACGTGCACACAGTGAGCCCCACCTGCATCAACTACCAAGGATCATGATCAGCAGTTCTCACTTTTCTTATTAGAGCTTTCCCTTTAGTATTCACAAGGGCTGTGATTTCTTCTGACTTTTTTTAAAAAATAAACTTATTATTGAAACTTCACATCGGTTATAGAATTTCATGCTCAATTTTTGTAATAACCATTGGCCTTACTGGGTCTTAGATGCGGCATGTGGGATCTAGTTCCCCGACCAGGGATTGAACCCAGACCTCCTGCATGGGGAGCGCAGAGCAGAATCTTAGCCACTGGACCACGAAGGAAGTCCCAAGCCATGGATTCTTTACTGAACATAAAAATAAGTTAAATCTTAAACCTATTAAATCTTAAGAAAATCATTCTTAGTAAAACACTGTTGTTAGCTTAGTGAAACAGTGATGCTGCTCAAAGAAGCTGAAAAGAAGCGCATTTAGTTTAACTAAAATCTATTTTTCTCTCTTTACCCAAACCCTCACAGTTGATAGCAAGCATTCTACTGTTTAGAAGTTCAACACCATAAAAAGAATTTGTATTTTTTTATTTTATTGTTCACTAAGTTGCAAGGAGCTTATTTATTCCCGGTCTTTTTAATACTTCTTGGTAGGAAAAGGACTCTTACTATAAATATGTCTTTATGTTTATGGGTCCTTGATGTTCTTTTCACATAAAGGTTTAAAAATAAATGGAAAAAAAAATAATAAAAAAATAAAATAAAATAAATGGATGCTAGGTGTCATGTATGTGAGAGTTAAATAATGCGTACTAGGGACTGTTGGGAGAATTTTCATACACAGATGAAAGTGAAAGTGTTAGTCGCTCAGTTGAGTCCCACTCTTTCTGACCCCATGGACTAGCAGCCCACCAGGCTCCTCTGTCCACAGAATTCTCCAGGCAAAAATACTGGAGTGGGTAGCCATTCCCTTCTC
This sequence comes from Tragulus kanchil, assembly GCA_022376925.1. NCBI lineage: Eukaryota > Metazoa > Chordata > Mammalia > Artiodactyla > Tragulidae > Tragulus > Tragulus kanchil. The sequence continues at coordinate 46,756,734 of JAIOJX010000023.1, forward strand.
CAGGGGATCTTCCCAAACCAGGGATTGAACCTGGGTCTCCTGCATTGCAGGCAGATTCTTTACCTTCTGAGCCACCAGGGAGTGATCATACACAGATACCTCTTGCCGAAGGAGAGGTTCAAGTATAATAGGGAGAAGAACAATGACTATGTTGGGCATCATGTGCAGAGGGCTTTTCCAAAGCAGGCTGCAAACCACATAAGAAGCTTTTAAACAAAGACCTACTGACTCAGAATAGCTATGGATGGACCAGAGGAATCTATTTTTTAAACCGTCTAGGTGACTTATTGAGCCCAGGATCTGCTTTGGGTAGCTGTTCAGTGAATTTACCTTAAATTAAGGTCTTTTCAGATTCTGAAATTCTGGACTGGTTTAGGAATAAGATCAGGCAGAATTAAAAATGAAAGGAATTTTAGGTTGAATCAGTAAAATTACAACATTAAGGTCTCCAGATATGACTTTAGTACTGAAGGTGTCTGGAAACCATGCTACGTGAGAAATGATTGAAAAAATTGCAAGTTTTTCACCTTGAGAAAACCTGCAATAGGAGTTTGAGAACTGTTTTTAAAAAACTAAAAGGGTTGTTGTGTCAAAGAAAGTAATGGTTCCAGAAGGCAGAATAGGTAAAGGTGCGGTAGCTAAGAGGGGAGAGTCCTTGAACTCACTTAACTACCACTGTGATCAAGGTAGGCTGGGTTGCAGAAGAGGCACTTTTTCGCTGGAAATGTGTAAGAGGCTGAACATGGATACCCTATAGCAGGGATTGCCACTGTTGGGGAAAGTCTGTCCTGCCCCACATATCTTTACAAAGAAAGGGCTAATTAAGGACTGCTGAGTGAAAGGTGGGGAAAGATTGGCTTTTCAGATACTGCCTGTTATCTCCAAAACATACTCCCAATCTCCTTGGTGGAGGTGTTCTAAATTCACAGATATTTTAGTGGTTACAGAGGACCAGGCACTGTGGTAGGTGAGGGAAACAGAAGAGAATTCAGTCTCTGCACCAAATCCTTAAAGAGGCTTACAAAATAATGAAGTCATTATGTTACATAAACTGCTGTGAGAGGGACGTAAAGGTAGCAAGCTGTGAGAGCCTGGAATAAAGGAGCCCTGGGCTGTTGGGTTGGGGAAGAAGCAGTGAAGGGACCCTGAGGAAGTGACAAAGTAACATTTGGATGAATAGAACCGTCCACCTAAAAGTGTTGTGGGGAGGAGGGGTTGAAAAAGTGCTAAAGTAAACCTGTTAGGGACGAAAGAAGGCTAGTGTGACTGAAGTGTGTCGAGCACTGAGGAGCAGAAGACCTGTGGTTCTTCCAGGAAATCCTGTTATTTATTGTGTTTTCATACTTTAGTCCTTTTTTAAATGTTGTTATTTTTTATTTTATTTAGTTTTAATTTTATTTGTTTAGTTTTGGCTATTCTGGGTTTTCAGTGCTGCTGCAGGCTCTTCTCCAGTTGCAGGGAGTGAGGCCTACTTCTAGCTGAGATGAGCAGGCTTCTTGCAGTGATATATCTTGTCACTGGGCTCTAGGGCACATGGGCTCCATAGTTGCAACTCTGAGGATCTAGAGCACAGGCTCAATAGTTATGGCTCACAGGTGTCTGGAAACCATGCTACGTGAGAAATGATTGAAAAAATTGCAAGTTTTTCACCTTGAGAAAACCTGCAATAGGAGTTTGAGAACTGTTTTTAAAAAACTAAAAGGGTTGTTGTGTCAAAGAAAGTAATGGTTCCAGAAGGCAGAATAGGTAAAGGTGCGGTAGCTAAGAGGGGAGAGTCCTTGAACTCACTTAACTACCACTGTGATCAAGGTAGGCTGGGTTGCAGAAGAGGCACTTTTTCGCTGGAAATGTGTAAGAGGCTGAACATGGATACCCTATAGCAGGGATTGCCACTGTTGGGGAAAGTCTGTCCTCCCCCACATATCTTTACAAAGAAAGGGCTAATTAAGGACTGCTGAGTGAAAGGTGGGGAAAGATTGGCTTTTCAGATACTGCCTGTTATCTCCAAAACATACTCCCAATCTCCTTGGTGGAGGTGTTCTAAATTCACAGATATTTTAGTGGTTACAGAGGACCAGGCACTGTGGTAGGTGAGGGAAACAGAAGAGAATTCAGTCTCTGCACCAAATCCTTAAAGAGGCTTACAAAATAATGAAGTCATTATGTTACATAAACTGCTGTGAGAGGGACGTAAGGTAGCAAGCTGTGAGAGCCTGGAATAAAGGAGCCCTGGGCTTTTGGGGTTGGGGAAGAAGCAGTGAAGGGACCCTGAGGAAGTGACAAAGTAACATTTGGATGAATAGAACCGTCCACCTAAAAGTGTTGTGGGGAGGAGGGGTTGAAAAAGTGCTAAAGTAAACCTGTTAGGGACGAAAGAAGGCTAGTGTGACTGAAGTGTGTCGAGCACTGAGGAGCAGAAGACCTGTGGTTCTTCCAGGAAATCCTGTTATTTATTGTGTTTTCATACTTTAGTCCTTTTTTAAATGTTGTTATTTTTTATTTTATTTAGTTTTAATTTTATTTGTTTAGTTTTGGCTATTCTGGGTTTTCAGTGCTGCTGCAGGCTCTTCTCCAGTTGCAGGGAGTGAGGCCTACTTCTAGCTGAGATGAGCAGGCTTCTTGCAGTGATATATCTTGTCACTGGGCTCTAGGGCACATGGGCTCCATAGTTGCAACTCTGAGGATCTAGAGCACAGGCTCAATAGTTATGGCTCACAGGCTTAAGTGCTCCACAGCATGTGGGATCTTCCTGGATCAGGGATCGAACCTGGGTCTCCTGCATTGACAGGCGAACTCTTTACCACTGAGCTGCTAGGGAAGTCCCCATACTTTAGTCTTAAGAAAGAGATCCCATCCTGACATCTGCTGGCTAGGATATATACTGCAATTTCAAATTATACCACACGAGAAAGCCTTAGTAACCTCTTTTTTAAAGGCTACAGTAATAAATTATAAGTAAAGCACCAAGACTCTTCTCTGCTCTATTACAGACATCACCCAGGAGACCGTGACCATTTGCCACTTGCATGCACTCAGCTAAGCTCACGTGGTGCCATTTGTCTGCTTTTGTGCAAGTTCACAAAAACACAGAAATCACATATCTAAAAGCTGAATAAACTCATTCCTGAGATTGTGTGAAACCATTACCAGTCACCTATGCACTCTGCCTTTTAAACACAACCTTGTGAGATATTTTCAGGGTTATAATAAAAGCTTTTTAAATTGTCTTCAGAAACACAGCTGAGTTTAGTCCACTAAGCATTCTGCTAAGGCTAGATATCTGTTCTAAGTGTGTCTGATTATTCTTATGTTTCTCACTCACAGAAGTAGTAGTAGTTTCATTTCCCACTTAGGCCTATAAAGGGTAAGAATACATAAAAATTTTTAATATTACATAAACAACTGTTCAGTGATACTGCTGCACTTGAAATTGTTCCCGTGGCAGCTGCCTCACCAGGCAATTGCTTGAAGTATAGAGTAATCAGCTGACATTAAAAGATAAATTTGGTGAACAAAGGATGATTTAGAGACATCCAAATGTACTATAGACAATGTGGGTTGTTGAAGAGTACAGGTTTGCTAGGAAGGAACACTAGAATTAGTTCAAAGTCATCAGCTCTGCTATTGTGTGACTCTATGAGTCAAATTTTTTAATTCTTTTTTTTAATTTTGCTTTTTTGCTTTTACAGAGTTTTGTTTTTACAGACATGTATAATCCCAATTAGTCATGTATATCCCATTCCCCCCATCCCACCCCTCCAGGCCATCGCATGGCCGTCTATATGAGTCAAACTTTTAATTTGCAAACACCCAAATCCAGTTTTGGTAGATTTAAGGAGAAAAGTAATTCATTAAAAGGATTATAGGTCGTTTAGCATCACCAGTACCCAGGCCACTAAGTGCTCCACAGCATGTGGGATCTTCCTGGATCAGGGATCGAACCTGGGTCTCCTGCATTGACAGGCGAACTCTTTACCACTGAGCTGCTAGGGAAGTCCCCATACTTTAGTCTTAAGAAAGAGATCCCATCCTGACATCTGCTGGCTAGGATATATACTGCAATTTCAAATTATACCACACGAGAAAGCCTTAGTAACCTCTTTTTTAAAGGCTACAGTAATAAATTATAAGTAAAGCACCAAGACTCTTCTCTGCTCTATTACAGACATCACCCAGGAGACCGTGACCATTTGCCACTTGCATGCACTCAGCTAAGCTCACGTGGTGCCATTTGTCTGCTTTTGTGCAAGTTCACAAAAACACAGAAATCACATATCTAAAAGCTGAATAAACTCATTCCTGAGATTGTGTGAAACCATTACCAGTCACCTATGCACTCTGCCTTTTAAACACAACCTTGTGAGATATTTTCAGGGTTATAATAAAAGCTTTTTAAATTGTCTTCAGAAACACAGCTGAGTTTAGTCCACTAAGCATTCTGCTAAGGCTAGATATCTGTTCTAAGTGTGTCTGATTATTCTTATGTTTCTCACTCACAGAAGTAGTAGTAGTTTCATTTCCCACTTAGGCCTATAAAGGGTAAGAATACATAAAAATTTTTAATATTACATAAACAACTGTTCAGTGATACTGCTGCACTTGAAATTGTTCCCGTGGCAGCTGCCTCACCAGGCAATTGCTTGAAGTATAGAGTAATCAGCTGACATTAAAAGATAAATTTGGTGAACAAAGGATGATTTAGAGACATCCAAATGTACTATAGACAATGTGGGTTGTTGAAGAGTACAGGTTTGCTAGGAAGGAACACTAGAATTAGTTCAAAGTCATCAGCTCTGCTATTGTGTGACTCTATGAGTCAAATTTTTTAATTCTTTTTTTTAATTTTGCTTTTTTGCTTTTACAGAGTTTTGTTTTTACAGACATGTATAATCCCAATTAGTCATGTATATCCCATTCCCCCCATCCCACCCCTCCAGGCCATCGCATGGCCGTCTATATGAGTCAAACTTTTAATTTGCAAACACCCAAATCCAGTTTTGGTAGATTTAAGGAGAAAAGTAATTCATTAAAAGGATTATAGGTCGTTTAGCATCACCAGGAACCAGGCCACTGGAGACCGGGCCACTGGAACATCCCCCTTTGTCACTCGGTCACTCCATACAACTGGTGCAGCGAGGACACCATCTTTGCTGAGGATTAGACGCCACCACTTATCACCAAGCCCCAGCTCCCTGGACTATCTATCATGGCAGCCAGTAATGCTCAAAAAACATCCTGCTGCATTTGCCATGGTCATCACAGAGAATTACTCCAAGATACAACTTTGTTCTACCTCTGATGGTTCCAATCCAAAATTCAAGGAATATTTAATTTGTGGTGTCAGGGGCCTGGGGGAAGGTGGAAAAAAAAAAAAATCTGGATGTCAGCTTCTACAGTGAAAGGCATACTCTGATTCCCAGCAATGTCATAGGATGAGGAATTGCCAAATGTAGGAAGGGAGCTCAGAGAGTGGTTGGCCGAAAAGGAATGACAGATGTCTACTATGTTGCTCCTGGACAGCTCACTCTGAGCTTCATTTTTCTACAAAAGAAGGTAAATAAAGTTCACAGGGCTGAGGAGATGCTGTGTGTGTCCTTACTCATTTTACAATAAATACCAGCGATGTGCCAGAATGCAGAGATGCGCAGGTCCTTTCTCATCTGATGAAGGAGAAAAATGAGTACACATCAAGTGGTCAGATAGAGGCCGGCACAGGCAAGATGAGGGCAGAGAGCAGAGGGAACTCGCCTGGAGTTTACAAATGCTCTTGTATTGAAATACAAAATTTCCATGTGGCAAGTGATGCTTGCACCACTAATGAGAAAAAGATAGCATGCTCTTGTAGAAAGTGGCAGTCGCATGCTTTTGAAAGGCTTAGCTGTTTTATAGAAATGCCCAAACAATGTGGGTTGACACAAATCCAGAAACTCAGGCTTCTGATTGCCTTTTCACAGTTATCTAGATTGCCCGTTTCATAGGATGGGTCCCCCTTTACAGGATTAAACATGTTATGGCTTTGCCAGTCAAGAGATAATGAGATAAATCATCACGCCCATTGTAATGTGAACCTCTCCTGATCTGATCTAAGTCAGAGTGATCTACTATTTGTATCTAGCTACTCTGTACAAGTTTGTCTTTGCTTAAAGTACATTGTTGGCCTTAGGCTTAGGATGTGTGTGTTTCTGTGTTTTTCTTCCCATTTATATAAGAGAAGCTGCATGGTAACTTAGGCATCACCCAGAATCTATAATAACTACATTTCGCCATATGGTACTAATAGATGGAATATATTTTCGTAGAATACATTCTATAAAACTAAGGACTGAGACAGGTCAGGGGGATCACAGAAGTATTTCAAACCTCAATCTAGTACAATGATTTGTCTTTCGCAGCATTTGTAGGTTAGATTTGTATAGCTGACATTTTCTTCTAAAATCCAGAGGTCTGAATCCAAATGCCTTTCAATTTCCATTTGGATGACACATAGGCATTTAAAATTTAACAAGTCCAACACTGAGTTCTTGATCTTCCATCCACCTCCTAAACATGTTCCCCTTACAGTAGTTCACGAAGTAGCATTTTCATGGGTCTGGTCAGGTTGAGCTAGAAGACTGAGGAGGAATCCTCCTAATTTTCCACATCAAGCTAGGCTGAGTACCTCAAAAAAGTATCTCAAATCTTTCCATTTTCACTATCCTTACTACCATTACCAGCGATGTGCCAGAATGCAGAGATGCGCAGGTCCTTTCTCATCTGATGAAGGAGAAAAATGAGTACACATCAAGTGGTCAGATAGAGGCCGGCACAGGCAAGATGAGGGCAGAGAGCAGAGGGAACTCGCCTGGAGTTTACAAATGCTCTTGTATTGAAATACAAAATTTCCATGTGGCAAGTGATGCTTGCACCACTAATGAGAAAAAGATAGCATGCTCTTGTAGAAAGTGGCAGTCGCATGCTTTTGAAAGGCTTAGCTGTTTTATAGAAATGCCCAAACAATGTGGGTTGACACAAATCCAGAAACTCAGGCTTCTGATTGCCTTTTCACAGTTATCTAGATTGCCCGTTTCATAGGATGGGTCCCCCTTTACAGGATTAAACATGTTATGGCTTTGCCAGTCAAGAGATAATGAGATAAATCATCACGCCCATTGTAATGTGAACCTCTCCTGATCTGATCTAAGTCAGAGTGATCTACTATTTGTATCTAGCTACTCTGTACAAGTTTGTCTTTGCTTAAAGTACATTGTTGGCCTTAGGCTTAGGATGTGTGTGTTTCTGTGTTTTTCTTCCCATTTATATAAGAGAAGCTGCATGGTAACTTAGGCATCACCCAGAATCTATAATAACTACATTTCGCCATATGGTACTAATAGATGGAATATATTTTCGTAGAATACATTCTATAAAACTAAGGACTGAGACAGGTCAGGGGGATCACAGAAGTATTTCAAACCTCAATCTAGTACAATGATTTGTCTTTCGCAGCATTTGTAGGTTAGATTTGTATAGCTGACATTTTCTTCTAAAATCCAGAGGTCTGAATCCAAATGCCTTTCAATTTCCATTTGGATGACACATAGGCATTTAAAATTTAACAAGTCCAACACTGAGTTCTTGATCTTCCATCCACCTCCTAAACATGTTCCCCTTACAGTAGTTCACGAAGTAGCATTTTCATGGGTCTGGTCAGGTTGAGCTAGAAGACTGAGGAGGAATCCTCCTAATTTTCCACATCAAGCTAGGCTGAGTACCTCAAAAAAGTATCTCAAATCTTTCCATTTTCACTATCCTTACTACCATTACTTCAATCCATGTTTTAACCAATCTCCTTCCACTCTGTCTATTCTCCACATAGTAGCTGGCTTACTTTTTTTTTTTTTTACTACTGATTTGACTCTTTGCTACCCTATGGACTGTAGCCTGCCAGGCTCCTGTGTTGGTGTAGTTTTCCAGGCAAGAGTACTGAAGTGGGTTGCCATTTCCTTCTCCAGGGGATCTAACCCTATCCAGGAATCAAACCTGCATCTCTTATCATATTTAAAAAAAAAAAAGGTATCAAATCACCCACATCCTTTACCCCTTCAATGGCTTCCTTTTACATAATATTTTAAAATCCTTATTGTGACCTACTAAATGTTGAATGATCTGGTCCCTACCTGCCTTTAATTTCACTTACACTGTTCTCTGTTAACACAATAAGCTTCAAGCAAACTGGACATCTTCCATTTACCCAAAGAGTGTTCCAAGAGCCCTCACACAGGCCTTCCCAGCCTCTCTTCTGTCTGGCTAACTCCTGACCACGCTTTCTTACCCCCTAAGTTTTAAATTTGGGTTCCTTCGGCATTGACCATAGAATGATTGTCTACCTTCTCGACTCAGAAATTAAGAAGGACAGAAGCCATATCAGCTTTGTTCAGTTCTGTGCCCCTACTAAGAGCAGCAGCAACAACAATTAACACTGTGCGGCAGGTTCTGTGCTATGCATAAAATTATTTAATATATACTCCCAGCATATTGTTTGGACCATCGCCGATGGCCACTTCATTGAATGAAATGAGCCCAGCCCCTCGGTGCCCACCTACAAGGTTGCTCATTCGCTCCTGGAACAGCCCATTACACTGATAGATCACTAGAGAATGGAAGACACTTCTTCCTACTGACCCCAGTTGCCTCCCTGCAATTTCCACCCACTGATTCTATCTCTGCCCGGGCCACACAGCACGGCCTTAATTGTCCTGCCGCAAGTTCGACTTCGCGGCCTCTGAAGACTCTTCCGCGCCCCTCGCGGCTCCCTTTCCGACCCTTCCTGCGGAGACAGCTCCGGGTTTCTTTCCGCCGAGGTGGTCCGGAAGCCCGGCGGCCCCTCCCCGCTCGTCACGTGACGGCGGCCGCCCCGCACGGGCCGTACGAACCCCGCCCCCAGGCGGGGCTCCAGGCGTGCCCGCCCCCGGCCCCGCGCCGCAGTCCTCGTTGCTCCGCTGGCTGCGGCCCCGGCGCCCGAGGCCCGCGCCGCCGTGGGCGAGCGCCCCGGACGACTCCCGGCGAGGTAAGGGGGGCACAGCCCGCAACCCCGGGATGCCCCGGCCCCGGAGCGGGGCGGCCGGGAAGGGGTTCGGACGCTCTGGGGCTGTTATCATATTTAAAAAAAAAAAAGGTATCAAATCACCCACATCCTTTACCCCTTCAATGGCTTCCTTTTACATAATATTTTAAAATCCTTATTGTGACCTACTAAATGTTGAATGATCTGGTCCCTACCTGCCTTTAATTTCACTTACACTGTTCTCTGTTAACACAATAAGCTTCAAGCAAACTGGACATCTTCCATTTACCCAAAGAGTGTTCCAAGAGCCCTCACACAGGCCTTCCCAGCCTCTCTTCTGTCTGGCTAACTCCTGACCACGCTTTCTTACCCCCTAAGTTTTAAATTTGGGTTCCTTCGGCATTGACCATAGAATGATTGTCTACCTTCTCGACTCAGAAATTAAGAAGGACAGAAGCCATATCAGCTTTGTTCAGTTCTGTGCCCCTACTAAGAGCAGCAGCAACAACAATTAACACTGTGCGGCAGGTTCTGTGCTATGCATAAAATTATTTAATATATACTCCCAGCATATTGTTTGGACCATCGCCGATGGCCACTTCATTGAATGAAATGAGCCCAGCCCCTCGGTGCCCACCTACAAGGTTGCTCATTCGCTCCTGGAACAGCCCATTACACTGATAGATCACTAGAGAATGGAAGACACTTCTTCCTACTGACCCCAGTTGCCTCCCTGCAATTTCCACCCACTGATTCTATCTCTGCCCCCGCGGGGCCACACAGCACGGCCTTAATTGTCCTGCCGCAAGTTCGACTTCGCGGCCTCTGAAGACTCTTCCGCGCCCCTCGCGGCTCCCTTTCCGACCCTTCCTGCGGAGACAGCTCCGGGTTTCTTTCCGCCGAGGTGGTCCGGAAGCCCGGCGGCCCCTCCCCGCTCGTCACGTGACGGCGGCCGCCCCGCACGGGCCGTACGAACCCCGCCCCCAGGCGGGGCTCCAGGCGTGCCCGCCCCCGGCCCCGCGCCGCAGTCCTCGTTGCTCCGCTGGCTGCGGCCCCGGCGCCCGAGGCCCGCGCCGCCGTGGGCGAGCGCCCCGGACGACTCCCGGCGAGGTAAGGGGGGCACAGCCCGCAACCCCGGGATGCCCCGGCCCCGGAGCGGGGGGCGGCCCGGGGAAGGGGGTTCGGACGCTCTGGGGCTGCTTCCTGGGGACCTCGGGCGCTTCGCGAGATGTCCGGCGGAGGAGTCTGAGCACCTGGCCCCAGTGGCGCCGGGAGGGGTGTCCGCCGACCGCCCGCGGCCCCGCGCTCTGCCTCCACCAGGAGGCTCAGCTGTGCCTTGGTTTCCCCTCTTATGAAACGACAGAGCCGGGAAGCTGCACCTCTGCGGTTGCCTTCAGTTTTGAGGTTGTGCGAGTCTGTTAGTGAAGTCGAAGAAGCGGACTAAAGATGGGAAGAACCCTCACCTCCGAACGTAGGAGCGAATGCCTGAGCCCGGGCACCTTTTCTGTCTCCTGTGTTTCGTGCAAACCGCGAAGCCTCTCCCAAGACTCGGTTTCTCCATCTTTAAAGACAGAAGCTGACTTTACCCCTACCCTGCCTCGCTCACAGGGCTACAGTGAAGAACAGATGGAAAAGCCCTTTGAAGAGCCAGAACTCAGGGTGTCAGTTACACCTGGGTTCAGATCGTGGTTCTGCCACTCACCATGCAACCTCGAGCCAAAAAAGAACCCTGTCTGTTAAAAGAACTTAAGAACAGTAATTAGCTGATACGATTATTACGAGGATTAAATATAATAGGGCTTAGCACAGTGCGAGGCACAGAAGTGCTCAATAATCAGTGCGATTAGTACAAATACTAAATTAGTAAACTAGAGCGCCATTCAGGTGAGGGATGTTTAGAGTAATCACACTTCCGTTTCTATATCTCTAGTCCTAAAAAGAGGGCTGTATTGATTTCCTAAAAAAAGAAAATAAATTGGAGTCCTTTTCTCGGTCTGGGCCCCCTTTGCCTTCTCATTTACAGTTTGCATGTGAACCTGTTGTTTCTACCAAGTCAGGCAGGATGGGAACGTCCGTGTATTGGAGCAGATGGGTATCAGATTCCCTCTGAGGAGAAAGAAAAGTGCCAGGCATGTGCTGCCACCAGAAGAAGCTCAGTACAGTGACTGACCGACAGGGCTGGGAGATGCCTTGGAAATCCCGTTGTCTCCTTGAGCAGATGGAGACACTGCACTGAGAACTGAGGACAGGACTTTGATTTTCTCAGGACCCGATAGGGATGTTGGCACTAGGTGGTGGAAAGAAGACACACTGTTTACCAGACGCCGTACTTTCCCTGAATTCTAACCTGATTCTTCATTTATTCAACAAGTATATGTGGTGCCCTTATTGTGTGCTTGTAGGAGCTGGAGAAGAAATGCACACACACACACGTATATATTCCTTTGCCAGTTCCCACTACATTTTAAAATAACAATAGGTTCCGGCTCCCAGTGAGCCTGCCTCATAGCAGCTGGCCCCAAGGGACTGACGCACACAGAGAGGCCTGAATAGTTCCGTGATCAGCCCCAGTAGTCCCAGGGCCCTTGTCAAAGCCTGGTGAGATTTAAGAGACCAGAGAAGATGCCACTTGATCAGGCCTTTTAGGAAAGGATTTCCTCTAGCATGCAGCGCTTGGATGTCTTTTTCTGATTTCAGGCAGGCCTCTGATTGTTTTTAGATTTCTGAAAAGAGCCACCCTCACCACGGGTGCCTTCATGTTGGTTTCCATGGTTATCGGATGAATTGTCTTTTTTTATGATCGCACGAGGAGCTGTTAAGTAATACGTGGTCAGGCAGTCCCCAGTTCGCTGTGGGTTTGTTTTCTGATGGTGGGTCGCTGTTTGTTTGTTTGTTTTTTTCAGTTGCAGTTCAATATAATATCCTGTCCTCCTTCCCAGCCTCTTTCCTTCTTTCCTGTAACAAGCATGCATCAGTGGCAGGGTCAGGAGGAGTGGGAAGCAGAGAAAGGAGAACAGGCAAGACCCAGGTTTAGGTATCTCAGAATCTTTAGAAGAGTAACCCGAAGGCATTACCACATGCCGGGAGCAGATCAGTGGGGCTCTGATAAAGATGTAGAGGGGAGCTAGTGAGAGCTTTCCAAGGTGGGAAGGATCGTGTCCTGGACAGTCGAGAAGACCTCACAGACTGAGATGATTTTCAAGGAAAATATAAAAGAAACAAGTTCCTTTTACATGTCTCAGTAATAGTACAAAAGGCATTTTGTCCTTTTAGTTTACCTTTGTGAATGAACCATCTCTTCAGTCACCTGTCCTGGGCTTTGTTTGAAATGTTTCCTTATTTTTCTTATTACTCTTTCTGTTAACCTAGCGAGGTATTCGTACGCATGATACTATGCACGTAAAGGTAGATAAGAAGAGACATTTGGTTAAAATTTTGTCTATTTCATTTTGGATGTTTAAAAGTACGTCTCATTTCACCAATTGGGTTCTAAGTAGTCACATATTTATTTTTCCAAATCATCTCCCAAGTCCCTTAATGCCTGTATTAATGAGAATTATGAGATCTCCCATTTCCAAGCCCTCCTCTAGGGGTTCAAACAGTCCAAAGCAGTCAGCCTCACTCTCCAGATGGGAGGGGACAGCCAAGTCCCAGTGGTCCACCCTCAGTGTTGTTTCTGACACAGCTGTATCCCATCACTACTGAAGAGCTGTCCTGCGCCGTCCAAGGAAGTGTGGTCACTGCTGCTCAGTGCCCTTATTGGACCACGGCCCTACCAATTGATTGCGTGCTTGGACTCCAAGGTTGGAGCTTTTTAAATGTACGCTGACAGGTTTAGCCATTTTTCCAAAGCACCAGAACTCTGGGCTGTCTATGGAACTTGTCACCGAGCTGAGTTCCCCCAGTCTCCCCTCTCTGGGGAGCACCTAGGGCCCTTTCCTACTGGCAGCCTTGGTGGATTCACCCCAGTCTACCCAGTAGATTTTTTAAAGCTTTTATCAGGGCTTGGGGGCTGAACCCCTTCTCTTGCTAACTCTAACCCATGGCTTTTTGGCAGATTGATTCCCCTCCAGGATCCTGCCCACCGAGGATACTTAAGAATGCCAGCCTTCAACCAGATAGTTCCTCCAGGATGTAGGGTGCTTGCTCACCTCACTTTTCATAGGTAAGTGTCAAACAGTAATCAGCCTGTTTATTTTATTGTCTTTGTTTTGAACTTTTAAAAAACATGTGACACAGGAACTTCCTGGCCTTCCAGTAGTTAAGACTCCATGCTTCCACTGCAGGGGGCACGGATTTGATCCCTAGCTGGAGGACTAAGATCCTGCATGTCCTAAAAAAAGAGAGATACAACAAGAATGCATGTGGGTGAGACCCGTAAATGTATAGCTTAACAATTCTAAGGAAAACACACATGTAACTACTGCCTGCGCCAAGAAATAGAACATGGCTGGTGCTTAGTACCCCGCCCCCCCCCCCCCAACAAATCACAACCGCCTCCCTGGAAGAAGCCCCTGCTTCCGTGATGATCACTTCTTCGCTTTTGTTTGGAGTTCTGTCCCCTATATTTGCACCCTCAACAATCTGATTCGTTTTTACTAGTTTTTAAATACCATATGTGTAGAATCCTACTGTGTGTTTTTTGTGTTTGCTTCTTTTGCTCAGCTGGTTTGTGGGCTGAATCCATGTGGGGACTGCACTCATGTGTATGCTAGCAGTGTTGCATGGTACGACTGTGTCACAGGAGAGGCCTCGTCCTGTTGGTGACAGGTACTTGTCTTTACAAGTATCTTGCGTTACAGTTTCTTGAGTCCCATGAACATCCTTAGACATTTTCTATTCTGTATGTGAATGCATTTCTTTTATTTATTTTTTAAAATTCACCTTGTAACCATTTTATTTTCTTTATAATTTGTTGACCGTGGCGTGTGACTTCTTAGCTCCTGACTAGGGATCAAACCCAGGCCACTTGCAGTGGAAGCACAGGATCGCCAGGGAAGTCCTGTGAAGAGTTTCTTTAGGTTAGATATGTTGAAGTAGACTTGCTTTGCTAGATAATGCCACATAGTTTTCTAAGTGATTCCATCAATTTATTTTGCTACCAGCAATATATAACAGCTTCCATTGTTTCATATCCTTGCAATGACTTGATGTCATCAGTTTAAAAGTTTACGCTTTCTAATTCCCATTGTGATTTCACCTTTGACTCATAGATATTTTAGAAATGTGTTTCTTCATAGGAGTATTTGCTTTGTTTTAATTGCGATTTTGGTGTCTTTTTATTGATTTTTTCATTTATTTATTTTTCATTGATCTTTATTCTTTGGCCTGTGTGGGCCTCCTGTTGCAGTGGACTCTTGTTGCAGAGCAGGGGCTCTGGACACATGGGCTCCAGAGCACTGGCTCATGATTGGACACACCAGTCCACGTGGGATCTTCCCAGGCCAGGGATCAAACTGGTGCCCCTTACATTGCAAGGCAGACTCTTTACCCACTGGACCACCAGGGAAGCCCTGTTTTCTTCTCCTTTTTTTTTTTTAAATAATTTTATTTCTTTGTTTTTGGCTGCATTGGATCTTCATTGCTGCATGCTGGCATTTCTCTAGTTCTTGGTGAGCAGGGGCTACTCTTCCTTGTGGTGTACAGGCTTCTCACTGTGGTGGCTTCTCTTATTGAGGAGCCCAGGCTGTAGGTGCCTGTGTTTCAGCAGTTGCAGCGCTTGAGCTCGGTACTTGCAGCTGCAGGTTCTAGAGCTCGTGGGCTCAGTAGTTGCTCTGCAGTATGTGTTACCTTCCCAGACCAGGGACTGAACCCGTGTCCCCTGCGTTGGCAGGCAGATTCTTATCCACTGTACCAGTAGGGAAGTCCCCATAGGAGTATTTTCTAATTGTCCTTTATTAATTGCTTGTAGTCAGGCTTATTCTGTATAATCTTAATCTTTTAAATTTGTTGAAATTTCTGTTAGGATTCTGTTTGTTTTGAGTTTTTATGTGTTACATGGGTGGGGAGTCCGCCTTGTGGTGGAAGGGGCGGCTGTTTGATCCCCGGGCCAGGAGGATCCCGCATGCTGCAGAGCAGTTGGACAGGTGTGTCCTGTTGCGAGCTGGCGCTCTGGAGCTCATGCACCCAGGGCCAGTGCTCTGCAGTGAGAGAGGCCACTGCAATGGGAGGTCCACACAGGCCTAAGAATAAAGATGAATGAAAATAAATAAATAAAAAACCAATAAAAGAGGCCAAAATTAAAAAAAAAATGTTCTCTTTAAATCTTCATCCTTACTGATGTTTTTATTTTAGCTGTTATAGAGAATTGTGTTAAAATATACAGCTGTGATGCTGAAATTATCTATTTCACCTTTTTAATATTTGGCTTTATATCTTTGAGCGCAATTATTAGGCGCATACGAATATGAAATTGTTGGACTTTTGGTGTACTAACCTTTTATCATTAAGAAGTTGCCCTTTTATTGCTTTTTTCCTCTTTTATTTCTAGTGAAAACATATTTTTGGCCTTAAACTCTATTATATCTGACCAGTCCACGTGGGATCTTCCCAGGCCAGGGATCAAACTGGTGCCCCTTACATTGCAAGGCAGACTCTTTACCCACTGGACCACCAGGGAAGCCCTGTTTTCTTCTCCTTTTTTTTTTTTAAATAATTTTATTTCTTTGTTTTTGGCTGCATTGGATCTTCATTGCTGCATGCTGGCATTTCTCTAGTTCTTGGTGAGCAGGGGCTACTCTTCCTTGTGGTGTACAGGCTTCTCACTGTGGTGGCTTCTCTTATTGAGGAGCCCAGGCTGTAGGTGCCTGTGTTTCAGCAGTTGCAGCGCTTGAGCTCGGTACTTGCAGCTGCAGGTTCTAGAGCTCGTGGGCTCAGTAGTTGCTCTGCAGTATGTGTTACCTTCCCAGACCAGGGACTGAACCCGTGTCCCCTGCGTTGGCAGGCAGATTCTTATCCACTGTACCAGTAGGGAAGTCCCCATAGGAGTATTTTCTAATTGTCCTTTATTAATTGCTTGTAGTCAGGCTTATTCTGTATAATCTTAATCTTTTAAATTTGTTGAAATTTCTGTTAGGATTCTGTTTGTTTTGAGTTTTTATGTGTTACATGGGTGGGGAGTCCGCCTTGTGGTGGAAGGGGCGGCTGTTTGATCCCCGGGCCAGGAGGATCCCGCATGCTGCAGAGCAGTTGGACAGGTGTGTCCTGTTGCGAGCTGGCGCTCTGGAGCTCATGCACCCAGGGCCAGTGCTCTGCAGTGAGAGAGGCCACTGCAATGGGAGGTCCACACAGGCCTAAGAATAAAGATGAATGAAAATAAATAAATAAAAAACCAATAAAAGAGGCCAAAATTAAAAAAAAAATGTTCTCTTTAAATCTTCATCCTTACTGATGTTTTTATTTTAGCTGTTATAGAGAATTGTGTTAAAATATACAGCTGTGATGCTGAAATTATCTATTTCACCTTTTTAATATTTGGCTTTATATCTTTGAGCGCAATTATTAGGCGCATACGAATATGAAATTGTTGGACTTTTTGGTGTACTAACCTTTTATCATTAAGAAGTTGCCCTTTTTATTGCTTTTTTTTCCTCTTTTTATTTCTAGTGAAAACATATTTTTGGCCTTAAACTCTATTATATCTGACATGAGTGTAGCTACACCATCTTTTTTGATTCATTTATCCAAGGTGTATCTTTTCCCTTCCTTTCATTTCATCATTTCTGTATCTGTGTGTTTTAGACATATCTCTTATAAATAGCATATAACTGGGTTTCAGTTTTTTTATAGCCTTTATTGCTTAACTGGAACATTTAGTCCACATTCCTTTCCTGTAACCATGGATGTATTTAAGTTAAAGTTTGTCTTCACATTTTATGTTTTCATGGTATTTGTCCTGCTAGTTCTCCATTTCTTTTTAGCTTTTTTTCACCTTTTGGGAAGGTTAATTGTTACTTCTTTATTTCTCTTATATCGTTTGGACATTATACTCTTCTTTAAATGGTTACCCGTGAAATTTTAATATAACCAGAGTTGATAAATTACGGAAATGACGAATATCTCTACTCTTTTTTTGGATGGTACAGGACCTTAGACCATTTGAACTGTCTTTTTACTTTGCTTTACTTAACGGTATACTTGTTGTAATACAGTGTGTCAGCTTTGATTACAGTCATTTAAGGACCCAGAGATGGAACAAATGAGATTAGGGAAGAAAAAAGCGAGAGAGTAAAGAATTTCCTTGAGAAAACTCTGTGTCAAAACTCTTCTGGTTGCACGTGACCAGTTTAGGCACTCTTAACTTTAAAAAGGAAATCTGTTGGCTTGTAAAGCTGCACAGCTGGACCCAGGGACTCAAAAAATATTCTTAGGATGCTCTCTCCATCTCTCACAGTCACTCAACCTTGCTTGTCTAATTTGGCTTCATTCCTCCCATGGACTCATCTGTGTTGTCCCCTGCCAGGCAAAGAGGGATGGTATGTTCTGATCATCTACTCTGGGTCAGGGGTCCATCCTTTGTGGCAGAGGGCTGAGGCACTCTAAAAGACAGCCCCCAGACTCAGGGCTCAATGAAGTGGGTGTGAGGTTCTTCTGAAAAAGCCAGAAGAGGAAAGGTGTGGCCTTCCTGGTGATCCAAGGGTTAAGAACCCTCCTGCTACTGTGGATTCTTCATGGGTTCCATCCCTGGTCCAGGAAGACCACACCTGCAGTGGGCATCTAAGCCTGTCACCACAATTACGGAAGCCCATGCACCTAGAGCCCACGCTTTGCAACGAGAGAAGCCACTGCAGTGAGAAGCCCGAGCACTGCAACAGAGTAGCCCTCGCTCGTCACAACTAGAGAAAGCCAGTGTGCAGCAGTGCAGACCCAGGACAGCCAAAAATAAATAAAAATTAAAAAACCAGAGAGAGAGAAGCTGCGCTGGGCAGACAAAAGTTACAGCTAGTCCCCTGCTCTGAATAATGGCTGTCAGAGAGGCACAAAGAAAGAAGGGGGTTACAGAGGTTGCAACTAAAATTAAAATTAATGAAATTAAGTCAGTTCATCATTACAAGAAAAAAGGGAGGGGGAACATCCCCCCTTCAGGAGCCCGCTGACGGGGAAGGAGGAGGCTGGTCCAATAGTTCCTGTACCCACTCTGGGCACGTTGGCGTTGCTGGCTTAGGACATCTCGGCGGTCCACAGCAGTAGAGGTGTGGAGCTCTCTAGTATGTACGGATGTTCTCTACATGTCAGCCGTGGTGCTTGCTATTTCCAGAGCCTGTTCCAAGAGACGCTTCTCCATCCACCACTCCTGTTCACAGAGGGGCAGCCCCAGACAGCTGTGTTTCTACCATAGCATCTTGCTCTGTCCCTACCCGAGGGTCAAAACCTACTGAACCAGAGATGGACATCAGACCCAAGAACAGCCCGTTCCTCGTCTCACCAGGGACCTGTGATGTGACCTACTGGAAAAGAAGATGCGTGTTCTCTTAGAAATTTGAACTGGGGACCATGGAAGGACACGTAGCTACAGAAACCGAAGCTGAAATGGTATATAGAAAGAAGCCAGGAGGCAGAGTCAAGGACTCTGAGGAGTCCTGGCTAGCGGATCTTAGAAGGAAGCAGAAGCAATGAAGCAGAGAAATGTTGTGTAGACCCCGGGTCAGAGGAGACTGAAGGAGGTCCCTGGAGAGTGGCTGAGTCATGTGATGAGTGAAGACCCAGCCTCCAGCTGCTGAGGGCCTTGGGGATACTGTCAAACCAGTTCATTCTAGACTCTGGGAGCCCCAGACCTGTTCTTATATTGCCTTAAAAATTGATACCCTTAAATGCCACATAGACCCTTATGAGAAACTCTGTTATTTGCTGTTGGAGTCAAGAGGCTCACTGGAGCAGACCCTCAGAACTTAGGGTCATTGCCTCCGTTTTTGGTTGGATCTTTCTCAGGTAGTCAAAATTAGCAGCGCAGACCCAGGACAGCCAAAAATAAATAAAAATTAAAAAACCAGAGAGAGAGAAGCTGCGCTGGGCAGACAAAAGTTACAGCTAGTCCCCTGCTCTGAATAATGGCTGTCAGAGAGGCACAAAGAAAGAAGGGGGTTACAGAGGTTGCAACTAAAATTAAAATTAATGAAATTAAGTCAGTTCATCATTACAAGAAAAAAGGGAGGGGGAACATCCCCCCTTCAGGAGCCCGCTGACGGGGAAGGAGGAGGCTGGTCCAATAGTTCCTGTACCCACTCTGGGCACGTTGGCGTTGCTGGCTTAGGACATCTCGGCGGTCCACAGCAGTAGAGGTGTGGAGCTCTCTAGTATGTACGGATGTTCTCTACATGTCAGCCGTGGTGCTTGCTATTTCCAGAGCCTGTTCCAAGAGACGCTTCTCCATCCACCACTCCTGTTCACAGAGGGGCAGCCCCAGACAGCTGTGTTTCTACCATAGCATCTTGCTCTGTCCCTACCCGAGGGTCAAAACCTACTGAACCAGAGATGGACATCAGACCCAAGAACAGCCGTTCCTCGTCTCACCAGGGACCTGTGATGTGACCTACTGGAAAAGAAGATGCGTGTTCTCTTAGAAATTTGAACTGGGGACCATGGAAGGACACGTAGCTACAGAAACCGAAGCTGAAATGGTATATAGAAAGAAGCCAGGAGGCAGAGTCAAGGACTCTGAGGAGTCCTGGCTAGCGGATCTTAGAAGGAAGCAGAAGCAATGAAGCAGAGAAATGTTGTGTAGACCCCGGGTCAGAGGAGACTGAAGGAGGTCCCTGGAGAGTGGCTGAGTCATGTGATGAGTGAAGACCCAGCCTCCAGCTGCTGAGGGCCTTGGGGATACTGTCAAACCAGTTCATTCTAGACTCTGGGAGCCCCAGACCTGTTCTTATATTGCCTTAAAAATTGATACCCTTAAATGCCACATAGACCCTTATGAGAAACTCTGTTATTTGCTGTTGGAGTCAAGAGGCTCACTGGAGCAGACCCTCAGAACTTAGGGTCATTGCCTCCGTGGGTGGATTTTCTGTTGCTAATGCTTTTCCAGGGATGCTGTTCTGAAAAGAAACTTTACTGTCTTTTCCATCAAATGGCATCAGAGAGCCCAGTTCCAATAAGAATCCTCTGCATGCACTGCTTGGCCTGGTGGGACCGTCTGCTTGTAGGCCAGAGATGGGGCCCTGGCTCCCCTCTGTCTGTGTTGTCCTTCTATCTTATCTCACTGCCGAAAACCATTCCTTACTGTGATTTGTTTTTTTCTAAGATGTTGGAGGGTTGATTCAAAGGCAGCACAGAAAGAGAAGGGAATCTAGTGAAAGGAAAGAGTCCCTAGGAGGGAATTCATCACCCTGAATCGTGTGTTTACTCTGTGTCAGGAGCCACATTAAGCGATTGCTGTTCATTGTCTCATTTTCCTCTCACAACAGCTCCCTAAGGTATGATTATTGCCCCACTTTAATAGATGAGGAAGCTGAGACCCAGATGTTCTGACTCCATTGAATGTGTGATCTTGGGTGTAAAAGAACAATCGCTGGGTGTGCACTTGTCTCAAGCTGAGAGTGATTGAAGAGAAATATCTGAAAGCTGTGGCCAAGCAAGAGGCAGAAGGTAGTGAGAAGGAGACACAAGATCTGTTTCCTCTGCAGACCAAGCCGCCTGGAAGGAGGTCAGAGTGAGGCGGCCGAAACGTCTGGGTTGGTTGGTGTTGGCTGAAGGTCTGTGTTCATTCCTCCTGCTGCTGCACTCGCTGACTGCTGGCCGGAGGGCTGCTGCTGGGCACAGGTGCCTGGATTTTCACACTATTTGGCCTGAGGCCCTGTCTTTGAGCCAATTCCTAAGAGTCCTGCTGTGTCACATCCAACTCAGACACTCTGATGCATAATCATTGCAGGAGTAAATCCATGCTGATTTCATGAGCGGTGAGTTTGTATTTGTAAGGGTGAGTTTAGAAGGTCTGTTGCCAAGTTAGGAGCCCCAGAACCTCAGGAAGGAAAGTAGGAGCCAGGGGCTCTGAGGCTGGAAACGGTATCTGGGCTGCTTGCTGAATAAAAGATGGGGTAACCATTTATTCCTGGAATAAAAGATGGGGTAACCACCTCTTGGATGATTAGAAGTGCTGAGATGACATACAGAAAGCAGCTGGTGTTTAGTAAGCCTTCAACCTTTCCCTGCCCTCTCAAGGTCATCCAGTGAATCAGGATTCAAATCCAGATTTGGGGTTTCCTGACACAGGGCACTCTCCTATTTGAGAGTGTATGGCAGTGCATTGAAGGAGGGAGAGAGCGTCCTTACAGACCCAGCCACACTCAGTGCCGTAGGTGCACCCGAACACAGCATTCTGGTCCGTGTCATCCAGTTTCAAAGCCAAACGTAAGAACAGTTGGTTATTTCTCAGGCTGCAGAGAACTAAGATTTGAAAAAAATGATAAAAAGCCCTCCTTCCAAGTTTTAGGTTTTGTTTCATTTTCCAATAGAGTGTGTACATATGTCAGTGTAGGTATGTGTAGGAAGCTCTTTCATGGTTCACTGTGGTTTTCTGAATTTTTAAAATTTTCATTTATTCATTTTTGGCTCTTCTGAGTTTTCACTGCTGCCACAGGCTGTTCTCTAGCTGCAGGGAGTCAGGGCTGCTCGCTGGTTGAGGTGAGCAGGCTTCTGGTTGCGGTGACTTCTCTTGTTGTGGAACTCAGGCTCTAGGGCCCACGGGCTGCAGTCGTTGCGGCACATGGGCTCAATAGTTGCGGCTCTGAGGCTCTAGAACACAGGCTCATAGTTGTGGCTCACGGGCTTAGTTGCTCCGCAGCATGTGGCATCTTCCCGGATCAGGGAACGAACAGTGTCTCCTGCATTGGCAGACGAACTGTTTACCACTGAGCTACCAAGGAAGGCCCATTCACTATGTTTTAATCTCTGTACTTTCAAACTAAAATCCACAAAGTTCTGGGAAATATACTTTGATGTGAAGAAAAATCTAAAATCATTTAACTCATTATAGTTCCTCAACTAAGACAGTTGATAGTTATTTGCATACTGGTTGGTGTTCAGCATACCTCGGAATGTGGGAGAAAAATATCTTTGCGGCTTCCCCTGGTGGTCCAGTGGGTAAGGACACCGCCTTGCAGTGCAAGGGGCGCCGGTTCGATCCCTGGCCTGGGAAGATGCCACGTGCTGCAGAGCGGCTGGACTGATGTGTCCAATTACCGAGCCGGAGCTCTAGCGCGCATGCGCCCAGAGCCGGCGCTCTGCGACGACAGAGGCCACCGCGGTGGGAGGCCCACAGGAACCAAAGAACAAAGACGGATGAAAATAGAGAAATGAAAGACCAATAGAAGTGGCCCGCCCGCTCCCCTCTCTCCCCAACCCGACCCCCGACCAAAAAAAAAATAAATAAATCTTTGGGAAAAAAAAAAAAAATCTTTGTTTTTCCTTTGAAAATACTCAAGTCCTGAACGGTTTTGTCTCTTTTCCCCTGCTTTTTTGTTTAAAGAAAAATTCCCACCACTTTGATACTGAGGTGGCCTCCCCTAGGTAGGAAGTAAGTGCATTTTCTTCACATACAAACATGGGACAGGAACGCAGGGTTGTGTAGCCGCGTTCTCAGGGTTACCCCGTGAAGGAGAAGCAGACCCCAGCTGGAGGCTGGTTGGGTCCTTTTTGTCTGACTCATCTCAGGATGGGTGGGACCATCTGTGCTAGGGCTCGGGGCAGTTCAGGTTAGAAATTCTATATGAACTGAACCAACTGAGCTGTCTCCCTGACCCCTTCAGACTCCCGGAGCTTCAGCCAGACTGTTTCTTACTGTCTCCTCAGCCCAGCCAGAATTTCCTGCCTAGGGTCTTGACTGACCCTCTTCTCTGCCCACAGTCCTCTGCGTGCGCTCTCTGGATGCCCCAACATGACCCCGTATCTCAGAGCCCAGCTCAGATGTCTGCTCTGACATGAAGCTTAGGTTAATGGTTAAAAACCCAGGCATTGGGGTTAGGTCTGGCTTCAGAAGGGGGCTCTGCTGCTCTAGCAGAGTGATTTTGGCAAGTCATTTGTCACCTAAGTTCTCACTTAGTTTCTTTATCTGTAAAATGAAGACAATAATACTTTAAATGAGTGCTTCTTAAACATAAGGTACATACGAATTCCCTGGTGAAACTGTTCAAATGACAATTCTGATCCAGTACGTACGGAATGCTGCCCGAGAGCTGACATTTCTAGCCAGTTCTTAAGTCCTGGAAACAACATTCTGAGTTGTAAGGCTTTGAAGAGATGCTGAGAGAATAAGAGGAAATAATGCATGAAACGTGCTTAATGGTGTGCCCTTCAGACAGGCGTGCTAAGTAAACAGTAGCTTCTGCGGTTTTTGTTGCCGTCTCTTATGACTGGCTGACTCCCACATTTTTATTTCTTACACACAGGCTTTCCCTCTTTTTGACACTGAGTACTTTTTCCTTGTATGTAGTTTTGGGGTGGGGAGGTGGTGATGGTAATATCTTTGTCTCCTGCCAGACTTGATGGTGGGGGTCTTTGTATTATTCTTGACTTACCAGAGCAAGTGTTGACCACAGACTTGGGTTTTATTTACTTCATTTATTTTTTAATTCCACGAGAATCTGTCTCAAAGTATGGATTCTATAGCAGAGACTGTGCACCAGATAGTGATGATAGGGATCATTCATTCGCTCACGAAGTGCTTGTTGAGCACCTACTGTGGGTTAGGCATCATTCTAGGCATCATGCAAAGCCGTGATAGAAAGTTTCTGCCCTCAAGGAGCCAGTCATTTTCTCCGGAGAGACAGACAATAAATTGAAGTCTTCGATAAAAGGATAAGCTTCTCGAGGGCGGAGAATGTCTAGCTGGTCACAGTGACTGTCGCTGCGGCAGGGGTTCAGGCGCCGAGTCACCTGGCCTCCCTGCGCCTGTGTGTGCGCCTCACACAGGTGGTCCCTGGGCTGTAACTCAGCCCTTCCTCCTGTCTCCTGCACTCACCCCTACACCCACTCTCCCAAGAGCATTAGTGAGCTGCAGAGATGCCACTAAAGGGTTCATTCCTGACCCCAGCTTGCTGACCCATCATGATCTGCAGCGACCTAAACAGCACAGCACAGCAGCCGCCCCTCCAAAGCAGTGGCCGCTTAGAGGGCACCACAGTGCGTCCTCCGGTGGCTCGTGCTGACCAGAGTCAGGCACGGCTTTTTCAGAGTGTTCACTCCCAGTTTCTTTATCTGTAAAATGGACTCTTAAATGAGTGCTTCTTAAACATAAGGTAAACCAACAATTCTGAGTACGGAATGCTGCCCGAGAGCTGACATTTCTAGCCAGTTCTTAAGTCCTGGAAACAACATTCTGAGTTGTAAGGCTTTGAAGAGATGCTGAGAGAATAAGAGGAAATAATGCATGAAACGTGCTTAATGGTGTGCCCTTCAGACAGGCGTGCTAAGTAAACAGTAGCTTCTGCGGTTTTTGTTGCCGTCTCTTATGACTGGCTGACTCCCACATTTTTATTTCTTACACACAGGCTTTCCCTCTTTTTGACACTGAGTACTTTTTCCTTGTATGTAGTTTTGGGGTGGGGAGGTGGTGATGGTAATATCTTTGTCTCCTGCCAGACTTGATGGTGGGGGTCTTTGTATTATTCTTGACTTACCAGAGCAAGTGTTGACCACAGACTTGGGTTTTATTTACTTCATTTATTTTTTAATTCCACGAGAATCTGTCTCAAAGTATGGATTCTATAGCAGAGACTGTGCACCAGATAGTGATGATAGGGATCATTCATTCGCTCACGAAGTGCTTGTTGAGCACCTACTGTGGGTTAGGCATCATTCTAGGCATCATGCAAAGCCGTGATAGAAAGTTTCTGCCCTCAAGGAGCCAGTCATTTTCTCCGGAGAGACAGACAATAAATTGAAGTCTTCGATAAAAGGATAAGCTTCTCGAGGGCGGAGAATGTCTAGCTGGTCACAGTGACTGTCGCTGCGGCAGGGGTTCAGGCGCCGAGTCACCTGGCCTCCCTGCGTCTGTGTGTGCGCTCCTCACACAGGTGGTCCCTGGGCTGTAACTCAGCCCTTCCTCCTGTCTCCTGCACTCACCCCTACACCCACTCTCCCAAGAGCATTAGTGAGCTGCAGAGATGCCACTAAAGGGTTCATTCCTGACCCCAGCTTGCTGACCCATCATGATCTGCAGCGACCTAAACAGCACAGCACAGCAGCCGCCCCTCCAAAGCAGTGGCCGCTTAGAGGGCACCACAGTGCGTCCTCCGGTGGCTCGTGCTGACCAGAGTCAGGCACGGCTTTTTCAGAGTGTTCACTCCCAGTCTCTCCTTGACCAAGTCCTTTCCAATGTCGCGCCGTTTAGGTGTTAGGCTGGCGAGGCTGTGGTCATCTTCACTCTCTGGTGACCTCAGGCCATGCCTTTAAACGGCATTCAGGTCTCTTTTGAAATGTCACTTCCTCAGAGACCTTCCTTGACGCGGACACGTGCACATCCACCCCTTAGCCTGCTGTCTTTCTCTTCCTAGTGTTTATGTTCTTGTTTTTTAAATGTGTCGTCTGTCCCTAAAGGTCTTGTCTTGGTTACTGCTTGTCAGCACATGGCACAGTGCCTTGCAGAGCAATAGGAAGACAGTTGATAAATACTTGTTGAATAAATGATTTTTTTTCTCCCCTTGGGAGTTCTCAAAATCCTCATGAAGGGCAGTGAGATAGCCATGGTGAGCCTGTTAACAG
This sequence comes from Tragulus kanchil, assembly GCA_022376925.1. NCBI lineage: Eukaryota > Metazoa > Chordata > Mammalia > Artiodactyla > Tragulidae > Tragulus > Tragulus kanchil. The sequence continues at coordinate 46,782,472 of JAIOJX010000023.1, forward strand.
ATGAGAAAACAGGCTCACAGAGGTTAAGGATTTGCCTCCACTCATGGAGCAGGGAAGTGGTGGAGTCTGCTTGCTGAGAGCCAGGTTTCATAGGATTCACCTCCCAGGGGGTTGTCCTCTGCCTTTGCCACTGAGGCTGGGGACGCTCAGGCGGCCCAGAGGCATGCGGATCCCTCCAGTGTGTGGCTAGGGAGGGACCACACAGAAACACTGCATTCTCACACTCTTGGGAACACATTAACAAAGGAACAGTTTGAATCCTACCTCAGGACCTGCTCCCTCCCATCCAAACAAGTTCCAACTGTTGTATACGCACAGGCCCTGGGGAACGTTTGTTACTTTTAATTCCATGGCTCAGAGGCCCCGGTGGCAAAAAAAGGGGGAGTATAAAACTTGTATACATTTCTTGAAGTTGTGTTAGTTTCAAGTATAAAGAACAATTTTAGTTATATGTATATATGTGTGTGTGTGTGTGTATATTTAGATTATTTTCCATTATGTTATTGCAAGATACTGGGTATAATTCTCTGTGCTATATAGTAAAGTTCCTGTTGCCTAGCTGCTTTATGTTTAGTATTGATAGTTTGTTGATCCCATACTCCTAAATTACTGCCCCCTACCCTTCCCTTTGGTAAACATAGATTTATTTTCTACACGAGTCTATTTCTGTTTTGTGTATATATCGATTTGTATTCATTTGTAGATTCCACATATAAGTGATACCATACATTTGCCTTTGTCTGACTTTTACTTCACTAAGTATAATATACTCTAGATCCATCCATGTAGCTACAAGTGGCTGTGTGATAACTGTATTGTGTGTGTGTGTGTTAGTCGCTCAGTCGTGTCTGACTCTTTGAAGCCCCATAGACTATAGTCCAGCAGGCTCCTCTGTCCATGGAATTCTCCAGGCAAAAGAATATTTTGGAAAAAATGAGGTTGGGGAGGCAGATTCTTTACTGTCTGAACCACCAGAAGTAGTTAGTAATGGCCAAGAAGTCTCCATACCACACCACGTCTCCCTGGGAGTTCTAAAATCTCATGAAGGGCAGTGAGATAGCCATGGTGAGCCTGTTAACAGATGAGAAAACAGGCTCACAGGTTAAGGATTTGCCTCCACTCATGGAGCAGGGAAGTGGTGGAGTCTGCTTGCTGAGAGCCAGGTTTCATAGGATTCACCTCCCAGGGGGTTGTCCTCTGCCTTTGCCACTGAGGCTGGGGACGCTCAGGCGGCCCAGAGGCATGCGGATCCCTCCAGTGTGTGGCTAGGGAGGGACCACACAGAAACACTGCATTCTCACACTCTTGGGAACACATTAACAAAGGAACAGTTTGAATCCTACCTCAGGACCTGCTCCCTCCCATCCAAACAAGTTCCAACTGTTGTATACGCACAGGCCCTGGGGAACGTTTGTTACTTTTAATTCCATGGCTCAGAGGCCCCGGTGGCAAAAAAAGGGGGAGTATAAAACTTGTATACATTTCTTGAAGTTGTGTTAGTTTCAAGTATAAAGAACAATTTTAGTTATATGTATATATGTGTGTGTGTGTGTGTATATTTAGATTATTTTCCATTATGTTATTGCAAGATACTGGGTATAATTCTCTGTGCTATATAGTAAAGTTCCTGTTGCCTAGCTGCTTTATGTTTAGTATTGATAGTTTGTTGATCCCATACTCCTAAATTACTGCCCCCTACCCTTCCCTTTGGTAAACATAGATTTATTTTCTACACGAGTCTATTTCTGTTTTGTGTATATATCGATTTGTATTCATTTGTAGATTCCACATATAAGTGATACCATACATTTGCCTTTGTCTGACTTTTACTTCACTAAGTATAATATACTCTAGATCCATCCATGTAGCTACAAGTGGCTGTGTGATAACTGTATTGTGTGTGTGTGTGTTAGTCGCTCAGTCGTGTCTGACTCTTTGAAGCCCCATAGACTATAGTCCAGCAGGCTCCTCTGTCCATGGAATTCTCCAGGCAAGAATATTGGAGTGAGTTGCCATTCTCTTCTCCAGGGAATCTTCCCAACCCAGGACTGAACTTGGGTCTCCTGCGTCGCAGGCAGATTCTTTACTGTCTGAACCACCAGGGAAGTAGTTAGTAATGGCCAAGAAGTCTCCATACACACACCACGTCTTCTTAAGCCAGTCGTATGTTGATGGGCACTTGAAATGCTTCCTTGTCTTGTCTATTGTAAATAGTGCTGCTGTGAACATCGGGGTGCATGTATCTTTTCAAATGAGAATTTTCTCTGGGTATATACCCAGGAGTGGGATTGCAGGATCATATGGTAGCTCCATTTTTCGCTTTTTAAGGAATCTCTATACTGTATCCCATCATGGCTACACCGATTTGCATTCCCACCAACAGGGTAGAAGGATTCTGTGTTTTCCACACCCTTGCCAGCATTTTTTATTTATAGATTTTTTGATGATGGCCATTCTGACTGTGTGAAGTATTATTACATCATTGTGGTTTGATTGCATTTCTCTAGTAATTAGCATCTTTTCATGTGCCTGTTGGCCATCTGTATATCTTCTTTGGAGAGATGTCTATTTCAGTCTTCTGCCCATTTTTGATTGGGTGGTTTTGGTTTGTTTGTTTGTTTTTTACTTTTACAGAGCTTTGTTGTTCACAGATACATATGATGGTTTTGTTTTTTGTTTTGTTCTGATATTATGTGAGTTGTTTGTGTATTTTGGATATTAACACCTTGTCAGTCACATTGTTTGCGCATATTTTCTCCTGTTGTAGATTGTCTTTTAATTTTGTTGGTTTCCTTTGCTGTGCAAAGGTTAAATTTTGCTTTTATTTCTTTTTCCTTGAGAGACTGATCTAGGAAAACATTGCTAGAATTTATGTCAGAGAATGTTTTGCCTATGTTCTCTTCTGGGAGTTTTATGATGTCACGCCTTTTATTTAGATCTTTAAACCATTTTGAGTTTATTTTTGTATGTAGTATTCCCTGGGAGTGTTCTAATTTCATTGATTTACATGTAATTGTCCAGCTTTCTTCACACCACTTGTTGAAGAGACTGTCTTTTCTCCATTGTATGCTTTTGGCTTCTTTGTCATAAATTATTGACTATAACTGTGTGGGTTTGTTTCTGGTCTCTGCAGTCTGTTCCATTGGTCTGTATGGCTGTTTTTGTGCCAGTACTATACTGTTTTGATTGCTGTAGCTTTGTAATGTAGTCTGAAGTCTGAAAGGGTTATATTTTCAGCTTTAGTATTTTTTTCTCAGGATTGACAATTGCTCAGAATTGCTTTGGCAGTTCTGGATCTTTTGTGGCTCCATATAAATTGTAGGATTATTTGTTCTAGTTCTGTGGAAAATGTTATTTTTCATAGGTATTTTGATAAGGGATTACATTGAATCTGTAAATTGCTTTGAGTTGTGTAGCCATTTTAACAATAATCATTCTCCCATTCCAAAAGTATTGGATATGTTTCCATTACTTTGAATCATCTTCAGTTTCTTTTATCAGTATTTTATAGCTTTCAGCGTATAGGCCTTTCACTTCCTTGGTTAAACTTATTCCTAAGTTATTTTGACATGATTTTAAACAGGGTTGTTACTTTCTGACATATCATTGTTGGTTTAAAGAAATGCAATGGATTTCTGTATATTAATCCTATATCATGCTATCTTGCTGAATTCACTTATTCTAATAGTTTTTATGTGGAAAATTTGTATATTTAGAGAGTATTGTGTCATCTGTGAATAGTGATAGTTTTACCTTTTTTCCAATTTGGATACATTTTATTTTCTTTCTTGTCTGATTTCTATGGCTAGGACTTCTAATACGATATTGAATAGAAGTGGTGAGAGTGGGTATCCTTGTCTTGTTCCTGAATTTAGTGGGAAAGCTTTCCCCTTTTTACTGTTAAGTATTATGTTGACTATGGGTTTATCATAAATATTAATAACTTTTTGTTTTTTTGAGAGACTGATCTAGGAAAACATTGCTAGAATTTATGTCAGAGAATGTTTTGCCTATGTTCTCTTCTGGGAGTTTTATGATGTCACGCCTTTTATTTAGATCTTTAAACCATTTTGAGTTTATTTTTGTATGTAGTATTCCCTGGGAGTGTTCTAATTTCATTGATTTACATGTAATTGTCCAGCTTTCTTCACACCACTTGTTGAAGAGACTGTCTTTTCTCCATTGTATGCTTTTGGCTTCTTTGTCATAAATTATTGACTATAACTGTGTGGGTTTGTTTCTGGTCTCTGCAGTCTGTTCCATTGGTCTGTATGGCTGTTTTTGTGCCAGTACTATACTGTTTTGATTGCTGTAGCTTTGTAATGTAGTCTGAAGTCTGAAAGGGTTATATTTTCAGCTTTAGTATTTTTTTCTCAGGATTGACAATTGCTCAGAATTGCTTTGGCAGTTCTGGATCTTTTGTGGCTCCATATAAATTGTAGGATTATTTGTTCTAGTTCTGTGGAAAATGTTATTTTTCATAGGTATTTTGATAAGGGATTACATTGAATCTGTAAATTGCTTTGAGTTGTGTAGCCATTTTAACAATAATCATTCTCCCATTCCAAAAGTATTGGATATGTTTCCATTACTTTGAATCATCTTCAGTTTCTTTTATCAGTATTTTATAGCTTTCAGCGTATAGGCCTTTCACTTCCTTGGTTAAACTTATTCCTAAGTTATTTTGACATGATTTTAAACAGGGTTGTTACTTTCTGACATATCATTGTTGGTTTAAAGAAATGCAATGGATTTCTGTATATTAATCCTATATCATGCTATCTTGCTGAATTCACTTATTCTAATAGTTTTTATGTGGAAAATTTGTATATTTAGAGAGTATTGTGTCATCTGTGAATAGTGATAGTTTTACCTTTTTTCCAATTTGGATACATTTTATTTTCTTTCTTGTCTGATTTCTATGGCTAGGACTTCTAATACGATATTGAATAGAAGTGGTGAGAGTGGGTATCCTTGTCTTGTTCCTGAATTTAGTGGGAAAGCTTTCCCCTTTTTACTGTTAAGTATTATGTTGACTATGGGTTTATCATAAATATTAATAACTTTTATTATGTTGAGATATGTTCCCTCTGTACCTACTTTGGTGAAATTTTTTTATCATGCATAGGTGTTTAATTTTGTCTGATACTTTTTCTGAGTCTATTTTTTTAAGTGTTACCTGGTTATAGAAATCCCTGCTGCTGCATGGATCCCTAGGGATTAATGTTGTAAAGATACAGTAAAATAACACCAACGGGGCCCGGGAACCGCGCGCGCGAGCCGCGGAACCGCGCGCGAGCCGCGGAACCCGCGCCGCGAGGAGCCCGCGAACCCGCGCAGGAGCCGCGGAACCCGCGCCGCGAGGAGCCGCGGAAGGAGGAGCCGCGGAACCCGGCGCCGCGAGGAGCCGCCGGAAGGAGGAGCCGCCGGAACCCGGCGCCGCGAGGAGCCGCCGGAAGGAGGAGCCGCCGGAACCCGGCGCCGCGAGGAGCCCCCGGAAGGAGGAGCCGCCGGAACCCGGCGTCGCGAGAAGCCCCCGGAAGGAGGAGCCGCCGGAACCCGGCGCCGCGAGGAGCCGCCGGAAGGAGGAGCCGCCGGAACCCGGCGCCGCGAGGACCGCCGGAAGGAGGAGCCGCCGGAAGGAGGAGCCGCCGGAACCCGGCGCCGCGAGGAGCCGCCGGAAGGAGGAGCCGCCGGAACCCGGCGCCGCGAGGAGCCGCCGGAAGGAGGAGCCGCCGGAACCCGGCGCCGCGAGGAGCCCCCGGAAGGAGGAGCCGCCGGAACCCGGCGCCGCGAGGAGCCGCGAGGAGCCGCGAGGAGCCGCGAGGAGCCGCGAGGAGCCGCGAGGAGCCGCGAGGAGCCGCGAGGAGCCGCGGGGCGCGGGTAAGTTCAGCCACTCCATCTGGAGGGCTTGCTGAACGGAGAGGGGAAGTCGCCCACGGGTTGCTGACCAGGGACCGGGCACGAGTTGGACGGGAAAGCTCGCGTCTGCCTTTGGGACTTAGACACGTAACCGGCAGTGCTCGTGTGCCAGTGGCGGGGGAGCCTGCGCACCCCTAGAGCTGCAGCAGCAGCGGAGGAAGCCGGGGAAAGAGCAGGGATTGGAGACTACAGGCGGGTGCGCGGTAGAGCCGGGGCGCCCCCCTCCAACATGGGACTGTGCGCACTGCGGCCTCCGCCCGACTGACTGGGATCAGCCCACTGTTCCGGCCAGCACCCAATATGGCAGCAAAGCCCTCATTTTGCTGAACACAAAAACAGAAACCATAACAACCGGCTATAAGGGAAAGATTACGCCATCAGGACACCACCATCAAGAGCAGATTGGGTTTCAACAGGCAGATGAGAAGATAAAAACCAAGGACAGTATTTAACTTTTTTTTTTTTTCTTCTGCTTGTTTATTTGTGGTGGACTCTTTTGCTTATTCAATTGATTGGTCTGGTTTGGGGTTTATTAGTTTGTTTGTTTATTGGTTTTTTTGTTGTAGTTGTTGTTTTCATTTGTTTTATGTGTTTTTTTCTTTGTTTTTTGGTCTCATTAATTTTTTCTGCCCCTTTTAATTTCTTTTTTTTGATTTTTATTTTATTGTAAGTTTTTTTTTAGCTTTAATCTTGAAAACCTCTAATTCTCTTTTCTCTTTCCTCTTTCCCACTGCTTTCTTCCTCTATGTTCTAAATGTAAAACATTTTCCTATCTACCAATATCCTCAAGATAAATTATTTCCTATCTTCCTGTCTCCACTATTCTCTTCCAAATACACTAAACTATACAGACACTAATCTTTGCTACCTAATCCTATAAAATACTTCCAAGACGAATCTTTTCCTTTTTATTACCTATAGACTCTCCTCCTTGTCACCCCCAACACATGTCCTAATTAAAAATTGCTCTCATTGTAATTATACAAGCCAGGACCTTGTGCTAGATCTATTATTCAGGCACTATTGTAATTAATTCAAAGCTTAACGGGCAAGTATCATCTATGATTGCATGAATTGCCAGAAAGATTTCCTGTGCCTTATCTCTGTAAAACTGGTCAGTTGTGGGGATTGCTGTGTATGTATGTATATCTTACGATTATGTTAGAAAACATCTGCATGCTTTTATGAATGTCACCCATCAGGGATGCACCTCTTGTTCCTCAGATGCTAGTATGTGAACTAATATCACGGAACACCATAGCAAACCAGACATAGAGCCTACACCCCTTGACCAATCATCAAACCAAGGATCCTCGGAGCGGAAGCCCTGATTCCCAGACCCCACACTATCAAAGAACATACAGCACTAGAGATTATTCACCTGTAAACAAGGTCTAACACCACCCAAGACACAAACCACTGAACCCTTCTACAAGGACAAACCCAAAGGAAGGGAGAATTCAACCAAGAAACCTGGTGGGAATAAGAACTCCATACACACAGACACACACACAGAAACAAAAATTAACCTAATAATGAAACTTCAGAGAAACACTGTACATATGAAGGACCAAGCTAGAGAAACACCGCTTCAAATGACAGAGGAGGAGATAGAAAAACTATCTGAAAGAGAATTCAGGAAAGCTATACTAATGAGGATGCAAAACACCAAAAACAGAATATTAGAGGAAATTAGTGCATTGAGAAGAGACATGCAAGAAATGAAAAATAAGCAAATGGAGACAACTAACTCAATTTCTGAACTAAAAAATACTATAGAAGGTCTCAACAGTAGAGTATCAGAGGCTGAAGAACAGATAAGTGAGCTGGAAGACAGAATGGTGGCAATAAGTGCTGAAGAACGGAACAAAGCCCAAAGAATTAAAGGAACTGAGGATAGCCTCAGAGACCTATGGGACAATATCAAACGCACCAACATTAGAATTATAGGAGTTCCAGAAGAAGAAGAGGAGAAGAAAGACTATGAAAAAATTCTTGAAGAGGTTATAGTTGAAAACTTCCCCAGCATGGGAAAGGAAATAGTCAACCAAGTCCAAGAAGCACAGAGAGTTCCATACAGGATAAACCCCAGAAGAAACACACCAAGGCACATTCTAATCAAACTAACGCAGACTAAATATAAAGACAGATTACTAAAAGCAGCTAGGAGCAAACAACAAATAACATATAAAGGAAACCCCATACGTTTAACGGCGGATCTCTCAACAGAAACCCTACAGGCCAGAAGAGAATGGCAAGATACATTTAAACGGCTAAAAGAGAATAACCTCCAACCAAGAATTCTCTACCCAGCGAGAATCTCATTCAGAATCGATGGTGAAGTCAAAAGCTTCACAGACAAGCAAAAACTAAAAGAATTCTGTACCACAAAACCAGCCCTACAACAAGTGTTAAACGACCTGATATAGCCAATAAATACAAGAGTAGGAGAAGCCTTACAAATCAAACCCCTAATTTCTAAGAAGATAACAATAGGAACATTCGTATCAATAATTACTTTGAACGTAAATGGACTAAATGCTCCAACCAAACGACACAGGCTGGCTGAATGGATCCAGAAATAAGACCCATATATATGCTGTTTAACCTAATAATGAAACTTCAGAGAAACACTGTACATATGAAGGACCAAGCTAGAGAAACACCGCTTCAAATGACAGAGGAGGAGATAGAAAAACTATCTGAAAGAGAATTCAGGAAAGCTATACTAATGAGGATGCAAAACACCAAAAACAGAATATTAGAGGAAATTAGTGCATTGAGAAGAGACATGCAAGAAATGAAAAATAAGCAAATGGAGACAACTAACTCAATTTCTGAACTAAAAAATACTATAGAAGGTCTCAACAGTAGAGTATCAGAGGCTGAAGAACAGATAAGTGAGCTGGAAGACAGAATGGTGGCAATAAGTGCTGAAGAACGGAACAAAGCCCAAAGAATTAAAGGAACTGAGGATAGCCTCAGAGACCTATGGGACAATATCAAACGCACCAACATTAGAATTATAGGAGTTCCAGAAGAAGAAGAGGAGAAGAAAGACTATGAAAAAATTCTTGAAGAGGTTATAGTTGAAAACTTCCCCAGCATGGGAAAGGAAATAGTCAACCAAGTCCAAGAAGCACAGAGAGTTCCATACAGGATAAACCCCAGAAGAAACACACCAAGGCACATTCTAATCAAACTAACGCAGACTAAATATAAAGACAGATTACTAAAAGCAGCTAGGAGCAAACAACAAATAACATATAAAGGAAACCCCATACGTTTAACGGCGGATCTCTCAACAGAAACCCTACAGGCCAGAAGAGAATGGCAAGATACATTTAAACGGCTAAAAGAGAATAACCTCCAACCAAGAATTCTCTACCCAGCGAGAATCTCATTCAGAATCGATGGTGAAGTCAAAAGCTTCACAGACAAGCAAAAACTAAAAGAATTCTGTACCACAAAACCAGCCCTACAACAAGTGTTAAACGACCTGATATAGCCAATAAATACAAGAGTAGGAGAAGCCTTACAAATCAAACCCCTAATTTCTAAGAAGATAACAATAGGAACATTCGTATCAATAATTACTTTGAACGTAAATGGACTAAATGCTCCAACCAAACGACACAGGCTGGCTGAATGGATCCAGAAATAAGACCCATATATATGCTGTTTACAAGAGACCCACTTCAGACCTCGAGACACTCACAGACTGAAAGTGAGAGGCTGGAAAAAGATATTCCATGCAAATGGAAATCAGAAGAAAGCTGGAGTAGCAATCCTTATATCAGGCAAAATAGACTTTAAAGTAAAGAAGATTCTAAGAGACAAGGCAGGTCACTACATCATGATTAAGGGATCTATCCAAGAGGAAAACATAACAGTCATGAATATCTACGCACCCAACACAGGGGCACCTCAATACATAAGACAGGTACTTTCAGACATAAAAGAAGAAATCAACAATAACACAGTAATAGTAGGAGACTTTAACACTCCTCTCACACCAATGGACAGATCATCCAAACAGAAAATTAATAAAGAAACACAAGTCTTAAATGCCACATTGGAAAAGATGGACCTCATCGATATCTTTAGGACGTTCCATCCACAAGCAGAAGAATACACTTTCTTCTCAAGTGCTCACGGAACACTCTCCAGGATAGACCACATCTTGGGCCACAAATCAAACCTCAGTCAGTTCAAGAAAACCGAAATTATATCAACCATCTTCTTGGACCACAATGCAATGAGACTAGAGATGAACTACCAGAAAAAAACCCCTAAAAACACAAACGCATGGAGATTAAACAATACATACCTAAAAAACCAACTGATCATTGAGGAAATCAAAGGAGAAATTAAACAATTCCTAGAAGAAAATGACAACACACGACAGTGCAAAGCCTATGGGATACTGCAAAAGCAGTTCTAAGAGGGAAATTTATAGCAATACAAACCTACCTCAAGAAATTAGGAAAATATGAAGCAGATGACCTAACCCTCCGCTTCAAACAATTGGAGAAAGAAGAACAAAAACACCCCAAAGCCAGCAGCAGAAGAGAAATCATAAAGATGAGAGCAGAAATAAATGAGAAAGAAACGAAACAATAGTAAAGATAAATAAAACAAAAAGCTGGTTCTTTGAAAAGGTAAACAAAATTGACAAGCCACTGGCCAGACTCATTAAGAAAAAGAGAAGAACCAGATCAACAAAATCAAAAACGAAAAAGGAGAGATTACAACAGATCATGCAGAAATCCAAAGGATTCTAAGAGACTATTATGAGCAACTCTATGGCAACAAACTGGACAACCTGGAAGAAATGGACAGTTTCTTGGAGAGGATTAATCTCCAAAGACTGAGCCAGGAAGAAACAGAAACTTTGAACAACCCAATCAGAAGCTCAGAAATCGAATTTGTGATTAAAAATCTACCCAAAAATAAAAGCCCAGGGCCAGATGGCTTCACAGGCGAATTCTACCAAACATTTAAAGAAGAGCTAATGCCTGTCCTTCTAAAACGCCTCCAAAAAATTGCACAGGAAGGAACACTTCCAAACACATTCTACAAGGCCACCATTTCCCTGATACCCAAACCAGGCAAAGACAACACAAAAAAGGAAAACTATAGGCCAATTTCACTGATGAACAGAAAATTAATAAAGAAACACAAGTCTTAAATGCCACATTGGAAAAGATGGACCTCATCGATATCTTTAGGACGTTCCATCCACAAGCAGAAGAATACACTTTCTTCTCAAGTGCTCACGGAACACTCTCCAGGATAGACCACATCTTGGGCCACAAATCAAACCTCAGTCAGTTCAAGAAAACCGAAATTATATCAACCATCTTCTTGGACCACAATGCAATGAGACTAGAGATGAACTACCAGAAAAAAACCCCTAAAAACACAAACGCATGGAGATTAAACAATACATACCTAAAAAACCAACTGATCATTGAGGAAATCAAAGGAGAAATTAAACAATTCCTAGAAGAAAATGACAACACACGACAGTGCAAAGCCTATGGGATACTGCAAAAGCAGTTCTAAGAGGGAAATTTATAGCAATACAAACCTACCTCAAGAAATTAGGAAAATATGAAGCAGATGACCTAACCCTCCGCTTCAAACAATTGGAGAAAGAAGAACAAAAACACCCCAAAGCCAGCAGCAGAAGAGAAATCATAAAGATGAGAGCAGAAATAAATGAGAAAGAAACGAAACAATAGTAAAGATAAATAAAACAAAAAGCTGGTTCTTTGAAAAGGTAAACAAAATTGACAAGCCACTGGCCAGACTCATTAAGAAAAAGAGAAGAACCAGATCAACAAAATCAAAAACGAAAAAGGAGAGATTACAACAGATCATGCAGAAATCCAAAGGATTCTAAGAGACTATTATGAGCAACTCTATGGCAACAAACTGGACAACCTGGAAGAAATGGACAGTTTCTTGGAGAGGATTAATCTCCAAAGACTGAGCCAGGAAGAAACAGAAACTTTGAACAACCCAATCAGAAGCTCAGAAATCGAATTTGTGATTAAAAATCTACCCAAAAATAAAAGCCCAGGGCCAGATGGCTTCACAGGCGAATTCTACCAAACATTTAAAGAAGAGCTAATGCCTGTCCTTCTAAAACGCCTCCAAAAAATTGCACAGGAAGGAACACTTCCAAACACATTCTACAAGGCCACCATTTCCCTGATACCCAAACCAGGCAAAGACAACACAAAAAAGGAAAACTATAGGCCAATTTCACTGATGAACTTAGATGCCAAGATCCTCAACAAAATCCTAGCAAACAGAATTCAACGACACGTCAAAAAACTCATACATTACGATCAAGTCGGGTTCATCCCAGGCATGCAAGGCTTCTTCAACATCCACAAATCAATCAATGTGATACACCATATCAACAAATTGAAAGACAAAAATCACATGATCGGGCTTCCCCTGGTGGTCCAGTGGGTATGGACACCGCCTTGCAGTGCAAGGGGCACCAGTTCGAGCCCTGGCCTGGGAAGATCCCACGTGCCGCGAAGCAGCTGGACTGATGTGTCCAATCACCGAGCTGGAGCTCTGGAGTGCATGCGCCCAGAGCTGGCGCTCTGTAACGATAAGACGCCACCGCGATGGGAGGCCCACAGGAGCCAAAGAACAAAGACGGATGAAAATAGAGAAATGAAAGACCAACAGAAGTGGCCCACCTGCTCTCCTCCCTCCTTAATCCGACCCCCGCCCAAAATAAATAAATAAATCCTTAAAAAAAAAAATCACATGATCATCTCAATAGATGCAGAAAAAGCCTTCGACAAAGTACAACATCCATTTATGATCAAAACTCTTAAGAAAATGGGCATAGAAGGAACCTATCTCAACATAATAAAAGCCATCTATGAGAAGCCTACAGCGAACATTATTGTTAATGGTGAAAAACTGAAAACATTCCCTCTAAGATCAGGAACAAGACAGGGGTGCCCACTTTCACCACTACTATTCAACATAGTCCTGGAAGTTCTAGCAACAGCAATAAGAGAAGAGAAAGAAATCAAAGGAATCCAGATTGGAAAGGAAGAGGTCAAGCTTTCTCTTTTTGCAGATGACATGATATACATAGAAAATCCCAAAGACACGGTTACAAAGCTACTAGAGCTAATCAATGAATTCAGCAAAGTCGCAGGATACAAAGTCAGCACACACAAGTCACTGGCATTCCTATACACAAACAATGAAAAATCAGATAACGAAATCAAAGAGGCAATCCCCTTCACCATCGCAACCAAAAGAATCAAATATCTAGGAATAAACCTACCCAAAGAAACAAAAGAATTGTACACAGAAAATTACAAGACACTCATGAGAGAAATTAAAGAAGACTTAAACAGATGGAAAGATATTCCATGTTCCTGGATCAGAAGAATCAATATTGTGAAAATGACCATACTACCAAATATCATCTACAGATCCAATGCAATACCTATCCAACTACCATTGACATTTTTCACAGAACTAGACCAAAGAATAACACAGTTCATATGGAAACACAAAAGACCTTGAATAGCCAAAGCAATCCTGAGGAAGAAGAATGGAGTTGGAGGGATCAGCCTCCCTAACTTCAGACTCTACTACAAAGCAACAATCATCAAGACAGTATGGTACTGGCACAAAAACAGAACTATAGATCAATGGAACAAGATTGAGAACCCAGAGATCAACCCACGCACCTATGGGTACCTGATTTTTGACAAAGGAGGCGAACATATAAAATGGGAGAAAGACAGCCCCTTCAACAAATGGTGCTGGGAAAATTGGACAGCTACATGCAAAAAAATGAAGTCGGCACATTCCCTGACACCATACACAAAAATCAACTCAAAATGGATTAAAGACCTAAATGTAAGACCAGAAACCATCAAACTCTTAGAGGAGAATATAGGCAAAACCCTCAAGGACATCAATCAAAGCAAGATCTTCTCTGACCCACCTACTAAAATAGTGGAACTGAAAAGAAAAGTGAACACGTGGGACCTCATGAAACTTAAAAGCTTTTGTACAGCAAAAGAAATCACCAAAAAGTTGAATAGACAGCCCACAGAGTGGGAGAGAATCATAGCAAATGAAACAATAGACAAAGAATTAATCTCCAAAATCTACAAGCAACTCAGACAACTCAGCACAGGGAAAATGAGCAGCCCAATCAAAAAATGGGAAAAGGACTCAAACAGACATCTCTCCAACGATGACATACAGATGGCCCAAAAGCACATGAAACGATGCTCAACCTCACTTCTTATTAGAGAAATGCAAATTAAAACCACAATGAGATACCACCTCACACCTGTCAGAATGGCCATCATCAACATATCGACAGACAACAAATGCTGGAGAGGGTGTGGTGAAAAGGGAACCCTCTTGCATTGCTGGTGGGAATGTAAATTGATACAACCTCTATGGAAGACAATATGGAGATTCCTTAAAAAACTAAAAATAAAAGCACCCTCTGACCCAGCAATTCCACTATTAGGCCTATATCCTGATGAAATAAAAAATGAAAGAGGCACCTGTACCCCAATGTTCATTGCAGCTCTCTATACAATAGCCAGAACATGGAAGCAACCTAGATGTCCATCGACAAATGAATGGATCCAGAAGCTCTGGTACATATATACAATGGAATACTACTCAGCTGTTAAAAGAAATGCAGACTACTCAGTCCTAATGAGGTGGCTGGCTCTAGAGCCTATCATAAAAAGTGAAGTAAGTCAAAAAGAGAAAGACAAGTATAGTATACTAACTCATATATATGGGATCTAGTAAGATGGGCATGATAACACACACAGTGAACTCATGAAAAAACAGAGAATAGACATAAAGACATTGTGGAGACCGAACAGTGGTCGGGAGGCATGGAGGGAGTAACATGGAAACCTATACTGTTATGTGTGGAAAAGATAGCTATTGTCATTGTGCTAGGGGAATAGGAGTACCTACAACCACTTGGGGCGATGGTCTGGAGGGATGGGAGGGGGGGAACTGCGTGGGGGGAGGGTCCAGGGATATGCATATGAATGATCTGGGAACATACATGTTGGTGAACAACAAAACTCTGTAAAATCTTTAAAATAAAGAGGAAAAAAAAAAAAAAAAAAACACCAAATGGAACAACAGAGTGTGACATTTCCATCCTCTCTAAACTCAGAGGGCTCCTAAGGGGAGACTTATCAGCTTCAATGAACATTGGGATACATGTGTTTCTTCAAATTACAGTTTCCTCCAAATACACACCCAGGAGTGGGATTGCTGGATCATATGGTAGCTCTATTTTTAGGTTTTTTAGGAACTTGCGTACTGTTCTCCTTAATGGTTCTACCAATTTATGTTCCAACCAACAGTGAAGGAGGGTTCCTTTTTTCCACACCCTCTCTAGCATTTATTCTTTGTTGACTTTTGATGATGGCCATTCTGACTGGTGTAGTTTTGATTTGCATTTGTAATTAGTGATGTTGCACATATTTTCATATGCTTCTTGGCTATCTGTATGTCCTCATCAGAGAAATATCTTCTGCCCATTTTTTGATTGAGTAGTTTGATTGTTTTTACATTGAACTGCGTGAGCTTTTTGTGTATTTTGGAGACTCGTCCTATGTCGGTCACATCATTGGTAAATATTTTCTTCTAATTTTTGAGTGTTTTTTCATTTTGTTTATGGTTTTCTCTCTGTGCGAAAGCTTTTATGTTTAATTAGGCCCCATTTGTCTATTTTTTTTTTTTTTTAATTTTCATCACTCTAGGAGGTGGATCCAAAAAGATATTGCTGTGATTATATAAGAGTGTTCTGGGGGCTCCCCTGGTGGTCCAGTGGGTAAAGAGTCCACCTTGCAGTGCAGGGGGCACTGGTTCAATCCCTGGCCCAGGAAGATCCCATGTGCTGTGGAGCAGCTGGCCCAGTGTATCCATTTGCAAGCCAGCACTCTGGAGCACGTGCACCCAGAGCTGGTGCTCTGCAAAGAGGGAGGCCACTGCAATAGGAGGCCCACACAGGCCGAAAAATAAAAATGGATGAAAATAAATTTAAAAAAAGGAAAGGCAATAAAAGAGGCCAAAAAATATATATTTTAAAGCGTTCGGTGTTTTCCTCTTAAGATTTTTATAGTATCCAGTCTTACATTTAGGTCTTTAATTAATTTTGAGTTTGTGTATGGTGTTATAGAATGTTTCAGTTTCATTCTTTTACATATAGCTGTCTAGTTTTCCCAGCATCACTTATTGAAGAGACTGTCTTTTCTCCCTTACATGTCCTTGCCTCCTTTGACATTGATTGATTGACCATAGGTGCATAGGTTCATTACTGGACTTTCTGTGCTGTTCCATTGATTTATACTTCTTTGTGTGTGTGCCAGTACCATACTGTTTTGATTAGTGTAGCTTTGTAGTATAGTCTAAAATCAAGCTGCCAAATTCCTCCAACTCCATTTTGTTTTCCTAGAATTGCTTTGGCTATTCAGAGTCTTCTGTGTTTCCAGACAAATTTTAAAAATCTTTATTCTAGTTCTGTGGAAAATGCCGTTGGTAATTTGATGGGGATTGCATTGAATCTGTAGATTGCTTTATATAGTATAGTCATTTAGGTAGTATTAATTCTCATGATTCAAGAATATGGTACATCTTTCCATATGTGTCATCTTTGGTTTCTTTTATCAGCAACATATAGTTTTCAGGGCGCAGGTCTTTTGCCTCTCTGTGCGTGTATGTGTGTGTGTTAGTTGCTCAGTCATGTCTGACTCTTGAAACCCCATGGACTGTAGCCCACGAGGCTCCTCTGTCCATGGAATTCTCCAGGCAAGAATACCAGAGTAGGTTGCTGTTCTCTTCTTCAGGGGATCTTCCCAACTCAGAGATCAGATCTGAGTCTTGAGCACTGCAGGCAGATGCTTTACCATCTGAGCCACCAGAGAAGCCGCTTTGCCTTCTTAGGTAGGCGTATTTGTAGATGTTTTATTCTTTTTTGATGTGATGGTAAATGGAATTGTTTCCTTAGTTTCTCTTTCTGATCTTTCATTTTTTGTGTATAGAAATGCAAGAGATTTCTGTGTCCTGCAACTTTACTAAATTCATTGAAGAGCTCTAGTAGTTTTCTGGTAGCATCTTTTTTTTTTCTTTTTCTTTTTGTCGTCTTTCCTTTCTTTTTTCTTTTTCCTGGTAGCATCTTTCGGCTTTTCTAAGTGTAGTATCATGTCATTTGCAGACAACGACAGTTTTACTTCTTCCTTTCTAATTTGGAGTCCTTTTATTTCTTTTTCTTTTCTGATTCCTGTGGCTAGGACTGTGTTGAATAAAAGTGGCAATAGTGGACTTCCTTGTCTTGTTCCTGGTCTTAGAGGAAATGCTTTCAACTTTTCACCATTGAGGATGATGTTAGCTTTGAGTTTGCCCACTTTTTGAAGAGTTTTTTTTTTTTTTTCACTCTTAAATGGCTGTTGAATTTTGTCAAAAGCTTTTTCTGCATCTATTGAGATGATCATACGGTTTTTATTCTTGTTTGTTAATGTGGTATATCACACAGATTGATTTGCATTTATTGAAAAACCCTTGCATCCCTGGGATAAATCCCACTTGGTCATGGTATATGATCTTTTTAATATGTTGTTGGATTCAGTTTGCTAGTATTTTATTGACAGTTTTCGCATCTATGTTCATCAGTGATATTGCCCTAAAGTTTTCTCTTTTTTTTTCCTTTTTTATTTATTTATTTGACTTCACTGAACCTTAGTTGCAGCATGTGGGATCTAGTTCCCTGACCAGGGATCGAACCCAGGCCCCCTGCATTGGGAAATCAAAGTCTTAACCACTGAAGCACCAGGGAAGTCCCCTTGTTTTCTTTTCTTTTATTGTTTGGTGTCTTTGTCTGGTTTGATATCAGGGTAATGGTGGCCTCATAGAATGATTTTGGGAATATTCCTTCCTCTGCAGTTTTTGGGCATAGTTTCGGGGGATAGGTGTTAACTCTTCTCTAGATGTTTGTTGGTATTTGCCTGTGAAGCCATCCAGTCCTGGATTTTTGTTTGTTGGACGTTTATTAATCAGGGTTTCAATTTCAGTACTTGTGATTGGTATTTATATTTTTCTATCTTCTCCTGGTTTAGTCTCGGAAGATTGTACCTGTCAGTGAATTTGTCTGTTTCTTCTAGGTTGTCCGTTTTATTGGCATATAGTTGTTTGTAGTAGTCTTTTATGATCCTTTGTGTTTTTGTGTTGTCAGGGGATAGTTTAAGAATGGGGACCATATGGAGAGTAGACAAAAAACTCTTTTGTTCTATGTCTGTCTCCCAGGTGACCATGGAGGCTGGTGGCCTCCCCCTGGAACTGTGGCGCATGATCTTGGCCTACCTGCCCCTTCGCGACCTGGGTCGCTGCAGCCTGGTGTGCAAGGCCTGGTGTGAGCTGATCCTCAGTCTCGACAGAACTCGCTGGCGGCAGCTGTATCTGGGCTGTGCCGAGTGCCGCCACCCCAACTGGCCCAACCAGCCCGATGTGGAGCCCGAGTCTTGGAGGGAGGCGTTCAAGCACCATTACCTTGCTTCCAAAACCTGGACCAGGAATGCTGCCATCTTGGAGACCTCTGTCTGCTTTTCTCTATTTCGTCGGAGGAGGACGCGCCGGACCCTGAGTGTCGGGCCAGGTCATGAGTTTCACAGCCTAGGCAGTGCGCTGGCCATGTCCAGCCTGTTTGACCGAATCCTGCTCTTCCCAGGTCTGCATGAAGAACAAGGCGAAATCATCTTGAAGGTGCCCGTGGAGATTGTAGGCCACGGAAAGCTGGGCGAAGTGGCCTTGCTGGCCAGCATTGACCAGCAGTGTTCGACCACACGCCTGTGCAACCTCGTGTTCATGCCAGCCTGGTTCTCGCCCTTCATGTTTAAGGTTGGTATCACCTCCGGTGGATGGCCTCTCCCAGCCTGACTCTGGGCCTTGGCCTCTTCTCAGTGGGGTTCTAATCCCTCTTTTGTTGGAATTGAGAGTTCATTCATTATTCCTGTAACACAGTCCTCTGAGTTCTTCACCAGTTGAGAAAGAGGCAGTGGGGTCAATAGAGATTGACATTCTGCTTTATTCCTGGAAAAGCTCTACTTGAAAAAATGAGCCTTGCACTGAGGGCTGAAATTGCTTTTACTTCTTCCCTTCCAAACTTCCCTGGTTACAGGTAGAGCAGATAGGAAAACCAGGTTCTTGGAGCATGTCACATGGGGACAGGCAGTTTTCCCAGATAGATGGCCGGAGGAAGTGGAGCTCTGCACCTTCAGCACATTAGCCTCACTCTGTGGAGGGTCAAGGCTTTTGTCAGGGGTGACTGGAGAGAGAGTCGGGAGACATCAGGACAACACATTCCTTCTAGAGAAGAGTGTGTCCCTTCTAGGAACAGAGCAGTCGTTTTCAAAGACGAGCACAGTAGCTTGTTGGTAGCTTCTGGCAGGACAGTTTGCAGCTTACACATTGCCTGGAAACTGGTTGCAATGCGTGGATTTTGTACCCCATTGACAAAAATGACATTGCCACTGTTCTACCAATAACAACCAGATTGTCTCTTAGATTTGTCATGATCCTTATACCACCAGTCATTTACGGTGCACTTACAGTGTGTCAGGCATGTGTTTTACAGCTTGGTGAAGACGGTTCGTGTCAGCCTGCTTTATAGATGAGCAAGTGGAGCCCCAACGAGGGTCTCAGACTTTGTCAGGGACAGAGCTGGGGTCCAAAACCTGTACTCATACTGTCGGTGACTTTGCATCAGTGGCCTCATTTGATCTCCACAACAAACTTGTGGTAGATAGAGGAGATTTGTCCCCATTTTGCAGATGAGGGACCCTGAGGCTCAGAGATGCTGAGTCACTTTCTCGAGTGGATAATTAGGTTAGAATCCACATCCAAGTCTTTGAACCAAAGCGCTTTTGAAATTACATTGTGCTGGATTCCCTGGAAGCTTAAAAGACTGCTTGTCACTTAGAACATTTCAGAAGGACCGATGAGGTCCTCCTATGCTCATCTATCTATAGACCCAGAAGAAGAGTTAATTTCCAGACCCTTCACAGTGCACAGACATTTATTCCTGGAGTAGAATGTTCATTTCAGCCTCTCCTTCCCCCCTCACCAGTGTAGCCGCAGATCTTCAAGGGGCAGGTCCTGGCTGTAGATGTCTTTATAGCCCAGCCCACTACCTGGGCATAGTGCTTGGCATGCATTAGCACTCAGTCCATGATTGTCTTTCAACTAAAAACAGGACGAGGGGCCAGGATGACCCTGCCTGAAAAACACCAAAGATAGGGTGATAGCACATCCGTCTTCGTTGACTTTTGAGGAGAACCCTTGTAACAGCTCTGCATCTCTAGAGAGCAAATGATTTCTACAGAGAGGACCAAGTATGAGAAAATAGCCTTAAACCATAGCAAGAAAAAGTTAAGGAAGAACTCGAGAGGTTAAGGGGAGTTAAGTTCTGGCTCAAGCTCTCAAGGGAGGTCACTACTAGCAGACGTACAGTTGTCCAGGGGTTACTAAACAGGGTCATGGGACACTGGCTCATGTTATGGTTCACATACCTCTCATGGAAGGGCCAGAAACAGTTCTTCAGGAATACAGATGCACATTGCCAACTGGTTGCAATGCGTGGATTTTGTACCCCATTGACAAAAATGACATTGCCACTGTTCTACCAATAACAACCAGATTGTCTCTTAGATTTGTCATGATCCTTATACCACCAGTCATTTACGGTGCACTTACAGTGTGTCAGGCATGTGTTTTACAGCTTGGTGAAGACGGTTCGTGTCAGCCTGCTTTATAGATGAGCAAGTGGAGCCCCAACGAGGGTCTCAGACTTTGTCAGGGACAGAGCTGGGGTCCAAAACCTGTACTCATACTGTCGGTGACTTTGCATCAGTGGCCTCATTTGATCTCCACAACAAACTTGTGGTAGATAGAGGAGATTTGTCCCCATTTTGCAGATGAGGGACCCTGAGGCTCAGAGATGCTGAGTCACTTTCTCGAGTGGATAATTAGGTTAGAATCCACATCCAAGTCTTTGAACCAAAGCGCTTTTGAAATTACATTGTGCTGGATTCCCTGGAAGCTTAAAAGACTGCTTGTCACTTAGAACATTTCAGAAGGACCGATGAGGTCCTCCTATGCTCATCTATCTATAGACCCAGAAGAAGAGTTAATTTCCAGACCCTTCACAGTGCACAGACATTTATTCCTGGAGTAGAATGTTCATTTCAGCCTCTCCTTCCCCCCTCACCAGTGTAGCCGCAGATCTTCAAGGGGCAGGTCCTGGCTGTAGATGTCTTTATAGCCCAGCCCACTACCTGGGCATAGTGCTTGGCATGCATTAGCACTCAGTCCATGATTGTCTTTCAACTAAAAACAGGACGAGGGGCCAGGATGACCCTGCCTGAAAAACACCAAAGATAGGGTGATAGCACATCCGTCTTCGTTGACTTTTGAGGAGAACCCTTGTAACAGCTCTGCATCTCTAGAGAGCAAATGATTTCTACAGAGAGGACCAAGTATGAGAAAATAGCCTTAAACCATAGCAAGAAAAAGTTAAGGAAGAACTCGAGAGGTTAAGGGGAGTTAAGTTCTGGCTCAAGCTCTCAAGGGAGGTCACTACTAGCAGACGTACAGTTGTCCAGGGGTTACTAAACAGGGTCATGGGACACTGGCTCATGTTATGGTTCACATACCTCTCATGGAACCTGGTGGGAAATCCAGAAACAGTTCTTCAGGAATACAGAGTGGCCAGGCCTCACCATCAGGCCTGCAGAGCTGAGGCCCAGGTGAGTTGTGTTGTGGGGCTGAGCACGCCCCCCAGCCCAGAGGACTGTGCTCTTCACGATGATAATAGCTGGCTTTTATCACCTGCCATCTTTGTGCCTGACTCCATGCCGCTTGGTTAGCTTGTGAGCCCCATGTCACAGACCGAGAACACTGAGGCTTAGGGAAGTGACGTGTTTGCCCAAGATCGTACCCCTGGAAGAAGCAGCGCTGGGAGCTGGGCCCTCCAGCCAGGTGTCAGAGCCCACTCTGTCAGCCTCTGCTTAGGGCACGTGCCCGGCTGTGGCAGCACACCTTGTCCTGCTGTTCAGGGACGTGGCCTGCTGCGTCTCTTGCTGTTCTTCTGCGCCAGCGACTCCCACTGCTAGCGCAGCCCCTCCTGGCCAGCCTGGCCTCCGTCAGCCCTCCAGCTTCACCCGGCTCTGTCCTCAGACCGGACACTAAGACTGGCCCCTGGTGAGCTGTAGGGCTGCAGGCTCAGGTAGAGGCAGACTTGCAGGACTGAGGACGGATGAGAATGAGGGGAGAGGACTTTGAAGGGTGAGACAGAGTGTCTGTGAAACCGATACACCACGTGGGACCTGCCTGTCAGAGGCCTTCGAAAAGCTGGGCTTGCGTGCCAGCCAGCTCCTGTGTTTGTGATCATAAGCCCTCC
The DNA here is from genome assembly GCA_022376925.1 of Tragulus kanchil. Lineage (NCBI taxonomy): Eukaryota > Metazoa > Chordata > Mammalia > Artiodactyla > Tragulidae > Tragulus > Tragulus kanchil. Next base: position 46,804,892 of record JAIOJX010000023.1, read on the forward strand.
CCGTCATTTCTAATCATCCCTAGAGCACTGGTCCTCCTGGTTCGCCTCCAGTATTAACAGGTGTCAATTCCATTTCCCCCGGTGTCCTCTGAGCATTTAGCATCTTCCCCCTCCTACAGGGCACCCCCACCCTTACTCTGAGTGCTTCATGAGCACTGGTGGAATTTACTTGAGATGTCGGGCGGAGGCGGGCCCTGCTGCTGGGTGAGAAAGTAAACCATAGCAAGAAAAAGTTAAGGAAGAACTCGAGAGGTTAAGGGGAGTTAAGTTCTGGCTCAAGCTCTCAAGGGAGGTCACTACTAGCAGACGTACAGTTGTCCAGGGGTTACTAAACAGGGTCATGGGACACTGGCTCATGTTATGGTTCACATACCTCTCATGGAACCTGGTGGGAAATCCAGAAACAGTTCTTCAGGAATACAGAGTGGCCAGGCCTCACCATCAGGCCTGCAGAGCTGAGGCCCAGGTGAGTTGTGTTGTGGGGCTGAGCACGCCCCCCAGCCCAGAGGACTGTGCTCTTCACGATGATAATAGCTGGCTTTTATCACCTGCCATCTTTGTGCCTGACTCCATGCCGCTTGGTTAGCTTGTGAGCCCCATGTCACAGACCGAGAACACTGAGGCTTAGGGAAGTGACGTGTTTGCCCAAGATCGTACCCCTGGAAGAAGCAGCGCTGGGAGCTGGGCCCTCCAGCCAGGTGTCAGAGCCCACTCTGTCAGCCTCTGCTTAGGGCACGTGCCCGGCTGTGGCAGCACACCTTGTCCTGCTGTTCAGGGACGTGGCCTGCTGCGTCTCTTGCTGTTCTTCTGCGCCAGCGACTCCCACTGCTAGCGCAGCCCCTCCTGGCCAGCCTGGCCTCCGTCAGCCCTCCAGCTTCACCCGGCTCTGTCCTCAGACCGGACACTAAGACTGGCCCCTGGTGAGCTGTAGGGCTGCAGGCTCAGGTAGAGGCAGACTTGCAGGACTGAGGACGGATGAGAATGAGGGGAGAGGACTTTGAAGGGTGAGACAGAGTGTCTGTGAAACCGATACACCACGTGGGACCTGCCTGTCAGAGGCCTTCGAAAAGCTGGGCTTGCGTGCCAGCCAGCTCCTGTGTTTGTGATCATAAGCCCTCCCCGTCATTTCTAATCATCCCTAGAGCACTGGTCCTCCTGGTTCGCCTCCAGTATTAACAGGTGTCAATTCCATTTCCCCCGGTGTCCTCTGAGCATTTAGCATCTTCCCCCTCCTACAGGGCACCCCCACACCCCTTACTCTGAGTGCTTCATGAGCACTGGTGGAATTTACTTGAGATGTCGGGGCGGAGGCGGGCCCTGCTGCTGGGTGAACTTTTCTTCCATGATCCGTGTCCAGTCTTGCGTCCACCCTTTGGGATGGGAAGGAGGGAAGGACAGGCAGCTCCACGTGATCTTTCTTCATGCAGAGAAGCTCCCGGTCCCTTCAGGGGCCGGCAGACACACGTCCTGTGGGGAAGGGACTGTGACCAGCAGGACAGATGGCCTCTCCAGGCACCACCTCCTCTGTAGCGGTCAGAGCTCCAGATATTATCCCTGATGACACCCGCTCTCTTTCATCCCCCAGACAACTTCAGGTCACGTCCAGTTTGACAACTGCAACTTTGAGAATGGGCACATCCAGATCCATGGCCCAGGCACTTGCCAGGTGAAGTTCTGCTCCTTCAAGAACACCCATGTGTTTCTGCACAGCGTGCCCCTCTGTGTCCTGGAAAACTGTGAGTTTCTGGGCAGTGAAAACAACTCTGTGACTGTCGAGGGGCACCCGTCCTCAGAAAACAACTGGGCCTACACGCACCTCTTAGGGCTTATCAGGGCCTCTCCCAGCGTGCTCCCCACCGAGGATTCCGACCCTTTAATGTCCCTGGACCTGGAGAGCAGGGACCAGGCTTGGAGCCCGAGGACCTGTGGCATTGTCATTGAGGGCAGCCAGAGCCCCACCAGCCCAGCCACCCGCTCCCCCAGGGCTGGCTCACGGAAGGCAGAGGCAGGCAGCGATGGGGAAAAGGTGGCCCGGACTCCGGACAGCAGCGATGGAGGCCTGAGTCCCAGCGGTGAGGACGAGGAGGAGGACCAGCTCACGTACAGACTGTCCTACCAAGTGCAGGGCCCGCGGCCGGTCCTGGGGGGCTCGTTTTTGGGCCCGCCGCTGCCGGGAGCAACCATCCAGCTGCCCAGCTGCCTGGTGCTGAACTCCCTGCAGCAGGAGCTGCAGAAGGACAGGGAGGCCATGGCGCTGGCCAGCTCCGTGCAGGGCTGCCTCATCCGCAGGTGCCTCTTCCGGGACGGCAAGGGAGGCGTCTTCCTTCCTGTACTCTGAGTGCTTCATGAGCACTGGTGGAATTTACTTGAGATGTCGGGGCGGAGGCGGGCCCTGCTGCTGGGTGAACTTTTCTTCCATGATCCGTGTCCAGTCTTGCGTCCACCCTTTGGGATGGGAAGGAGGGAAGGACAGGCAGCTCCACGTGATCTTTCTTCATGCAGAGAAGCTCCCGGTCCCTTCAGGGGCCGGCAGACACACGTCCTGTGGGGAAGGGACTGTGACCAGCAGGACAGATGGCCTCTCCAGGCACCACCTCCTCTGTAGCGGTCAGAGCTCCAGATATTATCCCTGATGACACCCGCTCTCTTTCATCCCCCAGACAACTTCAGGTCACGTCCAGTTTGACAACTGCAACTTTGAGAATGGGCACATCCAGATCCATGGCCCAGGCACTTGCCAGGTGAAGTTCTGCTCCTTCAAGAACACCCATGTGTTTCTGCACAGCGTGCCCCTCTGTGTCCTGGAAAACTGTGAGTTTCTGGGCAGTGAAAACAACTCTGTGACTGTCGAGGGGCACCCGTCCTCAGAAAACAACTGGGCCTACACGCACCTCTTAGGGCTTATCAGGGCCTCTCCCAGCGTGCTCCCCACCGAGGATTCCGACCCTTTAATGTCCCTGGACCTGGAGAGCAGGGACCAGGCTTGGAGCCCGAGGACCTGTGGCATTGTCATTGAGGGCAGCCAGAGCCCCACCAGCCCAGCCACCCGCTCCCCCAGGGCTGGCTCACGGAAGGCAGAGGCAGGCAGCGATGGGGAAAAGGTGGCCCGGACTCCGGACAGCAGCGATGGAGGCCTGAGTCCCAGCGGTGAGGACGAGGAGGAGGACCAGCTCACGTACAGACTGTCCTACCAAGTGCAGGGCCCGCGGCCGGTCCTGGGGGGCTCGTTTTTGGGCCCGCCGCTGCCGGGAGCAACCATCCAGCTGCCCAGCTGCCTGGTGCTGAACTCCCTGCAGCAGGAGCTGCAGAAGGACAGGGAGGCCATGGCGCTGGCCAGCTCCGTGCAGGGCTGCCTCATCCGCAGGTGCCTCTTCCGGGACGGCAAGGGAGGCGTCTTCGTTTGTTCTTACGGCCGAGCCAAGATGGAAGGCAACATCTTCCGGAACCTGACTTATGCGGTGCGGTGTATACACAATAGCAAGGTGCTGTCACATCTGCCTGTGCAGACCGATGAGGCCTTGCCAGGTTTTGAGTGGTGGGAGGGCTTTGGTGGCCGTATGCGGGAGGGCTGGGATGGAGCTTGTTGGCATTTTTTAAAAAGCCAGTGTCTTTTAAGCTTGTAACATACACTTGTCCCATGTTCATCATTTGACTTGGATGAGGCAGAAACTGTTTTGGTAGGGAGTCTCTGTTGTCCCTGTTCGTCTTAGTCTTGGGTAGGTGATGTGTCTGTGGGTTTAGGACCTTAGCAGTGAGCCCCTTTCAGTGGTCACTTCCGGCACTGGGAGGGGGGATTATAATCATTGAGACCCAAAACATTTTCCTCCCGTCTCCCTGAGGGATAAAGAGTTTATTGTTTTTCTGTCTGACCGGCCCCTCCACCCTGATGAGAGCCACACCCAGCTACTTTGAGCTTGTTCTTTGGGAGAGCTGGGGGGAATCCAGGAGGAGTGTAGGGTTTTCTCCACTCCGACAAGCTCACAGCAGGAGGGAAGCTGTCTCCGGCCTCTTGTCCAGCCCTCAGCCTTTCTCCATGACATGTGGCATGGTCTGTGGAAAAGTGAGTAGATGCAGCTACTCCCGGATCTTCTGCGTCCTCTCTAGTTCACACTTGGCTTTTAACAAGTTGTGAAAATGGTTAGCTGAACTCTTCTTTCCGACTGGCGTGGCACCTATGCCTTTCAGCCAAGCAGATATTCACGTCTTGTGTCCTTGGAGGAGGTGCCTGTTTCCCTTAGATCAGGCTCGTTGGTCAATCCTCACCCTCAGGTCTCTGGTGGATTCAGAGATTCTTCTTGTAAGTGTGGGAGCAATGCTCTTTCCAGCTTTCTTCATCATAAGCAGGAAGTGTCTTGAAATTGTACTTCATTATACTTTACCCCCACAGGATTCTACCATAAGGTAATATATTGTTTATTGTTAGTACACAATTTACCTTGACATTGTATTTTATTATTACACAGTTTTTTAAAACAACATCTATTTTAGGTTTATATATAATTATTAAATGTAAAAAGAAAGGGTAAGTGATGGTACATCCTCTTAATAAGCTGGGTGCTGGGTTTTGGCACCTCATTGTAAAGAGGCTTCCTTTTCCCTATACCAACACTTCTATCTGTCGCTTAGTTTGGACTTCGAGTAGGTTTTCCACCCCAGGATAATAAATTAAGAGAGATGCAGAGCGGACAAGAATGGATATTTGTCTTACAGTGAAAAGCAAAAGGGAAGGTGGGCGAGAGAGCCTGTGAGTTCCGGTCCCTCCATCATTTGACTTGGATGAGGCAGAAACTGGGAGTTTTTTTTAGTCTTGGTAGGTGATGTGTCTGTGGGTTTAGGACCTTAGCAGTGAGCCCCTTTCAGTGGTCACTTCCGGCACTGGGAGGGATTATAATCATTGAGACCCAAAACATTTTCCTCCCGTCTCCCTGAGGGATAAAGAGTTTATTGTTTTTCTGTCTGACCGGCCCCTCCACCCTGATGAGAGCCACACCCAGCTACTTTGAGCTTGTTCTTTGGGAGAGCTGGGGGGAATCCAGGAGGAGTGTAGGGTTTTCTCCACTCCGACAAGCTCACAGCAGGAGGGAAGCTGTCTCCGGCCTCTTGTCCAGCCCTCAGCCTTTCTCCATGACATGTGGCATGGTCTGTGGAAAAGTGAGTAGATGCAGCTACTCCCGGATCTTCTGCTCCTCTCTAGTTCACACTGGGCTTTTAACAAGTTGTGAAAATGGTTAGCTGAACTCTTCTTTCCGACTGGCGTGGCACCTATGCCTTTCAGCCAAGCAGATATTCACGTCTTGTGTCCTTGGAGGAGGTGCCTGTTTCCCTTAGATCAGGCTCGTTGGTCAATCCTCACCCTCAGGTCTCTGGTGGATTCAGAGATTCTTCTTGTAAGTGTGGGAGCAATGCTCTTTCCAGCTTTCTTCATCATAAGCAGGAAGTGTCTTGAAATTGTACTTCATTATACTTTACCCCCACAGGATTCTACCATAAGGTAATATATTGTTTATTGTTAGTACACAATTTACCTTGACATTGTATTTTATTATTACACAGTTTTTTAAAACAACATCTATTTTAGGTTTATATATAATTATTAAATGTAAAAAGAAAGGGTAAGTGATGGTACATCCTCTTAATAAGCTGGGTGCTGGGTTTTGGCACCTCATTGTAAAGAGGCTTCCTTTTCCCTATACCAACACTTCTATCTGTCGCTTAGTTTGGACTTCGAGTAGGTTTTCCACCCCAGGATAATAAATTAAGAGAGATGCAGAGCGGACAAGAATGGATATTTGTCTTACAGTGAAAAGCAAAAGGGAAGGTGGGCGAGGAGAGCCTGTGAGTTCCGGTCCCTCCAGCACTTCCTGCGGCAGATGAAGGTCCATAGAGGCACCTGTGGAAGTGCTGGATCTGGCTCTCGAATGCGTTTACAGCAGCCGGGCCCTTGGGCCTCTGGGGAGCTCGTCATGGCACGTTTGCAGCCTGCTTCATTCCATCCTGTCTAAGCATCCCTTCTGTCCTGCTCTGAGGTTGTGAATGTGGAGCTCAGGGCCAGGCTTCCATCCGAGGTCTCGTGAAGGACTGGTGTGAGGTTGGTGCTGAGGCTGGAGGATGAAGCTGGGAAGAGCGTGGAGATGCGCCCTCTATGCGAGCACGTGGCAAGAGTGACGGGACTGGCGTCGGGCTGATCTGCACAGACCAGGCACTCGGTGCCCCTTGAGCAGTTTTTTAAAAATACCTTTGTGACTGGAAAACGAACGGCTCTCTCTTCTCTCCCTAGATCGTCATGCTCAGGAACCACATTCACCATTGCAGAGCGTCAGGCATCTTTCTTCGCTTGGAGAGTGGAGGCCTGATCGCTGGCAACAACATTTGCCACAACGCAGAGGCTGGCATAGACATCCGGAAGAAGTCCAACCCTCTCATTCTGGTACTTTTTCCATCTTTTTGCCCTCGCAGGGTGACTCCTGGTTCTCAGAAACCTTTTCTGAGGATGTCTGAGCAAACGCTGCCATCTTGAATTTCTGTTGCTTTCTGTGTGTCCTTGGGACTCTGGGTCTCTTTCTGCATGTATTCAAAGTGGCTTTGGATAAGTCACTTCCCTGAGGTCTTCCCGAGCAAGGGCCAGGACCCAGCAGACAGGATCAGTTCCCAGAGGCTTCCCTCCCTCTGCCCTGAGAACACTCTTGTGGGCTCTGAGTTTTGTTAAGAATAAAGGTATGATGTCTGCCCTGTTTTCAGGGTTTCAGACTTGGTTATCCTGGGTGAGTCTGCCAGATCCTTCAGGGGAAACTCTGCAAAGTCAGTAAGAATAGGAGAGCCTGCAGCAGGAAACACTGTAAAGCAAACTTGAACTTTGTTTTCGTGAAATCGTTCTGGAAATAAAACAGCTAGCTTCCTAGTTTAAACATATGATTGTGTTTAGGCTGTAAATTAGCAATTAGAGTGAAATAATTATGATTTATTATAACCTATGGTTTTCATTAGTGTGCAAAAGCAGCTGACTGACTGGGAAAGGACAAATCAGGTTTCAGATCTGTCTCAGCCACAAACATACTGTAGGACCATGGCCCTGTTTTCCCCATTTGAACAGAGAGGTTTGGTGGGAATACCTCCAAGGGTCCTTATAGCTCGTACACCTCTGGTGGCCTCCTGCCTCATGAGACACCTTAGTTCACTGGGGCTGCACCTTCCACAGCTCCCCACTTCCTGGGGTGGTCTCTCAGGCCTGTCTATGCTTAGACGGTATTCCCATGTACTGAGGCGCAGCCCCCTGGGCCCTGGGATAACATGGCCTCCATGATGATTGTGTGACCCGGGGAACTTTCTGGAGGCTTGGAAATGATCCACACTGTGCATTGCAGATGAAGGCAAGAGCCCTCAGCAGTTAAGTGCTGGGATGTAACTATTACTCCACCCTGAGAGTCTGGGTGGGGAAGACGCCTCTTGGCAGTCGCCCGCAGGCGGCCACCCGTGCCCCTGTGCAGAGGCCAGGGCTGTGGCCTGCTCCAGTCACTTGGGTCTGTGCTAGGGATCCTCCCAGCCGTGTGTTTTCCGCTGCTGGTTCATCCTGGCCCTGCTGCGGGGAGCGCTGAGCCCTCTGCTGCTCACCAGTGTGTCTGATCTGCTTTCTGTGGTGTCTCCTTTTCACTGGCAGTGTAACCAGATCCACCACGGCCTTCGCTCTGGCATTGTGGTCCTTGGCAATGGGAAAGGCGTCATCCGGAACAATCAAATCTTTTCAAACAAGGAGGCGGGCATTTACATCCTGTACCACGGAAATCCAGTCGTGAGGTATGTGCCTCCGTGCCCGGGGCTTCCTGCTTGCCCAAGGTCCCTTCCTTCCTCTCTGGTCTCTGGTCCCCTACTCGCTCGCTGTCTTTGCTTCATTTGAAACCATTTTTTGCTTACTAAAACAGCTGTACACATGCAAGCAAAAAAGAGACAGACTTCACCCATAATTCCGCCTCAGTAACACAACCGTCTGTGTTCTATATCTGTGTTCTGTGCTTTGATGAAGAAATAAAACAAAAAGCTAGTTGAATATTGTGTTTAGGCTGTAAATTAGCAATTAGAGTGAAATAATTATGATTTATTATAACCTATGGTTTTCATTAGTGTGCAAAAGCAGCTGACTGACTGGGAAAGGACAAATCAGGTTTCAGATCTGTCTCAGCCACAAACATACTGTAGGACCATGGCCCTGTTTTCCCATTTGAACAGAGAGGTTTGGTGGGAATACCTCCAAGGGTCCTTATAGCTCGACACCTCTGGTGGCCTCCTGCCTCATGAGACACCTTAGTTCACTGGGGCTGCACCTTCCACAGCTCCCCACTTCCTGGGGTGGTCTCTCAGGCCTGTCTATGCTTAGACGGTATTCCCATGTACTGAGGCGCAGCCCCCTGGGCCCTGGGATAACATGGCCTCCATGATGATTGTGTGACCCGGGGAACTTTCTGGAGGCTTGGAAATGATCCACACTGTGCATTGCAGATGAAGGCAAGAGCCCTCAGCAGTTAAGTGCTGGGATGTAACTATTACTCCACCCTGAGAGTCTGGGTGGGGAAGACGCCTCTTGGCAGTCGCCCGCAGGCGGCCACCCGTGCCCCTGTGCAGAGGCCAGGGCTGTGGCCTGCTCCAGTCACTTGGGTCTGTGCTAGGGATCCTCCCAGCCGTGTGTTTTCCGCTGCTGGTTCATCCTGGCCCTGCTGCGGGGAGCGCTGAGCCCTCTGCTGCTCACCAGTGTGTCTGATCTGCTTTCTGTGGTGTCTCCTTTTCACTGGCAGTGTAACCAGATCCACCACGGCCTTCGCTCTGGCATTGTGGTCCTTGGCAATGGGAAAGGCGTCATCCGGAACAATCAAATCTTTTCAAACAAGGAGGCGGGCATTTACATCCTGTACCACGGAAATCCAGTCGTGAGGTATGTGCCTCCGTGCCCGGGGCTTCCTGCTTGCCCAAGGTCCCTTCCTTCCTCTCTGGTCTCTGGTCCCCTACTCGCTCGCTGTCTTTGCTTCATTTGAAACCATTTTTTGCTTACTAAAACAGCTGTACACATGCAAGCAAAAAAGAGACAGACTTCACCCATAATTCCGCCTCAGTAACACAACCGTCTGTGTTCTATATCTGTGTTCTGTGCTTTTGCATCTGTATTCCCTTCCAGTTAACTGTGAGGGATCATTCTGTTCAGCAAGCATTAGTGGGCACTTCTAATAGTGATGACAAAGATATAAGAAGCCAGACTCCATTCCCTCAGAGCTTATTCTAGTCTGGAGGACATGCGGGTCCAAAAATAATGCGAAGATAGGAATGGCATAGCGCTTTCAACTCACTTGACAATTCCGGTGAGTTGATGGTGGCTACCCGTGATGCTGTGTTACGATTGGAAGCACCTCAGCCTAAAAGCCTGCCGTGATCCATCACTGGTGTAAGCTGTATGTAGGGGGCATGGATCTGCCCTCCCACCCAGTCATAGGGTGCAGGCTGTGACGAATGCCATCAAAGCGGTACTGAGTGGAGAATCGTTCTGACGAGGGAGCAGTGGGAGGCCTCATTTGGGAGGTGGCATTGGAGTTAGACTTGGAAAACCAGGTAGGGCTTGGCCTCTCGTGGAGCTGGGGAGTGGACACTCCCAGTGAAGGAAGCGGCATGAGCAGAGGCAGCCAGCACAGCACACAGCACAGCACACTCGGGGAGCACACCGTCCCCTGGGGCTTGAGAAAGAGTCTCGCGTAAGTTGTTACATTGCTTTAAAAACATCTTAAATTGGGATTGTCCCAGATCATCGCGGGTCCTGTGGTCCCTGCAGCCTGAGTGTTTATATCCCTGTGGTGATCCCCCTCTGCCAGACGGTGTGCTGGAAGCCTTGGGCCAGATGACGAAGGCCTAAGATAGTCAATTGGGAAGGTGTTTATTCTCTCCAGGTAAGGGACGATCGTTCGAAGTTTTGAGCAGAAGACTCACATAGGTATGTCTGTGCTTTACAAAAATAACTGAAATTACTGTGAAGTAAACATATTCCAAGAGTTTTCCCTGCCTTCTTCTGTGTGCACTTATCCATGCTGTTGCAAGATCTTATATTTATCACTTTGCTCAGTTTCAGAAGATTCCATTGTTTAGATACCTCCTCATTTTTTGGGCATTATTTATGTATTTATTTATTTATTTTTGGCTATTCTGGGTTTTCACTGCTGCTGCAGGCTCTTCTGTAGTTGCAAGGAGTGGGGGTTACTCTCTAGTCGAAGTGAGCAGGCTTCTCGTTGCGATGACTTCTCTTGTGGAACTTGGGCTCTAGGGCACACAGGCTTTAGTAGTTGCAGCACATGGGCTTAGCTGCTCTACAGCATGTGGGATCTTCCCAGTTCAGGGATCAAACCCGTGTCTCCTGCACTGGCAAGCGAACTCTTTACCACTGAGCTACCAGGAAAGCCCACTCCCTCATTTTGTTTTTTTTAAATTTTTATTTATGGCTATTCTGGGTTTTCATTGCTGCCACAGGCTGTTCTCTAGTTGCAGGGAATGGAGGCTACTCTCTAGTTGAGGTGAGCAGGCTTCTTGATTTTTTTTTGGCCACTTTTGTTGGTCTTTCATTTATTTATCTTTGTTCTTTGGCCTGTATGGGCCTCCCATCGCGGTGGCGTCTCCGCTGCAGAGCACCGGCTCTGGGCACATGCGCTCCAGAGCTCCGGCTCGGTAATTGGACACATCGGTCCAGCCGCTCTGCGAAACATGCGATCTTCCCAGGCTAGGGATCGAACCGGCACCCCTTGCACTGCAAGGCGGTGTCCTTACCCACTGGACCACCAGCGAAGCCCACTCCCTCATTTTTGAACCAGTCCTATTGCTAAGAAAAATAGGCTTCTATTTTTTCTATAGGGAGCTTCCTAAAAACATTTAGCAGTCATGTGGTCATGGAGCTCTTTTTCCATCTTTTACATCATTGCCTTAAGATAAGAGTATGGGTTTGCTTGTGTGCATGTTATTCATTAAATACGCATGTAAGTGTTTAGTCCAAGTAAGGGGTTAGCAATATAAAGAAGTAAGGGGACTTACATGTTTCTCCAAGTGGCTATGGGTCCTTTCTAAAGGTAAAGTGAGATTTGTGTTAAAAGTATATGGTGGGGCTTCCTCTGGTGGTCCAGTGGGTAAGGACACCGCCTTGCAGTGCAAGGGGCACCGGTTTGAGCCCTGGCCTGGGAAGATCCCACGTGCCGCGGAGCGGCTGGACTGATGTGTCCAGTTACCGAGCCAGAGCCCTGGAGCGCATGCGCCCAGAGCCAGCGCTCTGCACTGGTGACAGACGCCACCGCGATGGGAGGCCCACAGGAGCCAAAGAACAAAGACGGATGAACATAGAGAAACGAAAGACCAATAGAAGTGGCCCGCCTGCTCCCCTCCCTCCCTAACCCGACCCCTGCCCAAAATAATAAATAAATAAATACATCTTTAAAAAAAAAAAAAAAAAGTATATGGCTCGGAGACTTCCCTGGTGGTCCAGTGGCTGAGACTCTGCACACCCAATGCAGGGGTCCAGGGTTTGATCCCTGGTCAGGGAGCTAGATCCCACATGCCCCAAGTAAGAGTTCATATGCTAAAGTTCCCCTGCTGCGACTAAGACCTGGTGCAGTCAGATAAATAAATGAAATAAATATTTAAAAAAAAAAAAAAAAAGTACGTGGCTCATGATGCATTTGCTGCTATGCCACAGCTCTCAGAAATACAGATGAGGCATGCCCTAGCTCAGGGACATCATCTGATCCTTAATTCTAGAAACCGAGAGTAACCATCATCTTACTGAACTGTTTGAAAGCTCTGGGCACATGCGCTCCAGGTCCGGCTCGGTAATTGGACACATCGGTCCAGCCGCTCTGAAACATGCGATCTTCCCAGGCTAGGATCGAACCAGCGCCCCTTGCACTGCAAGGCAGTGTCCTTACCCACTGGACCACCAGCGAAGCCCACTCCAGCATTTTTGAACCAGTCCTATTGCTAAGAAAAATAGGCTTCTATTTTTTCTATAGGGAGCTTCCTAAAAACATTTAGCAGTCATGTGGTCATGGAGCTCTTTTTCCATCTTTTACATCATTGCCTTAAGATAAGAGTATGGGTTTGCTTGTGTGCATGTTATTCATTAAATACGCATGTAAGTGTTTAGTCCAAGTAAGGGGTTAGCAATATAAAGAAGTAAGGGGACTTACATGTTTCTCCAAGTGGCTATGGGTCCTTTCTAAAGGTAAAGTGAGATTTGTGTTAAAAGTATATGGTGGGGCTTCCTCTGGTGGTCCAGTGGGTAAGGACACCGCCTTGCAGTGCAAGGGGCACCGGTTTGAGCCCTGGCCTGGGAAGATCCCACGTGCCGCGGAGCGGCTGGACTGATGTGTCCAGTTACCGAGCCAGAGCCCTGGAGCGCATGCGCCCAGAGCCAGCGCTCTGCACTGGTGACAGACGCCACCGCGATGGGAGGCCCACAGGAGCCAAAGAACAAAGACGGATGAACATAGAGAAACGAAAGACCAATAGAAGTGGCCCGCCTGCTCCCCTCCCTCCCTAACCCGACCCCTGCCCAAAATAATAAATAAATAAATACATCTTTAAAAAAAAAAAAAAAAAGTATATGGCTCGGAGACTTCCCTGGTGGTCCAGTGGCTGAGACTCTGCACACCCAATGCAGGGGTCCAGGGTTTGATCCCTGGTCAGGGAGCTAGATCCCACATGCCCCAAGTAAGAGTTCATATGCTAAAGTTCCCCTGCTGCGACTAAGACCTGGTGCAGTCAGATAAATAAATGAAATAAATATTTAAAAAAAAAAAAAAAAAAGTACGTGGCTCATGATGCATTTGCTGCTATGCCACAGCTCTCAGAAATACAGATGAGGCATGCCCTAGCTCAGGGACATCATCTGATCCTTAATTCTAGAAACCGAGAGTAACCATCATCTTACTGAACTGTAATCACATCAAAGCAGATATTTCATATCTGTGTGAAAACATAAGGATGTTTTTAACAGATAATTTCACTCGTTCAATTCCAAGCACATAATGTAGGTGCAGTTGGCATTTGACTTCCCTGCAAGGAAGTTGTGCTTCTGTGGCCCAGTTGTAGGTGGTTTGGGGGTCCAGGGCACTGAAGGTTGCTAACTGCCTGGCTTCTGGGCTTGAGGAGGTGCTTCATGCCCCGGTGAGTCTGAGCCGTCTGGGAAGCCCACAGAGGAAGTGTAGGCGCCTTGGACAGGTGTTGTCTTTGACGCATGACATTGGTCTGGTCTCACCTTTTGTCTTCTCCCATTCTAGCCGAAACCACATCTTTAAGGGCCACGCAGCCGGCATCGCCGTGAACGAGAACGGCAGAGGCCTTATCACAGGTAGGGTGAGACTGCCTGGAGCCACAGCTTCCCACCCGCCCAGTCCTTCCCTTGGACAGACTGGCCTCCTGATGGTGGCCAGCACTTGGGGATACTGGCTCCACGCACTGGCTGGGCTCCTCAGGCAGGGAGGGAGCATCTCTTCTCTGCCAGGCCTGGTGTGGATAGAATCTGAGTCGCTGACTCACAGAACACTTGTCAGAAATATTCACGCCACACACCCTGAACCCCTCCTCTGGGCTCTGCGTGCTCCTGCTCCAGCAATCCATCCTCATTTCCCCTCTGCCTGGCCAGTCCTGCTCCTTCTCTGACCCTCAGCCTAGGTGTCACTTCCTGGGGAAAGCCTGCCTTGACCCCATCATACACCCACACACTCCCTCCACCCTACTGCGCTGCAGGATGTTGTCCTTAATCTCGTGTGACCTGTTTCACGGCAGTCTCCTTTGCTGTGTCCCGTAAGGCAAGGATCGCGTCTGTCTGGTACATCCATGTCGCCTCCGTACAGAGCAGAGCCGTACCTAGGACATTAACGAGATTCAGTAAATGTTGGGCCAGTGACTCCCCTTGACTGTGTCCAGCCTTTTTTCATTCTTCGGACACTTTTTGAACACGTACTGTGTACAGGAGCTGGACATAGAGCAGTGGACAAAACAGATGATTTCTACTGTTGGGAACTGACATTTTAGGAGGGGAAAATAACAAAAGCGTATGTGTATTTTTTTTTTTCAAGAAGAGTCATATCTGAGGGTGGTAGATGTTTTTATTTTTTGGCCACACTGCACAGCTTCAGGATCTCAGTTCCCCAACCCAGGATCAAGCGTGGACCCCGGCAGTGAAAGCCCTGAGCCCTCACCACTGGGATGTCGAGGAATTTCCCCTATAGATTGTTAAAATAAGGCGATAGAGGAATGGTGTGGGTATCTAGGATTGTGTGGTCAGTGCAGGCCTTTCTGAGAAGGTGACAGTGTAAGCCAGAAGCTGGAGGACGGGAAGGAAACCAGGAAGAAACCAGGATTCCCCACAGGGCCACGTGTGGACGCAGACTGGGCAGGCCCGAGGAGCGTGGAGGTGGCTCACTGGACCACAGTGTGGTGAGCGAGGGGCAGGGCGTGTGAGATGGGCCAGACGGGCAGGCGGGGCCGCCAGGTGGAGCTGGAGCTTCCCACCCGCCCAGTCCTTCCCTTGGACAGACTGGCCTCCTGATGGTGGCCAGCACTTGGGGATACTGGCTCCACGCACTGGCTGGGCTCCTCAGGCAGGGAGGGAGCATCTCTTCTCTGCCAGGCCTGGTGTGGATAGAATCTGAGTCGCTGACTCACAGAACACTTGTCAGAAATATTCACGCCACACACCCTGAACCCCTCCTCTGGGCTCTGCGTGCTCCTGCTCCAGCAATCCATCCTCATTTCCCCTCTGCCTGGCCAGTCCTGCTCCTTCTCTGACCCTCAGCCTAGGTGTCACTTCCTGGGGAAAGCCTGCCTTGACCCCATCATACACCCACACACTCCCTCCACCCTACTGCGCTGCAGGATGTTGTCCTTAATCTCGTGTGACCTGTTTCACGGCAGTCTCCTTTGCTGTGTCCCGTAAGGCAAGGATCGCGTCTGTCTGGTACATCCATGTCGCCTCCGTACAGAGCAGAGCCGTACCTAGGACATTAACGAGATTCAGTAAATGTTGGGCCAGTGACTCCCCTTGACTGTGTCCAGCCTTTTTTCATTCTTCGGACACTTTTTGAACACGTACTGTGTACAGGAGCTGGACATAGAGCAGTGGACAAAACAGATGATTTCTACTGTTGGGAACTGACGTTTTAGGAGGAAAATAACAAAAGCGTATGTGTATTTTTTTTCAAGAAGAGTCATATCTGAGGGTGGTAGATGTTTTTATTTTTTGGCCACACTGCACAGCTTCAGGATCTCAGTTCCCCAACCCAGGATCAAGCGTGGACCCCGGCAGTGAAAGCCCTGAGCCCTCACCACTGGGATGTCGAGGAATTTCCCCTATAGATTGTTAAAATAAGGCGATAGAGGAATGGTGTGGGTATCTAGGATTGTGTGGTCAGTGCAGGCCTTTCTGAGAAGGTGACAGTGTAAGCCAGAAGCTGGAGGACGGGAAGGAAACCAGGAAGAAACCAGGATTCCCCACAGGGCCACGTGTGGACGCAGACTGGGCAGGCCCGAGGAGCGTGGAGGTGGCTCACTGGACCACAGTGTGGTGAGCGAGGGGCAGGGCGTGTGAGATGGGGCCCCAGAGGCGGGCAGGCCGGGGCCAGTCACACAGGGTCTCGTGAGCCATGGCGGTCCCGCCACAGGAGGCTGCCTGTGTCCTGTCCTTGGGCAGCCGTGTCCCGGGACACCCATTCTCACATGTGACCTTCAGCCCGCCCACTCCCAGAGACATGGTGGTGAACGAGGAAGGCTGTGGTCAGTCCAGAGCTGAGGCAGAGGACAGGCTCACACCTTCCCAGGCCTGTCGGGAACGGCTGGACTCTGCGTCAGCTCTCCTGAGGACAGCCTCCCGGGACAGCCGGCGCTGCCTGGCCTTGGTCTGGTGACTCTAAAGCCTGACTGTTCTTAGTCATCAGTTCTCCAGGCTGCTGGGTACGGTGGGTGCTGTGGGTACAGGAGACCACGAGACGGACATGAACCTTGCCCTTGAGGAAAATGGACAGCACATCAGTCCTTAGAAGGTCACACACCAGATAAGATTTGGGGTGCTGACTCCTGACGGGCAGGCCTTGGCGTCCTTATCCAGACTTGCCTATCAGCAGTGTAGGTGACCCTTGACCCTCTTTCCCGCCTCTTTCCATAGAAAACGTCATCCGAGAGAATCAGTGGGGAGGAGTGGACATCCGCCGAGGAGGGCTCCCCATCCTCAGGAGCAACCTCATCTGCTTTGGCTACTCTGATGGTGTGGTCGTGGGGAATGAAGGCAAAGGCCTGCTAGAAGGAAACACCATCTATGGTAAGGGCCGTGCTCCTGGGGCACAGGTTTAGGGGCCAGCCCATCCTGGAGGCAGGAAGCCCACCTTCCATCTCCAGCTTGCAGGTCCTGAGAAAGTCATCGCCTTTCCCTGGACCTCCAGGACCTCATCTTAAAAGAACAGCATCTACCTCAGGTCACAGCCACACAGCCTCTCTCAGAAAGCCTGGGCCTTTCATAAATCACTTTCTCATCCAGGTTGACCCGGTGGGGTCAGCAGAACTTTGTCTCCCCACAGGGCCACGTGTGGACGCAGACTGGGCAGGCCCGAGGAGCGTGGAGGTGGCTCACTGGACCACAGTGTGGTGAGCGAGGGGCAGGGCGTGTGAGATGGGGCCCCAGAGGCGGGCAGGCCGGGGCCAGTCACACAGGGTCTCGTGAGCCATGGCGGTCCCGCCACAGGAGGCTGCCTGTGTCCTGTCCTTGGGCAGCCGTGTCCCGGGACACCCATTCTCACATGTGACCTTCAGCCCGCCCACTCCCAGAGACATGGTGGTGAACGAGGAAGGCTGTGGTCAGTCCAGAGCTGAGGCAGAGGACAGGCTCACACCTTCCCAGGCCTGTCGGGAACGGCTGGACTCTGCGTCAGCTCTCCTGAGGACAGCCTCCCGGGACAGCCGGCGCTGCCTGGCCTTGGTCTGGTGACTCTAAAGCCTGACTGTTCTTAGTCATCAGTTCTCCAGGCTGCTGGGTACGGTGGGTGCTGTGGGTACAGGAGACCACGAGACGGACATGAACCTTGCCCTTGAGGAAAATGGACAGCACATCAGTCCTTAGAAGGTCACACACCAGATAAGATTTGGGGTGCTGACTCCTGACGGGCAGGCCTTGGCGTCCTTATCCAGACTTGCCTATCAGCAGTGTAGGTGACCCTTGACCCTCTTTCCCGCCTCTTTCCATAGAAAACGTCATCCGAGAGAATCAGTGGGGAGGAGTGGACATCCGCCGAGGAGGGCTCCCCATCCTCAGGAGCAACCTCATCTGCTTTGGCTACTCTGATGGTGTGGTCGTGGGGAATGAAGGCAAAGGCCTGCTAGAAGGAAACACCATCTATGGTAAGGGCCGTGCTCCTGGGGCACAGGTTTAGGGGCCAGCCCATCCTGGAGGCAGGAAGCCCACCTTCCATCTCCAGCTTGCAGGTCCTGAGAAAGTCATCGCCTTTCCCTGGACCTCCAGGACCTCATCTTAAAAGAACAGCATCTACCTCAGGTCACAGCCACACAGCCTCTCTCAGAAAGCCTGGGCCTTTCATAAATCACTTTCTCATCCAGGTTGACCCGGTGGGGTCAGCAGAGAGCTTTGTCTCCACTTACAACAGCCAATGTCAGGCGTAGATCTTCTGTGAGGACAGGGCCATCTTATCTCTGAAACATGAGCATCTGACCCCTCTGACCCTTTCTTTTGATCCAGAGAACTAAAAATATAATGGGAGAAATAGGGTGATCTTAGAAAGAAAACCGTTCTCCCTCATTCTGTGACCTTGGGCAAAGCCTCAGTCTTTCTGGACTGCAGCTCTCGTAGTAAGAGCTCACCTACGTTCAGGTCCTGGACTCTTGCTGGGCCCTTTCTCTGCATTGTCACATTTAATCTGTGTGACACCTTCCGAGGTTCGTACAGTTAGTAACCCCATTTTAAAGGTGAGGAAACTGAGGCACAGAGAGGTTCAGTAACTGGCTCAGGGTCACCCAGGTAGGAAGCAGTAGGGCTAGGACTCAAACAGATGCTACCTTCGTCTCCATGCAGGGCGGGTCCGGTCTGGATGAGCTCGGAGGGCCCCTTGACACCGTCACTGTGGGCTTGTGTGCTTCTGATCTGGAAGCAGGGCCTTGACAGTTCCCAGGGCACTCTTACACCCCTTGGGGTGATGGTAGTTGTGAGATTGACCTGACCATTACTATCCGTCTCGTATGAAGGAGAAGCCTGCAGCCAGGCCCTAAAGGGACTCGTCTGAGGCCGTTTGCCAACCAGGGACCCTGTCTCCCAGGCCAGGGCCTTTTCCCTTCCCCTCCTGGGGCACCCTGGGTGCTGCCTCGCCCATCACGCAGCTTCCATGACCGGCTCCTTCCACTGTTCCAGCTAACAAGGGCTGTGGCGTTTGGATGATGTCGTCCAGCCTGCCCCACGTCACCAGCAACCACATCAGCTACAATGGCCTTTACGGAGTGGCCGTGTTCAGCCAGAAAGACGGCCCCAGGGAGTTCCCTGGAGGCCACGGGGCCCAGGAGAACTTCAGCGAGGACGGGGATGCCATCCTATGGGAGGCGGAGCTGGAGAAGGACGACCTGCCGCGCCGTCCCATCACCGTAGCTCTGGTCGAGTCTAACAGCGTCAACCACAATGGAGGTGAGCGCCCGCCCCTCCCTGCAGGCCCTGCTCCAGGGCCTCCTGCGCCCTCCACCTGCCGGAGGCCCTGTAGCTACTCACCTGGTACGCCTCGCTCCCTGGGCTTCGCGTTCCCTGGCCTTGTGCTGGCCTGTGCTTAGTTGCTCAGTCGTGTCTGACTCTTTGCGACCTCGTGGACTGTAGCCCACCAGGCTGTTCTATCCATGGGATTCTCCAGGCAAGAATACTGGAGTGGGTTGCCATTTCCTTCTGTAATGGATCTTCCAGACCCAGGGATCAAACCCAGGTCTCTCTGTACTGCAGGTGGATTCTTACCGTTTGAGCCACCAGAGAAACCCTCCCTGGCTTAAAATCAATTCTTCTCTCCCTACCCCCAACCCCTGCCTTTGTTTGAAATTCCCTTTCTCCCAACCACATGTCCCAAACAGCTCAGACCCCAGGGCCCTCACCCGCCAACCTTCCAGCCAGGCCCTGGCCCAGCCTTAACGGCACTTGTTAGGGGTCTGGGACTGTGTTTCTGTGGTCGTTTCATCAACCCTGACAGGCTGTAAACTTGAGGCAAGGAGCTGAATCCTGCCCTCTTAGTGCCCCTGCCCATCAGCACCAGTCCCACACCTGGCATGTGTGTTTCAGTGAATTCTGACACACATTTTTCACATTTTTATTACATTTCTGATGAGATGCATCTTACGCTTGATGGGATATCATGGTTTAATTGCCAGTGTTTTTTTCTTAGAGGTGCAGAAAATAAGAATGTTTAAAACCCATGTTATCTTAAACTTGGTAAAATTTGATAGGAGTGTTTGATGTTTATTGAATCGGAAAAGAAAATTACTGTGGAATTCATCCATGGCTGCCAAACCAGGCTGATGATGAGAATCACTCTGGGAAATTGTGGTGGGAGGCTTATTCAAGAGAGGCCTCTGGGCCCATGTAAGCGCCTCACCCTGGGAGTGGCCGAGGCAGAGAGATGGGTAGCCAGTGGCCCCAGCCTTCTTACCTGGAGAATGAGTTCTGTCCCCTCCCAGCTCAGGGTTTCCGCCCTGCGGCCGTGCTGTCTTGTTGGACATGCGAAGCCACATAAAGTCACAAATGCTTGATTTATTTTTGCTGTTCTCAACCAAGCTGAGAGAAACCCATCAGGCAGGTGGCGCCAAAAGGTTCGGACTTGCAGGCTCGCAGCTCAGACTGCTTCCATGGGACTCCACAGGCATCAGCCTCCAACGGCCTCTTCCCCAAGCTGCCAGGGCCTCCCACTCCTGGGGTGGGTGGACGTCACCCCTGGGGAGTCCTCGGCAGCCCGGCTCCACCTGCCATGCGGCCCCTTCCTGACCACGCCAGGCGGCTCTCAGCCTGCTGATTTTGTGCCTTGTAAGGAAAAAAAATAGGGGAGCAGATTCTGGCTCCCAAAACAAAGGGAAGCAGATTCTGGCTCTGAATGTTAAGCAGAACCAAAGCAACTTTCTCACAAGTGGATCTGTCTCTTGGAGGAATGAGCAGCCTGGAGCAGGAGGTGAGGGCCCAGTCACAGGAGGTGCAGACGGCGGTAGGGTGAGGCAGCTGTAGGAGGCATTCCAGCTCAGGACGAGCACTTGGGCCAGAGGAGCAGCTGAGTCTAAGGCACCTCTTTTTTTTTTTTTTTTTTTTATTTATTTTGGGCGGGGGTCGGGTTGGGGAGGGAGGGGAGTGGGCGGGCCACTTCTGTTGGTCTTTCATTTCTCGGTTTTCATCCGTCTTTGTTCTTTGGCTCCTATGGGCCTCCCATCGCGGTGGCATCTGTTGTCGCAGAGCGTCAGCTCTGGGCGCATGCGCTCCAGAGCTCCGGCTCGGTGATTGGACACATCAGTCCAGCTGCTCCGCGGCACGGGCATCTTCCCAGGCCAGGGATCAAACTGGCACCCCTTGCGCTGCAAGGTGGTATCCTTACCCACTGGACCACCAGGGGAAGCCCTGAGGCACCTCTTCACAGGGTATTCCCTTGGCCACCTCACTGAAGACTTGACTCAGAAGGAACAGTTTCCTTGCTGGTCCTGCATTTCCTCCTGCTCTGTCATCCAGCTTGGCGATGCAAGCCCCCAGGGCTGGTTCTGTGTGTGTCTTCCTCTCCTTCCCCTCCGCCTCTCCTGGGGGCACAGTGCTGGAAAGGCTTTCCCGCCTGTGTCTTGTCAGTAGTGGCCCTGGGCTCACCCTGTGCTTTCTCTCCTCCCCACTCCTCCACCCACAGCCTCGGGAGTGTACGTCCAGAGTAGTGAGGTGCTGCACGTCATCACCAACGTGATCCATGCTAACGGCGACAGGGGCATCACTGTGGCCCAGAGCAGCCAGCTCACCCGTGTGGCCAACAATAGCATCTCCTGCAACCACCAGAGTGGGGTCAGGGTCGAGGCCCAGTGCCAGGTGGAGCTCCGGGGCAATGGTATCTATGACAACAGAGGCCATGGAATCATCACCAAGGGTGACAGCAGTGTTGTTGAAAACGACATCATCGGCAACCGGGGCAGTGGGCTGCACCTGCTGCCCACGTCTGACACAAAGGTGTGTGTGTGTGTGTCGGGTGTGCCTACATCAGCCCTGGGAGAGCTTTCGTGTCCTCTGCTGAAAAGCAGAACCTTAAACCCTGAGCGCTCTCCAAGGATGCCACCCAAACCCTGCCTGGGAGATGCGGGTGGGACTTCACGCAGGAAGGGACGCATGCATTGGGCCCTGAAGAATGAACGAGGGGGACTAGCCAGAAGCTAGGGTGAGGGTACCCCCTGAGGTGTCTTCAGGTCAAGGTCTGGGTTATTTCAGCTCTCTCTTCATAATGGAATATTCTCACCCAGGACCCGGTATGCAGTAGGTGCTTAAGGAGAAGCCTTGTGTTGGGGCCTTGGCATGCTGTCCCATTACCCAGAGTAGCCTTCTCCCCGTTTCCTGCCTCCGTCCCACAACCCGGCTATCACTGTCTTCTGGAAGCCCACCCTAAACCCTGAGGCTATGTGAGGTGGCCCTTTTCTTTGGACTTCTAAGATGCTGCCCACCCTTGCTTCACAGGGCACTTCCCACAGTGCTTTGTGTCTGTTCCTTTGTCTCTTTTTCTTCCCCACAGAACTGTGATGCTTTTATGCAAAGCACTGAGCTGGGTGCTAGGGTTTCATTGCTAGGCCAAGCAGACCCATTCCCAACTCTTGTGAAAGTCCAAAAGCTTCTTTTCAGCTTTGCGGTTCATGAGTCAGTGACTTCAGCGAGGAGTAAAGAACTCCTTGGTTCTGCATCCGGACACTGTGGATGCAGAAACAGGCGGAGGAAGGCTCGCTGTCACCTGTGGGGTTGTCTGTGTCCCTAGGCCCTTTGCACTTTGTTCTTTCTTCCTGGAACAATTTTCGTCTGCTCTGTGCCTGATAAACTCGTATAGGTTACCCATCACCTCTTCCAGGGAGCCTTCCCTGGTTCTCTGGCCGAGCTCCATAGCCTTTCTGTGAGCTCCCATGGCTCCATGCTGACCTACCAAGTGTGCTCTGTATCCCTCAGTTTTCTAACTGGTGATTCGCTGCCTGGCTCTCCACCAGTCCCTGAGGTGTGACAATCTCTGGCTGCCTCTCCCAGGTAATAAAGAATCGGATCCATTCATTCCGGGGCTCCGGCATTGCAGTGCTGGGCCATGCCAAGGCTCTGGTGCTGGAGAACACCATCTTCCAGGGCAGGACCAACAAGACCATCTTCCAGCAGATCTCGAACCGTCAGGAATGTGTTGTGCAGAACAACAAGTTCTTGGTCTTCAAGAAGTAAGTGCCTGGGGTATCTAAACCAATGTAGAACCACAGCAAGGCCCCTGGGGAAGCCAGGCCCAGTAGTTGCTCCTGAAGAATGAACGAGGGGGACTAGCCAGAAGCTAGGGTGAGGGTACCCCCTGAGGTGTCTTCAGGTCAAGGTCTGGGTTATTTCAGCTCTCTCTTCATAATGGAATATTCTCACCCAGGACCCGGTATGCAGTAGGTGCTTAAGGAGAAGCCTTGTGTTGGGGCCTTGGCATGCTGTCCCATTACCCAGAGTAGCCTTCTCCCCGTTTCCTGCCTCCGTCCCACAACCCGGCTATCACTGTCTTCTGGAAGCCCACCCTAAACCCTGAGGCTATGTGAGGTGGCCCTTTTCTTTGGACTTCTAAGATGCTGCCCACCCTTGCTTCACAGGGCACTTCCCACAGTGCTTTGTGTCTGTTCCTTTGTCTCTTTTTCTTCCCCACAGAACTGTGATGCTTTTATGCAAAGCACTGAGCTGGGTGCTAGGGTTTCATTGCTAGGCCAAGCAGACCCATTCCCAACTCTTGTGAAAGTCCAAAAGCTTCTTTTCAGCTTTGCGGTTCATG
The DNA here is from genome assembly GCA_022376925.1 of Tragulus kanchil. NCBI lineage: Eukaryota > Metazoa > Chordata > Mammalia > Artiodactyla > Tragulidae > Tragulus > Tragulus kanchil. Next base: position 46,827,922 of record JAIOJX010000023.1, read on the forward strand.
AGTCAGTGACTTCAGCGAGGAGTAAAGAACTCCTTGGTTCTGCATCCGGACACTGTGGATGCAGAAACAGGCGGAGGAAGGCTCGCTGTCACCTGTGGGGTTGTCTGTGTCCCTAGGCCCTTTGCACTTTGTTCTTTCTTCCTGGAACAATTTTCGTCTGCTCTGTGCCTGATAAACTCGTATAGGTTACCCATCACCTCTTCCAGGGAGCCTTCCCTGGTTCTCTGGCCGAGCTCCATAGCCTTTCTGTGAGCTCCCATGGCTCCATGCTGACCTACCAAGTGTGCTCTGTATCCCTCAGTTTTCTAACTGGTGATTCGCTGCCTGGCTCTCCACCAGTCCCTGAGGTGTGACAATCTCTGGCTGCCTCTCCCAGGTAATAAAGAATCGGATCCATTCATTCCGGGGCTCCGGCATTGCAGTGCTGGGCCATGCCAAGGCTCTGGTGCTGGAGAACACCATCTTCCAGGGCAGGACCAACAAGACCATCTTCCAGCAGATCTCGAACCGTCAGGAATGTGTTGTGCAGAACAACAAGTTCTTGGTCTTCAAGAAGTAAGTGCCTGGGGTATCTAAACCAATGTAGAACCACAGCAAGGCCCCTGGGGAAGCCAGGCCCAGTAGTTGCTCCCTGGCCACGCCAGCTTTCAGCTGTGGTCAGATAAAGGCCTGTGCTTGGTCTTTGTGTTGGGCCTGGACGGACGACCTGAGCCTGACTCCCTAGGAGGAAATAAACTTTCAAGAGTCAGGGGTATGTGGTTTCAAATCTCACCTCTGTCAGTTACTGGCTGTGTGACCCTGGACGAGTTACTCAACATCTCTGAGCCTTAGTAAAATACACTTAATGTTTGCAGCATCAACTTGAGACAAAATAAGATCCTATGACTTAGCAGCATACCTGAGGTATCACATGAGCGTTCATCGCTGCAGGCGCTGCTGCCCCTCAAACACACCGCTAGGCTTTCTACTCACTCCACAGTAGCGAGCCTCTGACTCTGCCCACACCTTTCCAGCCCTACTTGTTATATTATCATAAAAATACAAGACAACGTTGCTGGCTTAAGCAGTTTAGGATTTGATGTAAGAGGTGGTTCCTTGTAACTTAGGACAGAAAGGCCTCATCAGACCCTGTCACTTCCCCTTCATAACCTCTGCGAGAGCTCAAGAGATGGGCAACCTATCAACTTCTGTCCCTGATAGATTTGGATTTTTAAGAATGTCATCTAAGAAATAATACAGTGAGTGGTCTCCTGAGTCTGGCTTCCTACCCTTCACCCAGTGTGTCCTGGATTCACCTGAGGGTCACATCTGTCCTTCAGTTCCTCTTTGTCCCTTGGTAGTGTTCCATTGAATGGCCGTACCACTTGGCTTATCTGTTCATCAGCTGAGGAGTATTTAGGTAGTTTCTAATTTCTGTTGATTATGAAGAAAGCTTGCATGGGACTTCCCCAGCAGTCCAGTGGTTAAGACTCCACCTTCCGATGCACAGGGCGCAGGTTCAGTCCCTGGTCAGAATTTAAGATCTCATGTGCCGTGTACAGCCCAACATAAAAAGAATGAATAAAGCCTGCATAACATTTATGATCAAAATAAAAAAAACAGCTTGTGCAGAACAACAAGTTCTTGGTCTTCAAGAAGTAAGTGCCTGGGGTATCTAAACCAATGTAGAACCACAGCAAGGCCCCTGGGGAAGCCAGGCCCAGTAGTTGCTCCCTGGCCACGCCAGCTTTCAGCTGTGGTCAGATAAAGGCCTGTGCTTGGTCTTTGTGTTGGGCCTGGACGGACGACCTGAGCCTGACTCCCTAGGAGGAAATAAACTTTCAAGAGTCAGGGGTATGTGGTTTCAAATCTCACCTCTGTCAGTTACTGGCTGTGTGACCCTGGACGAGTTACTCAACATCTCTGAGCCTTAGTAAAATACACTTAATGTTTGCAGCATCAACTTGAGACAAAATAAGATCCTATGACTTAGCAGCATACCTGAGGTATCACATGAGCGTTCATCGCTGCAGGCGCTGCTGCCCCTCAAACACACCGCTAGGCTTTCTACTCACTCCACAGTAGCGAGCCTCTGACTCTGCCCACACCTTTCCAGCCCTACTTGTTATATTATCATAAAAATACAAGACAACGTTGCTGGCTTAAGCAGTTTAGGATTTGATGTAAGAGGTGGTTCCTTGTAACTTAGGACAGAAAGGCCTCATCAGACCCTGTCACTTCCCCTTCATAACCTCTGCGAGAGCTCAAGAGATGGGCAACCTATCAACTTCTGTCCCTGATAGATTTGGATTTTTAAGAATGTCATCTAAGAAATAATACAGTGAGTGGTCTCCTGAGTCTGGCTTCCTACCCTTCACCCAGTGTGTCCTGGATTCACCTGAGGGTCACATCTGTCCTTCAGTTCCTCTTTGTCCCTTGGTAGTGTTCCATTGAATGGCCGTACCACTTGGCTTATCTGTTCATCAGCTGAGGAGTATTTAGGTAGTTTCTAATTTCTGTTGATTATGAAGAAAGCTTGCATGGGACTTCCCCAGCAGTCCAGTGGTTAAGACTCCACCTTCCGATGCACAGGGCGCAGGTTCAGTCCCTGGTCAGGGAATTTAAGATCTCATGTGCCGCGGTGTACAGCCCAACATAAAAAGAATGAATAAAGCCTGCATAACATTTATGATCATACAGCTAGAGGATGAAATGGGGGCTAGGGGAACGAAAGAAAGAAGAGAAAGCCACTGGTTTTATCTAGATCCTTGTTTAAAGATGAGGAAATTGAGGGCAAGGAAACCAGTCCAGGGTGGCATCCGACCTGAAGGCAGAGCTGGAAGCAGAGTTAGCTTCATGCAGGTCTCACCCCATCTGGCTATCACCTAACTAGGGAGACGCAGCCTACGTCCCAATTTAATCACCCAGATCTTGAGCCAAAGGTAAGGTGGTGTGGGCCTTTCAGCAAGTGCTTTAGACCCTCAAAGAGTCCATTCCCATTTTGCACATCCAGGTCTGACACGTGGCGCTTGGCGAACCCACCAGCACGGCCTCACCTTGAAAACTCTCTCCAAGGCCCCTCTGCTGCCCACAGTGGGCAGAAGGTGACAGCCATGGCGACCAGGATCACAGCCCATGTGGAAGGTGGCTACCACAGCAAACGCAGCATCTTCTGCACCATCCTGTAAGAAGGGAGAGCTGTGGAGGTGGGCAGAGGTGGGCATCTGGCATCTGAAGACCCTGGGAAGCAGGCACATGCCCTGTTCTCAGGCTCAGGCCTGGCCCGGCTGAGCTAAGAGGTTGCTTCAGGGTGAAGGGGCAGCGCTTGTAAAGGTTCCTGATCTCTGTCCTGAGAAGCAGGCTTCCAGGTCTTCTGGGGACCGAGAACAGGTACCTCCAAAGCTCTTCGGTGTTACAGCTCTCAGCGGGAAGGAACTTGGATTTTGTGTTGGTTGGCTGGTATTTTGGGCTGTGGCTTGTGCGATCTTATTTCCCCAACTGTGGAACTATTTTTCAAGAAGAAAAAGGGAACAGAAGTTGGTGGGTTTCTAGTCCCTCAAGCTCTTGTAGAGATTATGAAGAGTTGAGTGGATTGATGCTGAAACCTGGGCCAGGATCTTTTGTTCGAGTTACAGGAAACTGCATTTTATACACACCAAACCCAGAATCTTCTCAGGGAGGAACTGACTGACTCCTAAGGGGACAGCAGTGATTCTAGTGAGATGGAAAGAGCCCATTTTCCCCTTTCCTAGACCGACCTCTCTCAACATGCCCAGGACACTGACACACCTGCCCTGCTGCCAGGGAGGCGGGAGGTCTGGCTTCCTCAAGGACATGGTTCTCTTGGATGTGGACCTTTGAGAGTGGAGGGGCTTTGCAAGCTGCCCCAGTGAGGCCAGGGAAACCAGGAGGGGCCTATGGAAAAGGTTTCTTCCAGGTGGTTCGTTAGACGTGCAGGTGGGGTCTGGGCTGTACAGGGACACACCTGACTGCTCCACCCAGACTCAGGAGGACAGAGTTGACTCAGTGCCTGTCACACCGGGTGGATGCGAACCCCACAAGCACATCCAAACCAGCTGCCCCCACCGGGCCCCCGAGATGGAGGTGCGTAGGCCCTCCATCTTGGGTCCACATTTTCACTAATGACCACCTGCCTTTACTTACCCTACCCTGGTTTCCCACTCTGTGCCTTGGCTCACACTTGCCCCTCCAGTGCACCCTCCTCGCCAGCTCCACACGTCGAGGTCCCATCCACCCTTCCAGGCTCGACACTGCCACGTGGACGGCAGTGCTCTGCCATCTGAGCCTCCTCCGCTCTGCACCCCTCCTCGCACAGGGTACACTCAGCCTGGCTTAGGAGTTACCCGGGCCTATCCCTCTCCCCTGAATCGCCCGCCTGCAAGGTCCGTGAAGGTTACCACCTGTGTCCTCAGCCCAGGGTAGGGGGAGAGTTAGCAGCGTGGAAGGCTGGCCCCAGAGGGCTACGCTGAACTCAGCTGTGAATGTGTGAAGGTTCCAGAGCCAGGCAGGCTCAGACCACTGTTCGAGGACGGGGGGCCTGACGCAGGCTCAGCTCCGCCTCAGCATTCCCTTGACCACCCGGCCCTTTATGCAGGGCCTTACCAGCCTGCTGTGTTCATGATCGTGTGCCTCACAGCTGGCGACCCAGGCTGGTTCTGCCAGGGCCCCGGTGCTGCTCTCCCAGGTGGGGTTAAAGGGAGCCGGGGCTCTGGCTTCTCCCTGAGGACTCAGGGCACAGGGGTGGGCCCATCCCATCCCCAGCACTGTCCTTGGCACTTACTTACCTGTGGCCCCAGTGTGAGTCGCTGTACAAAATGCTGCCTTTTATTATTTTGTAACAAATGATTTTTCTGTGACAGTGCTTATGAAACTCTCGCCCCAAATAAAGTTCTTTATTTTAAAGAGGCACTTTGGGGGTGCTTTCCTTGGTCTGGGTGTATGCTCAGGACGGTCAGGGGGACTTTTTGACTCAGTGCTGTCCAACACCGGGTGGACTTTGCTTTGCAAGCTGCCCCAGTGAGGCCAGGGAAACCAGGAGGGGCCTATGGAAAAGGTTTCTTCCAGGTGGTTCGTTAGCGTGCAGGTGGGGTCTGGGCTGTACAGGGACACACCTGACTGCTCCACCCAGACTCAGGAGGACAGAGTTGACTCAGTGCCTGTCACACCGGGTGGATGCGAACCCCACAAGCACATCCAAACCAGCTGCCCCCACCGGGCCCCCGAGATGGAGGTGCGTAGGCCCTCCATCTTGGGTCCACATTTTCACTAATGACCACCTGCCTTTACTTACCCTACCCTGGTTTCCCACTCTGTGCCTTGGCTCACACTTGCCCCTCCAGTGCACCCTCCTCGCCAGCTCCACACGTCGAGGTCCCATCCACCCTTCCAGGCTCGACACTGCCACGTGGACGGCAGTGCTCTGCCATCTGAGCCTCCTCCGCTCTGCACCCCTCCTCGCACAGGGTACACTCAGCCTGGCTTAGGAGTTACCCGGGCCTATCCCTCTCCCCTGAATCGCCCGCCTGCAAGGTCCGTGAAGGTTACCACCTGTGTCCTCAGCCCAGGGTAGGGGGAGAGTTAGCAGCGTGGAAGGCTGGCCCCAGAGGGCTACGCTGAACTCAGCTGTGAATGTGTGAAGGTTCCAGAGCCAGGCAGGCTCAGACCACTGTTCGAGGACGGGGGGCCTGACGCAGGCTCAGCTCCGCCTCAGCATTCCCTTGACCACCCGGCCCTTTATGCAGGGCCTTACCAGCCTGCTGTGTTCATGATCGTGTGCCTCACAGCTGGCGACCCAGGCTGGTTCTGCCAGGCCCCCGGTGCTGCTCTCCCAGGTGGGGTTAAAGGGAGCCGGGGCTCTGGCTTCTCCCTGAGGACTCAGGGCACAGGGGTGGGCCCATCCCATCCCCAGCACTGTCCTTGGCACTTACTTACCTGTGGCCGCAGTGTGAGTCGCTGTACAAAATGCTGCCTTTTATTATTTTGTAACAAATGATTTTTCTGTGAACGAAGTGCTTATGAAACTCTCAGCAACCAAAATAAAGTTCTTTATTTTAAAGAGGCACTTTGGGGGGTGCTTTCCTTGGTCTGGGTGTATGCTAGGGGTCCTGGGTGCTGGATGCAGGCCCGTCACCCCTCTGCCAGACAAACCCAAATTGGGGGATACCCTCCATACAAGATAACATTTACTCTCAGAATGTCAAGGTTAGGAAAGGCAAAGACTGAGGAACTGTTTTAGATTAAATAAGACCAGTGAAGTGTGCTGGACAAAATCTGACTGAGCTGTGGACCAGATCCTAGTATCACTGCTCTCGTTCCTGCTTTGGTAAGTATAATGTGCTTATGGAAGAGAAAGTCCCCATTGATCTTTGGATATATACACACTGAAGGACTTACGATAAAGAGGGTGGGGTACTTTTCTCAGACTGTCCCAAATGGTTCAAAAAGAAACACGTGACTGTATAAAAGCAAGTAACAGGACAACGCATAAACAGCCGGAGCATCTGGGTAAAAGGACATACAGTTCTTCATATAATACTCTTGCAACTACTTTCAAAGTATGACATTATATCAAAGTTCTTAAAATTGGACGCTTTAAAAAATGTTAGCTATTTGCAGGTTGAGTCCTCGGCAGGTATGCTAAATACACGCCTTCTCTGACCTCATTACTGTTATTAGCAGTATCACAGGTCAGGGCCAGAGACATTCCTTCAGGGAATAGACTTCCTTCTGTAAACACCCATGAGTTGTTCTACAAACTGAATCTTATTAAGGGTATAAGCCTCTAGCCCGATCATCAAGCAGCGCTATGAGAAATAACTTGGTGGGATCAAGGAATCCTCTGAATGTGCTAATAAATGGGGTTTTGGAGCCAGAAAAACCACCCGGCCCTTTATGCAGGGCTTTGTGTTCATGATCGTGTGCCTCACAGCTGGCGACCCAGGCTGGTTCTGCCAGGGCCCCGGTGCTGCTCTCCCAGGTGGGGTTAAAGGGAGCCGGGGCTCTGGCTTCTCCCTGAGGACTCAGGGCACAGGGGTGGGCCCATCCCATCCCCAGCACTGTCCTTGGCACTTACTTACCTGTGGCCCCAGTGTGAGTCGCTGTACAAAATGCTGCCTTTTATTATTTTGTAACAAATGATTTTTCTGTGAACGAAGTGCTTATGAAAATCTCAGCAACCAAAATAAAGTTCTCTATTTTAAAGAGGCACTTTGGGGGGTGCTTTCCTTGGTCTGGGTGTATGCTAGGGGTCCTGGGTGCTGGATGCAGGCCCGTCACCCCTCTGCCAGACAAACCCAAATTGGGGGATACCCTCCATACAAGATAACATTTACTCTCAGAATGTCAAGGTTAGGAAAGGCAAAGACTGAGGAACTGTTTTAGATTAAATAAGACCAGTGAAGTGTGCTGGACAAAATCTGACTGAGCTGTGGACCAGATCCTAGTATCACTGCTCTCGTTCCTGCTTTGGTAAGTATAATGTGCTTATGGAAGAGAAAGTCCCCATTGATCTTTGGATATATACACACTGAAGGACTTACGATAAAGAGGGTGGGGTACTTTTCTCAGACTGTCCCAAATGGTTCAAAAAGAAACACGTGACTGTATAAAAGCAAGTAACAGGACAACGCATAAACAGCCGGAGCATCTGGGTAAAAGGACATACAGTTCTTCATATAATACTCTTGCAACTACTTTCAAAGTATGACATTATATCAAAGTTCTTAAAATTGGACGCTTTAAAAAATGTTAGCTATTTGCAGGTTGAGTCCTCGGCAGGTATGCTAAATACACGCCTTCTCTGACCTCATTACTGTTATTAGCAGTATCACAGGTCAGGGCCAGAGACATTCCTTCAGGGAATAGACTTCCTTCTGTAAACACCCATGAGTTGTTCTACAAACTGAATCTTATTAAGGGTATAAGCCTCTAGCCCGATCATCAAGCAGCGCTATGAGAAATAACTTGGTGGGATCAAGGAATCCTCTGAATGTGCTAATAAATGGGGTTTTGGAGCCAGAAAAAAACTAGTTCGATCCCAGTGTTCTCCAAGTGTACACTGCCAGGGAAAGACGGCGCGGCGCATGGACTGTGCGTCATTCCACACATGCCGCTGCTCACGAGCTGGGCCCCGTGTGAAGCACCCTCTCACTGGACTTGTTGAAACAGGCCCTCTTGAGCCTTTTGACCCACAAACCCCTGGACATACAGAAGCCTGCTTTTCGGTCAGCCTTTGGGACTGCATCACCTATAATTAGTGAAGCTCCCTGGTTGTCACCCTGGACAAGTATACAGCTGACCTCTGAACAGTGCAAGTTGTTAGGGCGCTGACTCTCCCCACAGACAAAATCCACACATAATTCAGGTCGGCCCTCTGTATCAGTGGTTCCACATCTGTGAGTCCAACCAGCCACTTGTGTGGTACTGTAGTGCTTTACTATTGGAAACAGTCCATGTGTGAGCGACCCGGGCAGTTCAGGTCCATGTTTTCAAGGCTCAGTGGCATGCTTACCACTCTAGGCTTTTTCCCATCCACACCACCCTCTGAGTGAGTGACCAATGTGACTCACACAGTGACTGCTTCCCCACGAGGACAGAGGCTGCTCGGAGACCAGGTCACATGCTGCGACCTAGTCACTGCTGGAAGTTAAGCCTCAAGGTGTCAAAACCATCAAAATCTGGAAAGTATTCACGAGGACGCCCACAAGCACACTAGCGATCCTTTTCCTACAGCCTGATCAGGATTATTGTTTTTTCTGATGCAGAGTCACATACCTGATTTTCACAACAGTTCAGATAGGGAAAAACAACAGACATTTAGATTTCCTGCTCACACCTCTGCCGGAGGGAGATCAAGTGCCAGCTTCCCCAGATCAGACACAAACGGGGACAAGCCAGGCAAGCGTGTGGAAAATGGGCACTTCAGGCCTGGCTGTGCCATAGAAGTGGCTCTGATCACTGCATCCCAGTACTTAAAGGAACACAAGGACCACCTGTCCTGAATGAGTCCCCCGAGGCCCATCTCTACCATGTCCTCTTCCCTAACTGCACCCCAGCTGCAGTGCAAATGTCCTCCTCTCTGAGCCAGAAAACTAGTTCGATCCCAGTGTTCTCCAAGTGTACACTGCCAGGAAAGACGGGCGGCGCATGGACTGTCGTCATTCCACACATGCCGCTGCTCACGAGCTGGGCCCGTGTGAAGCACCCTCTCACTGGACTTGTTGAAACAGGCCCTCTTGAGCCTTTTGACCCACAAACCCCTGGACATACAGAAGCCTGCTTTTCGGTCAGCCTTTGGGACTGCATCACCTATAATTAGTGAAGCTCCCTGGTTGTCACCCTGGACAAGTATACAGCTGACCTCTGAACAGTGCAAGTTGTTAGGGCGCTGACTCTCCCCACAGACAAAATCCACACATAATTCAGGTCGGCCCTCTGTATCAGTGGTTCCACATCTGTGAGTCCAACCAGCCACTTGTGTGGTACTGTAGTGCTTTACTATTGGAAACAGTCCATGTGTGAGCGACCCGGGCAGTTCAGGTCCATGTTTTCAAGGCTCAGTGGCATGCTTACCACTCTAGGCTTTTTCCCATCCACACCACCCTCTGAGTGAGTGACCAATGTGACTCACACAGTGACTGCTTCCCCACGAGGACAGAGGCTGCTCGGAGACCAGGTCACATGCTGCGACCTAGTCACTGCTGGAAGTTAAGCCTCAAGGTGTCAAAACCATCAAAATCTGGAAAGTATTCACGAGGACGCCCACAAGCACACTAGCGATCCTTTTCCTACAGCCTGATCAGGATTATTGTTTTTTCTGATGCAGAGTCACATACCTGATTTTCACAACAGTTCAGATAGGGAAAAACAACAGACATTTAGATTTCCTGCTCACACCTCTGCCGGAGGGAGATCAAGTGCCAGCTTCCCCAGATCAGACACAAACGGGGACAAGCCAGGCAAGCGTGTGGAAAATGGGCACTTCAGGCCTGGCTGTGCCATAGAAGTGGCTCTGATCACTGCATCCCAGTACTTAAAGGAACACAAGGACCACCTGTCCTGAATGAGTCCCCCGAGGCCCATCTCTACCATGTCCTCTTCCCTAACTGCACCCCAGCTGCAGTGCAAATGTCCTCCTCTCTCAGCGCGCGCCGAATTCTGTCTGCCTCCGCTGCCCCTGGCCCCCGGCACGAGCCCCCACTGCTCCCCCCGCCTCAGGAGACCCTTGAAGAGCGGAGTCAGCACCAGCCACACTCCTGGGCTCCATGGTGTAGTCCTGTTCCCCAGCACCCATCTGGACACCGCTTCTCCATCCCCCCCTGGCAGGAAAGGCGGGCGGCAGTCTGCACTCCTTCCCAACGGCTGCTGGTATGACTTCCTGGAACTAGCGGCTGGACAGCTGAAACCTATTTCCAAGACGCCCTTATTACCAGGATTCTGTATGCAAGTGAGGTCCCTATATACATACTCACAGAGGAAGCAGGATGGAGGCCAGCCTCTTGACCTTGGGCTGTCTGTGGGGGAAGAGAGGAGGCAGAAGCACGGACACTGAAGCACGGGTGGCTGAACCAGCATCCAGGGTCAAGTCACCGGCTTCGTGAATTCAGGAAGCAGCTGAATCCAAGCAGCTTCATGAATTCAAGTGGCTTCTTCATGTCTGGCTGGCCAACCTGGCTGTGTTCTTGAACTCAGCAATTCCAGCAGCAACCTGCTGATTGCCACTCCTGCAACCTTTTAACAGTTTTATAGCATTTTATCCATGTATGAAACTCCTTTCTCCTTGAGAACATCTAGGACCATTTGTGTTCTATATTGAACTCTGGCCGACTCATTGACTTTCAAGCTGACCCCTGTCCTCTGGTGGCCTGGCCTGAGCTGCACAACTAGGTCAGTCACTTCCTCCAATTCGGTTCTGCCCTGCTTCAGCAGCGTGGAACTAAATTAGCCTATTTCGGCAACCCCGTCACACTGGGGACCGGAAGCCTGCCTCCCAGCCTTCCTGCGCTTCATTCTCACCACATACTCCACTGATCCTTCCAAACCTAAGCACAGCATAAGGACAGCATTTTTCATATTAACCTTTATCCATTACATCATGTGGCCCAAGGTTCAGCCTTGGAGATCTGCCTGTGACCCTCCCACATCCCACGCATGCGCCACCTGCCCTTACAGTCACAGCAACACCACAGGAGGGAGGTCGAGTCCGACAGAGCTGCTGCTTTATGTTTCTGCTTCAGACCAGCAGAACTGAGGTGCTGCGTCTGGCTTCCACCCACACCAAAGCAAGGCACCTTTGTACTTCCTTAAAAACACAAATGGATAGGAGCAGCTGTGATGTGGCCAAAATGCTGTCTGGAAGCATACTCTAGGTGAGTCTCCTCTGCTTTGACTGACGGTCCAAGGTCTGGGCCGGAGGCAGCGGGATGGACAGAGTACCCAGTTTGTGATCCTCTTCCCCGCCGGCTGCCAGAGAAACCTTTCTTTTAGAGATCTTCAGCCTCATGGCTTTTGCTATTTCCAACATCCTAAGGAACACATAAAACAATAGAGAGTCTCCTCAATGCAATGCTTAGGGAACTTGGCAGGCAGGACGAGATGGCACATTCATTCTCTAGGCCTCAAAGACAGAATCCCTGAGGTGGACACAAGGGGCAAGGCTCCCAGCAGAGAGGCAGACGAAATCGCCGAGAGCCACTGGACTCCCATGTTAATGTGTTGCTGTTAGAAAATATCTATACAAGTGATGAAAAACCAGCTTATCTGGAGCCTACTGATAACTCTTATTTACTTCCTATAACAAGGATTGAGCACTCAAACCAGCTTTTACAGACTCCAAGTATCTATTCTCTTGGATGTTCAACCTCATGAGCCGTGAAGAGGCCGTCTGTGAACATCCCCTGGACTAACCTTGCTCCAGACTGCTGGAAGCGGCCAGAGGAGGGTGCTTTCCCAGGCGCTCCTGGACCACCACCAGGGTCCCTGAGTGTCAGATGCCTCTCGGTCACTGACAAAGGCCAACACACCCCACGGCTCAGCGTCCTGGAGGTTGTGCTCTCTACTCAGTCTGAATCCCTTCCGGCGAGGCTAGAAGGGGCCTGGGAGGTCGCCCCCTCTGCCAACCTTTGCAGTCTGGTCAGAGAAGCCCAATGTGACACCCCTGCCAAACTGCAGCTATGCCTTGCCTTAGACTCCTCCCCCGGCAGCTCCTTGGCCTAACTCTGAGAGAGTGCTTTCTGCTAAGCTGAAGCTGTGGTTCTCTTATACAACTTCCACCTCAGGTTACTCCATCAGAATCATCCAGAATCCCTCTTCCCAGTAACAGCAACTTGGGGACTGGAGACCGCTTAGTTACACAAGGATGGAAGGCTCAGGTCTGAGGCTCAACTCCTCCTCTTACTGGCTGTGTGACCCTGGGAAAGTTACTGACTTCTCTGAACCAAAGATTCTTCTACTGACTCTTAGAGAAATCACTGAGAGATGATGACAGAGTTGACCCTATGCCTAGCATAGTGAAGACGCTCAGTAGTGTCTGGCTGCTCATTCAATTATTCATTCATCTGAAGATAGGTCCCTCGATAGTGGCTCATGCTTTCCGGCCAGAACTACATCAAGGCTCCCTAAGGAAGCTTTTTCTTCTGCTGTGCTCACCTCTTCTCACTGAGCTTCAAGTCCCTCTGTAACATGGTCAGGTCAATCTGGAAGCTGTTTATATGCAAGGCCAGTACAATCACATAGGCAGTGATCTTTGCCTTCATAGAGTCTGAAATTAAGTTCCGCAATCTGCAAATCAGTGGTAGAGAAAGAGACAAAGTTAAAGTCCCAAAGGAAAGGAAAAGCATCCAAGCCCGTTCCATATGTATTCAACTGTCTTCTCATCACTGGCAACATCCCTTGTCCTGTGGCAGTGCCCCAGCCTTCACACACAGTGGAACAGTTATCTGGAGCCTACTGATAACTCTTATTTACTTCCTATAACAAGGATTGAGCACTCAAACCAGCTTTTACAGACTCCAAGTATCTATTCTCTTGGATGTTCAACCTCATGAGCCGTGAAGAGGCCGTCTGTGAACATCCCCTGGACTAACCTTGCTCCAGACTGCTGGAAGCGGCCAGAGGAGGGTGCTTTCCCAGGCGCTCCTGGACCACCACCAGGGTCCCTGAGTGTCAGATGCCTCTCGGTCACTGACAAAGGCCAACACACCCCACGGCTCAGCGTCCTGGAGGTTGTGCTCTCTACTCAGTCTGAATCCCTTCCGGCGAGGCTAGAAGGGGCCTGGGAGGTCGCCCCCTCTGCCAACCTTTGCAGTCTGGTCAGAGAAGCCCAATGTGACACCCCTGCCAAACTGCAGCTATGCCTTGCCTTAGACTCCTCCCCCGGCAGCTCCTTCGGCCTAACTCTGAGAGAGTGCTTTCTGCTAAGCTGAAGCTGTGGTTCTCTTATACAACTTCCACCTCAGGTTACTCCATCAGAATCATCCAGAATCCCTCTTCCCAGTAACAGCAACTTGGGGACTGGAGACCGCTTAGTTACACAAGGATGGAAGGCTCAGGTCTGAGGCTCAACTCCTCCTCTTACTGGCTGTGTGACCCTGGGAAAGTTACTGACTTCTCTGAACCAAAGATTCTTCTACTGACTCTTAGAGAAATCACTGAGAGATGATGACAGAGTTGACCCTATGCCTAGCATAGTGAAGACGCTCAGTAGTGTCTGGCTGCTCATTCAATTATTCATTCATCTGAAGATAGGTCCCTCGATAGTGGCTCATGCTTTCCGGCCAGAACTACATCAAGGCTCCCTAAGGAAGCTTTTTCTTCTGCTGTGCTCACCTCTTCTCACTGAGCTTCAAGTCCCTCTGTAACATGGTCAGGTCAATCTGGAAGCTGTTTATATGCAAGGCCAGTACAATCACATAGGCAGTGATCTTTGCCTTCATAGAGTCTGAAATTAAGTTCCGCAATCTGCAAATCAGTGGTAGAAAAAGAGAGACAAAGTTAAAGTCCCAAAGGAAAGGAAAAGCATCCAAGCCCGTTCCCATATGTATTCAACTGTCTTCTCATCACGGGGAGGAGAAAAGGAATTGGAGCAACATCCCTTGTCCTGTGGCAGTGCCCCAGCCTTCACACACAGTGGAGTAGCGAGCCAGTCCTAGTATCCCTCCAGAGGGGACAGAGAAGGTCATACTTCCACCTTCCCCAGGCACTGTCAGAGCCTGCACTGGTGAGGCCCTCCTGGCCCGCTCAGCAGGGCTGCTGGGAAAACAGTCATCCCACACTGAGCTGCCCATGACTCTTCCATGCCCACTCAGAGCAGGACGCACGCTGCAAGCAAACGGCAGGCAGGAGGCCCAGGCGGACTGCTTGGGTACTTTCCCCAAGGACATCCCCTTGGCCTTCCCCTGCCTGCATCACTGCCTCTCCATAGAACACTGGTCCTGTGGACACTGGGAAGGGGTCCCTGGAAAAAGTGTGTTTAGTACAGTCTTCGTTGCAGGACTTCCCAGAGCCTTAATATGAACTTCTTCTCCCAAAGGGACAGTCTGTACTCGCTTGACCCAGGACCCCACTGGGCAGCAGTGCCCACTTCAGCACAGTGTCTCTGTGGACACAAACTGCCATCTAAGCCCTCGTCCTCCCCCCCACCCAGCCTGCTTTCTCCTTTACAGGCAAAGAGAAGCCAAGCCCCTGACCTGCCGTTGTTGTAGGTCAAGCAGGTGAAGTGTTTCAGCAGTTTGCTGTTGATGATGTGGGGCACACCGGGTCCCAGGGCACCTACAAGACAAAATGGAGGTCGATCGTTTTCTTTCAAAACTCTCAGGCCGTGCCTCACCTATGAGCTGGGAGATGGGGGCAACAGTTGGGCCACTGGACGAACAGAAGCATGTGGGAAGAAGGGGTGACAAGGTGGCGACAGAACAGCCACCTTCAAATGAACACAGGCTCGGGCTCATGTTTCACATGAAGACTGTATGTGCACAAGAGATGTTTGTGACAAGGTAGTGACAAGAAAGGAAAACTGACTCCGACGAGGCCTACAGACACAAGCTTCCAAGCTGTTAGAAAGAGAAAAAGACTGTGGAGAAAGTTCAGGGAAAGGAGACTGGAATGTAAAATAAGAATTAAGCAAATACTGAGAAATGTGAATACAGGCACAGCTCAGAGATATTGCACATTCAGTTCAAGACCACTGCAATAAAGCAAGTCATGTGAACTACCTGGCTCCCAGTGCATATAAGTTATGATTACAGCACATGGTGGTCTCAAGTATACAGTAGTATCATGTTTTAAAAAGTGTCCAATAATTAAAATTCAACAATGACCATACCTTAATTACAAAATACTGCTAAAAACTGCTAAAAAAAAAAACAAAAAAAACCCTGCTAACCATCATCTGAATCTTCATTGTGTCATAGTAGTTACATCAAAGATCACTGATCATAGACCATCATGATCAATGTAACGAAAAGTTTAAACTATTGTGACAAATACCGAGATGTGACACATAGACAGAAAGTTAGCAGACACTGTTGGAAAAAACGGTGCTGACAGACTTGCTCAACACAGGGTTGCCGCAAACCTTCACTTTGTAAAAAAACAAACAAACCAAAAGATGTGAAGCATGACAGAACAAAGTGTACCTGGACACACCCAGATGCCCAGTCATAGTAACATGACTGTATACATACACCTTATGCCTCAAATCACTGGTCTCCCTCTGGGTTTCCAACTCTGGGTGGATGTGAGAATGTGGCAAACACCCATGGCCTGGTGAGAGGTCGATCGGTGAAGTGTTTCAGCAGTTTGCTGTTGATGATGTGGGGCACACCGGGTCCCAGGGCACCTACAAGACAAAATGGAGGTCGATCGTTTTCTTTCAAAACTCTCAGGCCGTGCCTCACCTATGAGCTGGGAGATGGGGGCAACAGTTGGGCCACTGGTCGAACAGAAGCATGTGGGAAGAAGGGGTGACAAGGTGGCGACAGAACAGCCACCTTCAAATGAACACAGGCTCGGGCTCATGTTTCACATGAAGACTGTATGTGCACAAGAGATGTTTGTGACAAGGTAGTGACAAGAAAGGAAAACTGACTCCGACGAGGCCTACAGACACAAGCTTCCAAGCTGTTAGAAAGAGAAAAAGACTGTGGAGAAAGTTCAGGGAAAGGAGACTGGAATGTAAAATAAGAATTAAGCAAATACTGAGAAATGTGAATACAGGCACAGCTCAGAGATATTGCACATTCAGTTCAAGACCACTGCAATAAAGCAAGTCATGTGAACTACCTGGCTCCCAGTGCATATAAGTTATGATTACAGCACATGGTGGTCTCAAGTATACAGTAGTATCATGTTTTAAAAAGTGTCCAATAATTAAAATTCAACAATGACCATACCTTAATTACAAAATACTGCTAAAAACTGCTAAAAAAAAAAACAAAAAAAACCCTGCTAACCATCATCTGAATCTTCATTGTGTCATAGTAGTTACATCAAAGATCACTGATCATAGACCATCATGATCAATGTAACGAAAAGTTTAAACTATTGTGACAAATACCGAGATGTGACACATAGACAGAAAGTTAGCAGACACTGTTGGAAAAAACGGTGCTGACAGACTTGCTCAACACAGGGTTGCCGCAAACCTTCACTTTGTAAAAAAACAAACAAACCAAAAGATGTGAAGCATGACAGAACAAAGTGTACCTGGACACACCCCAGATGCCCAGTCATAGTAACATGACTGTATACATACACCTTATGCCTCAAATCACTGGTCTCCCTCTGGGTTTCCAACTCTGGGTGGATGTGAGAATGTGGCAAACACCCATGGCCTGGTGAGAGGTGACATGGGTTTACCAGCAGAAACTGATTTCTCTCCCAGTCAGAAACAGCTGACACAACAACGTGCCACAGGCTTTCACAAGCAAGGCCAACATTTCTCCCCATTCAACCATATCTAATCATCCCTTAGAACATTCACTTGATTTGACTGGATGTTAACCTTTACCTAACATAGAACAGAGTTAGTGAATGTTAGCTCTGAGCAATCATACAATCCAACCTGAGCCTATTTTCAGAGCAAAGAGCGTGGCGAGTCCTCTCAGCATATCAGCAGTGCCAACAGGAATCCCCTTGTTACACAGTTAAAAGTGGAGACCTGGAAAGACCTGTCCATTTCTTCTCTCATAGAGCTAGTCTAAGAATGACAGACAAATAACAGACTGGAAATAACCATAATAAAATGTTGACCACGATATATGAACCCTGGAATAGCGAAGACATGGAAGCAACCTACATGTTCATCTACAGAGGAATGGATAAAGATGTGGTACATGGATTTCAATGGAATATTACTCAGCCATAACAAAGAATGAAACAATGCCTTCTGCAGCAACGTGGATGAACCTAGAGGTTATCACAATGAGTGAAGTCAGACAGAGGAAGACAAAGATAGTATCACTTTTATGTGGAATCTTTAAAAAAAATGATACAAATGAATGATGTATTTATAAAACAACAAATTCAGAGACATAGAAAACAAACATAAGGTTACCAAAGGGGAAAAATGGGGGAGGGAGGGATAAATTAAGAGTCTGGGAAGAACACACATGATCAATGTAACGAAAAGTTTAAACTATTGTGACAAATACCGAGATGTGACACATAGACAGAAAGTTAGCAGACACTGTTGGAAAAAACGGTGCTGACAGACTTGCTCAACACAGGGTTGCCGCAAACCTTCACTTTGTAAAAAAACAAACAAACCAAAAGATGTGAAGCATGACAGAACAAAGTGTACCTGGACACACCCAGATGCCCAGTCATAGTAACATGACTGTATACATACACCTTATGCCTCAAATCACTGGTCTCCCTCTGGGTTTCCAACTCTGGGTGGATGTGAGAATGTGGCAAACACCCATGGCCTGGTGAGAGGTGACATGGGTTTACCAGCAGAAACTGATTTCTCTCCCAGTCAGAAACAGCTGACACAACAACGTGCCACAGGCTTTCACAAGCAAGGCCAACATTTCTCCCCATTCAACCATATCTAATCATCCCTTAGAACATTCACTTGATTTGACTGGATGTTAACCTTTACCTAACATAGAACAGAGTTAGTGAATGTTAGCTCTGAGCAATCATACAATCCAACCTGAGCCTATTTTCAGAGCAAAGAGCGTGGCGAGTCCTCTCAGCATATCAGCAGTGCCAACAGGAATCCCCTTGTTACACAGTTAAAAGTGGAGACCTGGAAAGACCTGTCCATTTCTTCTCTCATAGAGCTAGTCTAAGAATGACAGACAAATAACAGACTGGAAATAACCATAATAAAATGTTGACCACGATATATGAACCCTGGAATAGCGAAGACATGGAAGCAACCTACATGTTCATCTACAGAGGAATGGATAAAGATGTGGTACATGGATTTCAATGGAATATTACTCAGCCATAACAAAGAATGAAACAATGCCTTCTGCAGCAACGTGGATGAACCTAGAGGTTATCACAATGAGTGAAGTCAGACAGAGGAAGACAAAGATAGTATCACTTTTATGTGGAATCTTTAAAAAAAATGATACAAATGAATGATGTATTTATAAAACAACAAATTCAGAGACATAGAAAACAAACATAAGGTTACCAAAGGGGAAAAATGGGGGAGGGAGGGATAAATTAAGAGTCTGGGACTAACAGATACACACTATTATATATAAAATAACAAGGACCTACAGTACAGTATGAACAACTATATTCAATATCTTATAATAACCTATAATGGAAAAGAATCTGAAAAAGAAAACATATAGGTATAAATACATATGTAACTGAATCACTTTGCTGTGCACCATGAAACTAACACATTGTAAATCAACTATACTTCAGTTTAAAAAAAAAAGTCTATCATGAACTTACTTTTCCGCTTAATCACTTTCTGTGCTCGAAATTTGATGAGGGTGTCTAGGTACCATATGCAGCGGGCCTGGCGGTCTCGGCTCTCCTCATTTGATGGCAACGACTTCAATGCTTCTATGACAAAGGCGCAGTGACTACAACAGGAAGAGAAAAGGGAAACACGTAAGACCAGCCAGCAGGCACCCATCACACCTGCTCACAGACAACAGCTGAGGAAGGGCCATCCCACCAGCTCCTTATAATAGGAGGAGCATGATTTAGTTCAGAGAGATTGAAGACCTAGATGGTAAATACACATTTTGTGGGCAACATGGTCACTGCCACTGTAGTGCAAAGGCAGCCATCGATTACCACATAAATGAATGACTAAAGCTATGTTCCAATAATCCTTTGTTCACAGCTTTCCAGACTCAGCACTCGGGTGACAGCTGGCCCACTCCTGATGTGGTGGTCTGGAGCATAGGCTCTCGACTGCACGGGTTTGGATCCCACTCTCTGCCACGTGGTGGCTTGGGCTAGTTTCTGAACATCTCTGCCTTGGTTTCTTCACCTCTAACTTATACCCTCATCCTACGGATGTTTGTGGAGTCAAAGAGACAATGCAAGTACAGCAGTGCTTGGCACCGTGAGAGTTCCATCAGCGTTGGCTGTTATGTTTACATCCTGGTGTTCACCACTATCAGGATCATGGAATCACAGCCATAAAAGGTTTTTTGGGTGTTACAGATAACATAAGTTACAACAAAAATGGAGGGAGACGAAAAAATAGTATCACTTTTATGTGGAATCTTTAAAAAAAATGATACAAATGAATGATGTATTTATAAAACAACAAATTCAGAGACATAGAAAACAAACATAAGGTTACCAAAGGGGAAAAATGGGGGAGGGAGGGATAAATTAAGAGTCTGGGACTAACAGATACACACTATTATATATAAAATAACAAGGACCTACAGTACAGTATGAACAACTATATTCAATATCTTATAATAACCTATAATGGAAAAGAATCTGAAAAAGAAAACATATAGGTATAAATACATATGTAACTGAATCACTTTGCTGTGCACCATGAAACTAACACATTGTAAATCAACTATACTTCAGTTTAAAAAAAGTCTATCATGAACTTACTTTTCCGCTTAATCACTTTCTGTGCTCGAAATTTGATGAGGGTGTCTAGGTACCATATGCAGCGGGCCTGGCGGTCTCGGCTCTCCTCATTTGATGGCAACGACTTCAATGCTTCTATGACAAAGGCGCAGTGACTACAACAGGAAGAGAAAAGGGAAACACGTAAGACCAGCCAGCAGGCACCCATCACACCTGCTCACAGACAACAGCTGAGGAAGGGCCATCCCACCAGCTCCTTATAATAGGAGGAGCATGATTTAGTTCAGAGAGATTGAAGACCTAGATGGTAAATACACATTTTGTGGGCAACATGGTCACTGCCACTGTAGTGCAAAGGCAGCCATCGATTACCACATAAATGAATGACTAAAGCTATGTTCCAATAATCCTTTGTTCACAGCTTTCCAGACTCAGCACTCGGGTGACAGCTGGCCCACTCCTGATGTGGTGGTCTGGAGCATAGGCTCTCGACTGCACGGGTTTGGATCCCACTCTCTGCCACGTGGTGGCTTGGGCTAGTTTCTGAACATCTCTGCCTTGGTTTCTTCACCTCTAACTTAAGTACCCTCATCCTACGGATGTTTGTGGAGTCAAAGAGACAATGCAAGTACAGCAGTGCTTGGCACCGGTGAGAGTTCCATCAGCGTTGGCTGTTATGTTTACATCCTGGTGTTCACCACTATCAGGATCATGGAATCACAGCCATAAAAGGCTCTTCACGATTATCTCGTGGCAGCCTCGTTTTACAGACGGGAAAACTGAGGATCAGAAAGCGGAAGACCACACAGTCCATCAGGCAGATGGGGACTCAGTTCTCCAGTCTCCCAGCCCAGAGCTCATTCCAGTACCTGCCCCGAAGCCACAATCACATTAAAACAACAAAAGAACAACAATGAGCCTTTTTTTGGTAATGTGTCTTTGGAGAGAGGGGGGAAAAAATGTATTTTCCAAGACTTTGCGTTTAACTGACCAATAAAATTTCCAAACAGAAATCAAGGGAACCAACCTAGGGTTGACAACTTATTTTCTTAAGATAAAATTATTAAAAGAAAAAAACTCAAAAGCAAACAGTCCCCCACCATCATAAAAGAAAAGCTGTTTTAAAAGCCTAAAGTGGGGAAAGTAGAGGAAATCATCTCTGAATTATTTAAACTATACTATATTTAAAATATTAAAATACATAATTCAGGGCTTCCCTGGTGGTCCAATGATTAAGAATCCATCTTGCAATACAGGGGACATGGGTTTGATTCCTGGTCCAGGAAGACCCCACAATCCCCTGAGCAACTAAGCCCATGCACTGAAACTACAGAGCCAATGCTCTGGAACCCCTGAGCCACAACTACTGAGCCCACATGCAGCAACTAATGAAGGCTGCACACCCTAGAGCCTGTGCCCAGCAACAAGAGAAGCCACCACAATGAGAAGCCCAAACACCACTAGAGAAAGCCTGTGCAGCAGTAAAGACCCAGCACAGTCAAAAGTTGTAAGTAGGGCTTCCCTGGTGGTCCAGTGGGTAAGGACACCGCCTTGCAGTGCAAGGGGCGCCGGTTCGCGCCCTGGCCTGGGAAGATCCCACGTGCTGCGGAGCGGCTGGACCGATGTGTCCAGTTACCGAGCTGGAGCTCTGGAGCGCATGCGCCCAGAGCCAACGCTCTGCGACGACAGGGGCCACCGCGATGGGAGGCTGACACAGGCCAAAGAACAAAGATGGATGAAAATAGATAAATGAAAGACCAATAGAAGTGGCCCACCCACCCTCCTCCCTCCCCAACCTGCCCCCCGCAAATTAAAAGTTGTAAGTAGATTATTAAAAATTAAAAAAACCAAATTAACATACATAATTTAACTTTAGAAAAGTTCACTCAGGGCTTCCCTGGTGGTCCAGTGGGTAAAGAGTTCACCTTGCAGTGCAAGGGGCACCAGTTCTGTTCCTGGCCTGGGAAGATCCCATGTGCCGCGGAGCGGCTGGAGCAATTATGAGCCAGCGCTCTGAAGTGCATGCACCCAGAGGTGGTGCTCTGCAGTGAGAGAGGCCACTGCAATGGGAGGCCCACACAGGCCAAAGAATAAAGATGGATGAAAATAAATAGATGTAAAACCAATAAAAGAGGCCAAAAGTTAAAAAAAAAAAAAAGAAAAGCTCACTCAGCACATCACCACAGATAAACCATCTTTCAGCTGGCACTTACTCCCAGGCCAGTACTTGGGCCCTGCCTAACCTTGTGGAGGGAATACAGGTCAGCTCCAGTTCCCAGCGCCCCCAGTACAAAGCCTTATCACCCTCTGCGCAGCCATACGGATCCCTGCACACAGAGGCCAGTGCTCTCTCCCTTGAATACCACTTGGAATCTTGAGACAAAAGGCCTCAGAGCTCTAACACTGGAGAAAACACTAGCTCGTTCATGTCCAAATGCCAGACACATATCCTCACTGACAGATGCCCAAGGTCTGCTTCATCTCTATCTACAGTTGTGTTGCAAAACAAACCCTAGACTCTGCACAAATCGAGTCCACACAAATTAAGTACCTATTCTCTTCAATCATCTTCAGTATTTCTTCTGAGGAGACATTCCTGAAAGCTTCAGATGGGACCTGAAGAGCATCATACTCCGCAGGGGAAAGAACTAGTTATAGGTCAAGAACAACCAGACCAAAGTGGAAACTGCCAACTAGCTAGATCATGCTATAACACCCTCATTTTACAGATGAGAAAAACTGAGGCTCAGAGAGGGTAAGATCACACAGTATGTCTGTGCAGAGCCTGGGGACGCAGCTCTCTAGCCCGGAGCTCATGTTCTGCCTGGGCTTTTCTCTCTTCTCTTATCACAAAGCCACAGCAGGCATTTTCCATCTGAAGAGAACCACGAGGATGGAAACTCTACATTCTAACCTTTCCTTTTATAAAATCTGCCTGCCTTAGAGTCTGGGCACTGGCCAACTTACAAGTTGTATTTTGACTCTTCATGGAGAGAGGCCCCTACCAGGCTGAGCTGTGGGCATTTTGCTGAGGGATGGGTTGACTCCCAAGGGCTGAGAGGTTGTTAGTGCTGTGCGTCCTCCACTACTGAGGAAGCCTCGTGATTTCCCGGCAATAGTAAAGGTCCAAGGGAGGCTCCTGTGAGCATCACAGGACCATCAACACTCTCAGAGAGCCTGGCCATGCCGATGCTGTGTGCATATCCCCACTTGGGAAATGAGGCAGCATTTCTGCAGCAAGAAGGATACGGTCTTCAAATTTGTACACGTCTTCAGCCTTGGCTGCATCAGCGTGGCAGGGAGGGAGGTAGATGGAGTCATCCTGCAAGTCATCGTGGATGGCGTCACTGACCAGGGCTTTTCAACAGAGGAAAAATCAGTTAGTGTCGCCGGCTCAGTTTCAGGTTCCTCCACACCCTCTGCAGCCGCGCACTGGAGACCATCATCAGCCCAGAACCCCCTCACCCGAACTTCACCACATGTTGTGAAAGAGAAAGATCAAATTATAAAACTGTATCACACAGGAATAACCATGTCAGACTAAGTACTCACACAGGTAAGAGAGAGGAAGACAAGAAAATTGCATTAGCTAGTCTTGTAGCAAGATGGGAAAATGGGTGACTTTTTTTCTTTTTAAATATCTTCAGCTATTAAGTTTATGATTAATAGCTGAGAATAAATGGAACAAAAAAACCTGAAAAATTTACTTAGACATTAAACTGTATCTTTGACTACATGGAGACATATGTCTATGTTTCTGAGTGGAAAAAATAAGATTATAAAGATGTTGATTTCTCATATGAATCCCGACTGGATTTGGAGGATTGAATAAGTCTTAAGATCACCTGGAAGAACTAATTTTTCCTGTGCAGAGCCTGGGACGCAGCTCTCTAGCCCGGAGCTCATGTTCTGCCTGGGCTTTTCTCTCTTCTCTTATCACAAAGCCACAGCAGGCATTTTCCATCTGAAGAGAACCACGAGGATGGAAACTCTACATTCTAACCTTTCCTTTTATAAAATCTGCCTGCCTTAGAGTCTGGGCACTGGCCAACTTACAAGTTGTATTTTGACTCTTCATGGAGAGAGGCCCCTACCAGGCTGAGCTGTGGGCATTTTGCTGAGGGATGGGTTGACTCCCAAGGGCTGAGAGGTTGTTAGTGCTGTGCGTCCTCCACTACTGAGGAAGCCTCGTGATTTCCCGGCAATAGTAAAGGTCCAAGGGAGGCTCCTGTGAGCATCACAGGACCATCAACACTCTCAGAGAGCCTGGCCATGCCGATGCTGTGTGCATATCCCCACTTGGGAAATGAGGCAGCATTTCTGCAGCAAGAAGGATACGGTCTTCAAATTTGTACACGTCTTCAGCCTTGGCTGCATCAGCGTGGCAGGGAGGGAGGTAGATGGAGTCATCCTGCAAGTCATCGTGGATGGCGTCACTGACCAGGGCTTTTCAACAGAGGAAAAATCAGTTAGTGTCGCCGGCTCAGTTTCAGGTTCCTCCACACCCTCTGCAGCCGCGCACTGGAGACCATCATCAGCCCAGAACCCCCTCACCCGAACTTCACCACATGTTGTGAAAGAGAAAGATCAAATTATAAAACTGTATCACACAGGAATAACCATGTCAGACTAAGTACTCACACAGGTAAGAGAGAGGAAGACAAGAAAATTGCATTAGCTAGTCTTGTAGCAAGATGGGAAAATGGGTGACTTTTTTTCTTTTTAAATATCTTCAGCTATTAAGTTTATGATTAATAGCTGAGAATAAATGGAACAAAAAAACCTGAAAAATTTACTTAGACATTAAACTGTATCTTTGACTACATGGAGACATATGTCTATGTTTCTGAGTGGAAAAAATAAGATTATAAAGATGTTGATTTCTCATATGAATCCCGACTGGATTTGGAGGGAACTTGACGAAATAAGTCTTAAGATCACCTGGAAGAAAAAGCATGCTGCAATATCCAGTACATTTGTGAACAATAAGGATGAAGGAGGATGACGCTCCCTATTAGGCAATAAACTGGAGGGGGAAGCTACTATAATTGAAGGACCTGATGCTGCTACAGAACAGCCAGTCAGAATGCTGAGACAGAACCCAATTAAGAATGTGGTAAACTGGCACAGGTGACTTTTTTTTTTTTTTAAGAATTATTTATTTATTTATTATTGGTGGGGGGTGGGGTGGGGAGGGAGGGGAGCAGGTGGGCCACTTCTATTGGTCTTTCATTTATCTATTTTCATCCATCTTTTGTTCTTTGGCCCGTGTGGGCTTCCCATCACAGTGGCCTCTGTTGTCACAGAACACCAGCTCTGGGCGCATGTGCTCCAGAGCTCCAGCTCGGTAATTGGACACATAGGTCCAGCTGCTCCACGGCACGTGAGATCTTCCCAGGCCAGGGATGGAACTGGCGCCCCTTGCACTGCAAGGCGGTGTCCTTACCCACTGGACCACCAGGGAAGCCCCCAACACAGGTGATTTTTTAAATCCTTTCTTACAAAAGGAAAGGATGAAGTTGGGGACAACTGACTAGTCATTTGGAAAAGGTAAAATTCAGTTTGTACCACAGATGCCCCCCCAGCCAAAAAATCATCATTAAGATATAAATTATAAATGTAAAAAAGTAAATCTGTGAAAGTAGTGAAAGAAAACATGGAAAATATCACAGAGTATGGAAAGGTTTTCTAAAAATTGTTAAAATTCCATTTTAATAGAAAAACTGCATATGTATATATGTGGATATATACATAAATAAACTCTCTATATATGTATATATATATGTAATGTAAACTCTTATGTTCTTATAATGCATTTGAACAATATATATATATATATTAAATAATACAATTAAATACTCAAGCTGCTAAAGAATTTAGGAAAATAAAAAGATCCAGTGACCCCAAACAATCTCTAGAGACTCAGTTCATCATCATCACGTAGCGTTTCTGACTAAAACCTCCCTGTAACTCAGAAAGACTTGAGGCCTCCTCCTCCTCGGTGCCCTGCAGGCTGTCACCCTGGCACCAAAGCACATAACGGTTCCCACGTTTGTCTCCTCTACTTGACTGAGCTCACTGAGGGCAGGATGTGTCAGCTGTTCCTGACGACTCCCAGAGTCTGTTCCTAGGAAGGCCCTCAGGAAGAAGCAGGAAGGGAGCCAGCCCTAACTCCCACCATGCCCATCTGTGGGGCAGGTAAAGGATCTCAAGAGAAGGGAAAGCTGTCTCTACGGAGCAGCCACTTACTCCAAGTTCCAGCTGCTTACCAGTCACGCCCTTGGTATCAATTATATTCTCCGCAGCTTTAGCCACTGCCAGATTCAAAGATTCACTGCCCACTTTGTTCATTCTCCTTGAGTTCAGAGCTCGCTTCTGTTTGGTGGTACCAAAGGCTTCAATGCAAGAGTCCATCTGTGCAAAAGACAAATTTGGTCACTGGAGACAGGCCGAGCACTGCAACTCCTAGCTGTGTGACTACAGGGAAACTCAGCCTCTCAGAGCCCTCAACAGCACACCTGTTAACTAGGCTGACTCACACCTAACCACCTCACAGGCTTGTTGTAAGAACCAAAAGATCACTCGGGCATACAGCTTACCATTTTCCAGTCCAACACCCGCAACAGACATTGATAATAGATCGCCCACTCTCCCTCCAAGCCTCCAGAGCCTCACACCCTTCTCAGTACAGTGCGCCAAGCAGCCCTGAAGATCCTGTTTGCTGTCCCGGGGTGAGATGAGCTTGTAGGAAGCTACTACACTCACAATCCTAAAGTTGACTTGGTCTTGATGTGAAGTTTCCAGACTATAACCAGTATTTTCTGCAACTTGGATTAAATTCTAAAAAATAAGTCTGTGTTACACCTGTTAACAACAGCCCAGAGAACCAGTTGCAGACGCTGGCACAGAGCTGTGTACAGCTGCCCCGACAGGAGGTCTGCTCTCTGTGAGGCTAAGGAGGCCTCTGCAGGTAGGAACTGTCCAGAGAACCACAGACTGAATGAACTGGGAGCAGCCGGGGAGAACCCTGCATTCAGTCAAGCTATTTCATTGATGGAGAAACCCAAGGACTGGAAGAGACTCACGTTAGGTCTCACATCTTAGTTCTGTCTCACTTACCTTTTCTCTGAAAGATTTGGCCTGATTTTCTAGTGTCGATCCACGTTTGTCTCCTCTACTTGACTGAGCTCACTGAGGGCAGGATGTGTCAGCTGTTCCTGACGACTCCCAGAGTCTGTTCCTAGGAAGGCCCTCAGGAAGAAGCAGGAAGGGAGCCAGCCCTAACTCCCACCATGCCCATCTGTGGGGCAGGTAAAGGATCTCAAGAGAAGGGAAAGCTGTCTCTACGGAGCAGCCACTTACTCCAAGTTCCAGCTGCTTACCAGTCACGCCCTTGGTATCAATTATATTCTCCGCAGCTTTAGCCACTGCCAGATTCAAAGATTCACTGCCCACTTTGTTCATTCTCCTTGAGTTCAGAGCTCGCTTCTGTTTGGTGGTACCAAAGGCTTCAATGCAAGAGTCCATCTGTGCAAAAGACAAATTTGGTCACTGGAGACAGGCCGAGCACTGCAACTCCTAGCTGTGTGACTACAGGGAAACTCAGCCTCTCAGAGCCCTCAACAGCACACCTGTTAACTAGGCTGACTCACACCTAACCACCTCACAGGCTTGTTGTAAGAACCAAAAGATCACTCGGGCATACAGCTTACCATTTTCCAGTCCAACACCCGCAACAGACATTGATAATAGATCGCCCACTCTCCCTCCAAGCCTCCAGAGCCTCACACCCTTCTCAGTACAGTGCGCCAAGCAGCCCTGAAGATCCTGTTTGCTGTCCCGGGGTGAGATGAGCTTGTAGGAAGCTACTACACTCACAATCCTAAAGTTGACTTGGTCTTGATGTGAAGTTTCCAGACTATAACCAGTATTTTCTGCAACTTGGATTAAATTCTAAAAAATAAGTCTGTGTTACACCTGTTAACAACAGCCCAGAGAACCAGTTGCAGACGCTGGCACAGAGCTGTGTACAGCTGCCCCGACAGGAGGTCTGCTCTCTGTGAGGCTAAGGAGGCCTCTGCAGGTAGGAACTGTCCAGAGAACCACAGACTGAATGAACTGGGAGCAGCCGGGGAGAACCCTGCATTCAGTCAAGCTATTTCATTGATGGAGAAACCCAAGGACTGGAAGAGACTCACGTTAGGTCTCACATCTTAGTTCTGTCTCACTTACCTTTTCTCTGAAAGATTTGGCCTGATTTTCTAGTGTCGATCCACTCTCAGCTGATTCATCTACAAAACATAAAAAACGGAAAAAAAGTCCAACTGGGAGTTTGCCTGAAGATAATGATCATGTTTAATATTTATTTGACAGTTAATCTAAGAAAACCAGATAACTACAGGACTTCCCAGAGCTGAATACTGTGAATATTTAATATGAAGCTTCAGCATACAGTTAGAGGATCTGGAGAATAAACTACAGAATCAAGTGAAGGGGTCATCTGATCCATGCTCTTCATTTCACAAACAAGGAAACGTGAGGCCTTCAGGTGAATGACTTGCCCTGGGCAATGTAGACATGGGATCAGAAACTAAGTCCTATGCTCTTTCCAGTAGATAGTTGTGCCCTCCTTGTAAAAGGTGTACGGAGGAGGGATCAAGAAGGCTGAAAAGCTCAACTCCTCTCAATAAAGACATCAAAAATACATCTACACGTGGAACAGCTCTCACAAAAGACAAATAACTGGAAACTGACAATGGAATTCCTATACAATCAAAGCTGCAAGAAAGATTCCCAGGTAACCAGGTAGTAGGGCTGTGACCCCCACCACTACTCCCTCAAAGGGACATGAGAGGAAGGGAAGGTTTGCCTGGACTCTCCACACCACAGCTTGGCACACGATCTGATCTGGGCCATCTGGCCCCTGGATGTGCCAAAGTTGTTCAGTCATGTCCAACTCTTTACAACCAATGGACAAACCATGGAATTCTCTAGATCAGAATACTGGGGTGGGTAGTCTTTCCCTTCTCCAGGGAATCTTCCCAACCCAGGGGTTGAACCCAGGTCTCCCGCACTGCAGGCAGATTCTTTACCAATCTGTGCCAGCAGGGAAGTCTTCGCTGTTGGGGAGGTACAAATTACGAGTATGGGATTAATAGATATAAACTATTATACATAAAAGAGATAAGCAATGTGGAGTTACTACTGTATAGCACAGGGAACTGTACCCAATAGCTTCTAATAACCTATACTGGAATATCATCTGCCAAAAAAAATATCATATGCCATATACCTGAAACAAACAAAATACCATAAGTCAACTATACTTCAGTAAACAAATTAAAAAAAAAAACTTTAAGACCTAAAATCGGGCATAAAAATGAGCTATGTATCATTTACATGAAGCTCTCCGATCTCCCAAAGAGTTTTCATATACGCGGCAATAATATAGTGGAAGGAGCACAAGCTCTGAGAGCCTGTGCCCACATTTAAATCCCCGGTCTCTTATATACGACAGCAGTATGTTCCTGCCAAGTCATTTAACCTCTTTCCCAAGTTCATCACTGATTAAAAAAAAAAAAGTGAAGTAAACGATGTAATGGAGCATCAAGCTGAAAGAGCTGTGAGACATTCTAACATAGTTTAAACGCTAGTCCTATGCTCTTTCCAGTAGATAGCTTGCCCTGGGCAATGTAGACATGGGATCAGAAACTAAGTCCTATGCTCTTTCCAGTAGATAGTTGTGCCTCCTTGTAAAAGGTGTACGGAGGAGGGATCAAGAAGGCTGAAAAGCTCAACTCCTCTCAATAAAGACATCAAAAATACATCTACACGTGGAACAGCTCTCACAAAAGACAAATAACTGGAAACTGACAATGGAATTCCTATACAATCAAAGCTGCAAGAAAGATTCCCAGGTAACCAGGTAGTAGGGCTGTGACCCCCACCACTACTCCCTCAAAGGGACATGAGAGGAAGGGAAGGTTTGCCTGGACTCTCCACACCACAGCTTGGCACACGATCTGATCTGGGCCATCTGGCCCCTGGATGTGCCAAAGTTGTTCAGTCATGTCCAACTCTTTACAACCAATGGACAAACCATGGAATTCTCTAGATCAGAATACTGGGGTGGGTAGTCTTTCCCTTCTCCAGGGAATCTTCCCAACCCAGGGGTTGAACCCAGGTCTCCCGCACTGCAGGCAGATTCTTTACCAATCTGTGCCAGCAGGGAAGTCTTCGCTGTTGGGGAGGTACAAATTACGAGTATGGGATTAATAGATATAAACTATTATACATAAAAGAGATAAGCAATGTGGAGTTACTACTGTATAGCACAGGGAACTGTACCCAATAGCTTCTAATAACCTATACTGGAATATCATCTGCCAAAAAAAATATCATATGCCATATACCTGAAACAAACAAAATACCATAAGTCAACTATACTTCAGTAAACAAATTAAAAAAAAAAACTTTAAGACCTAAAATCGGGCATAAAAATGAGCTATGTATCATTTACATGAAGCTCTCCGATCTCCCAAAGAGTTTTCATATAAGCGGCAATAATATAGTGGAAGGAGCACAAGCTCTGAGAGCCTGTGCCCACATTTAAATCCCCGGTCTCTTATATACGACAGCAGTATGTTCCTGCCAAGTCATTTAACCTCTTTCCCAAGTTCATCACTGATTAAAAAAAAAAAAGTGAAGTAAACGATGTAATGCATTGAAAGAGCTTAGAACAGTACCCAAAGCATAGTAAGGACCCAATCAATGTGTGCGTGTGCATTTTTTATACATGCTGGCTAGAATTAACCAAATATCTACAAGCATGTTTAATTAACAAGTTAATCAACAATTTTCTTCACCTCCTTGGAAGTTAAAAGAGCATCTGGAGGATAATTTATATGCAGTTTTGTTTGTAAAGCATGGAATTCTTAACCTAGAGTCTACAGACTCCTAGGAAATTCACTCATGAGCTTTGGGATACAAGAGCCCTTAAAATTATATGCAGAATCTCATATTTTTTATACATTATATATGTTTCTTAGAAGCAGTTCTGGCTCCTTATTAGACTCTCAAAAGGGCTGACACCACTGCTTTCAGAGAATGAAGTTATTAGAGCCAGTGCCTCTATAGGTATCAAGCAGATTCACAATAATTCCAACAATCCTTTATCTAATCCATCCCCACCATGGTTCTCAGTATTTAAGATTTAGAAACAGGAGCCCCTTGGGTTTCACCATCTTATCTATCATTTTTTAAGACCCCACTCTAGCCCTATGCATTCTAAAATGCCAAAGCAGAGAGACATGGCAACTGATCCCAGTGGGTTAGAGAGAAAAATAGATCTCTTCCCAAATTAGAAAGTTTAGAGACTTTCAATCAACCTGAAAGTTACTGTCCAACCTACAAGCAACTTCTACCACCTAACAGAGATTCTACAACCTCTAGTCCAACTAGAACAATTAAGAATTAAGAAAGGCCCTCCATGACAAAGAACAGTAAACATGCCCTCATTACTCTGTTCTGATTGATCATTGCTTAACTTGCTTAAATGAAGATTAGTGGTTTTTTTTTTTAATATTTATTTATTTTTGGCTATACTGGGTTTTTGTTGCTGCTCGCGGGCTTTCTCTGGTTGCAGTGTGTGGACTTCTCACTGGTAGCCTCTCTTGTTGCGGAGCACAGGATCTAGGGTGCCCCAGTTTCAGTGGCACGTGGGCTCAGTAGTTGCAGCTCACAGGATCCAAAGTGTAAGCTCACTTAGTTGTGTCACATGGGCTCAACTGCCCTGAGCCATGTGGGATCTTCCCTGACCAGGGATCGAATCATTGTCTCTTAATTGCAAGGCAGATTGTTAACCACAGGACCATAGGGAAGCCCTAAGATTAATTTTTTATCTTAAGTCGGTAGAACTGTAGGGACAGGATCTGTGTCTGTTTTGCTGTAGTCACAGCCCCTAACGTATGCTTGAGGCACAATAGGTCATCAATAAATATCTGCTGAGTAAACATATTTTTAGAACTTTTTCAAATGAAAAAGAAAAAAACAAAAACAGACTCTGTATTTTACTAGTTGAAAAGTCAAACTGACCCATCCAACAAACCTAAAATATTCAGCATTTCTTTGAGTCTTCATAACTAGAACCTACCTGAAAACAGTGGTTGCATGTTGAACAATTCAGCATCATATACTTCCATCTGGCCAGAGGTCTTGTTCAAAATTCCCACAAAGTGCCTGAATAAAAAAGGAACAGTATCAGCGGCAGTGAATCATTCCAAAGGTATTGTGTGTACAATCTCCTTGTTCCTGCTTAAAAGGCACTTGCTCATGAGTAACAATAATCCCCACAGCAGATATTCTCTGCAAGAAGAGGAAAAGAAGGAGAGTAAAGAGGGGCTGGGGCTGGAGGGAAGTCACCAGGTAGCCCTATGCATTCTAAAATGCCAAAGCAGAGAGACATGGCAACTGATCCCAGTGGGTTAGAGAGAAAAATAGATCTCTTCCCAAATTAGAAAGTTTAGAGACTTTCAATCAACCTGAAAGTTACTGTCCAACCTACAAGCAACTTCTACCACCTAACAGAGATTCTACAACCTCTAGTCCAACTAGAACAATTAAGAATTAAGAAAGGCCCTCCATGACAAAGAACAGTAAACATGCCCTCATTACTCTGTTCTGATTGATCATTGCTTAACTTGCTTAAATGAAGATTAGTGGTTTTTTTTTTTAATATTTATTTATTTTTGGCTATACTGGGTTTTTGTTGCTGCTCGCGGGCTTTCTCTGGTTGCAGTGTGTGGACTTCTCACTGGTAGCCTCTCTTGTTGCGGAGCACAGGATCTAGGGTGCCCCAGTTTCAGTGGCACGTGGGCTCAGTAGTTGCAGCTCACAGGATCCAAAGTGTAAGCTCACTTAGTTGTGTCACATGGGCTCAACTGCCCTGAGCCATGTGGGATCTTCCCTGACCAGGGATCGAATCATTGTCTCTTAATTGCAAGGCAGATTGTTAACCACAGGACCATAGGGAAGCCCTAAGATTAATTTTTTATCTTAAGTCGGTAGAACTGTAGGGACAGGATCTGTGTCTGTTTTGCTGTAGTCACAGCCCCTAACGTATGCTTGAGGCACAATAGGTCATCAATAAATATCTGCTGAGTAAACATATTTTTAGAACTTTTTCAAATGAAAAAGAAAAAAACAAAAACAGACTCTGTATTTTACTAGTTGAAAAGTCAAACTGACCCATCCAACAAACCTAAAATATTCAGCATTTCTTTGAGTCTTCATAACTAGAACCTACCTGAAAACAGTGGTTGCATGTTGAACAATTCAGCATCATATACTTCCATCTGGCCAGAGGTCTTGTTCAAAATTCCCACAAAGTGCCTGAATAAAAAAGGAACAGTATCAGCGGCAGTGAATCATTCCAAAGGTATTGTGTGTACAATCTCCTTGTTCCTGCTTAAAAGGCACTTGCTCATGAGTAACAATAATCCCCACAGCAGATATTCTCTGCAAGAAGAGGAAAAGAAGGAGAGTAAAGAGGGGCTGGGGGCTGGAGGGAAGTCACCAGGTGATTCTTACACCGATCACATTCGGGGTCACTTTTGCAGTGAGAAACCCTTTGGTGATATAAAAATCTAGAACTACACTAGAATTTACTGCATGTATAAATTATATGGAGGCAAAGATAAGTAAAAGTTTGATAATTATGACATCAGTTTAAACTAGAAAATCTTTGTAAAGCTATGACAAAAGTTTCAAGCACATACACATTCATCTGACATTTTTATCAGGATGGTCGGGCAGGGGACTCTGAAAGCGCCTTGGTTATGGTTCACGTATGGATACCCTCAAATACTGAATTATGCAATGCCCGACAGTGAGACTATACAGGCT
The DNA here is from genome assembly GCA_022376925.1 of Tragulus kanchil. Taxonomy (NCBI): domain Eukaryota; kingdom Metazoa; phylum Chordata; class Mammalia; order Artiodactyla; family Tragulidae; genus Tragulus; species Tragulus kanchil. The sequence continues at coordinate 46,861,858 of JAIOJX010000023.1, forward strand.
GGACAATCTACACTTTACCAAGAGACAGACCAGAGGTCAGTAAAAGGTGGAGTTGCCCAAAGTCAGTAACCTTTCCAGAGTGAGACAGAAATTCAAGAGCCTTGGACACCACCAAACCCTTTTCTTGTAGTTACTTCCAAGGCAGACTTCTGGCAAACTCTGGTGTGTTGATCACACATCCCAATTTAGTGGAAACAGCTGCCTTTTAGGAACAAGATAATTATAAACAAAGAATGCTGCAAGTTAATGATGTGGTCAAGACGAACGAAAGTGGTCAAAGGGTACAAACTTCCAGTTACACAGTAAGTCCTGGAGATAAAAGGTACAGCATAGTGACTATAGTAAATAATACTGCACTGATTACTTTAAAGATGTTAAGAGACTAAGGCTTAAAGTTCTCATCACAAAAAAACAAAACAAAAAGTTCTCATCACAAGAAAAAATTTTGTAACTGTGTGTGCATGTTAACTAGATACTGTGATGACTTTATGATATTACATACATTAAATCACTTTATCATACACCTGAAACTAATGCTATAGATCAATTATATCTCAACTTTTTAAAAAAAACTTAAAGACTACAAATGAATGAAGTTTTTAGGAAATTAAGTCAGTCACTTTTCAATTTCAGGAATCTCTATACACTGATGTGAAGCCCCTTGGTCTGGGAACACAAGAACTTGGTAAATCTCTCTAGATTTCTACCGCTGCAGCTGAAATAAAGCCGGAGAAGAGCAGCATCAGGGCCGCCACCACCATCCCTACTTCCCACCATCCCTTTCCCCCATCCCTACCTGCATAGAGTGTTGCATTTGAGGGCTCCAGTCCCAAAATTGTTTCCCACATAGGAAAGTCTATCTGTTTCAGCGGCCTAAAATGTAGACGAGGGAAGGGCTCCATTAAAACCAATGTTGAAAGGTAGTAAACATCTTGATGCTTGCAGATGCTTTAGAATCCAAACTACAGTGGATTAGAACAACAGTGCCTCTCTGAGATGATCCAGCTCCACTACTCCTAAGTGAATCTGGGGTGTTCCTGAGGGACAGGCAAGAGGACTTCTGAAAAATCCCAGGTAGTGCTGGCTTCTAGCTGGTCTGAGAAGTTCTTGGTAGAGCTGCACCACAGGACTTGGAGACCGCCCAGGACTTCCAGAGCTTAGAGGCATGCAACAAAATGGTTCTGCAGGCATCCCTAACATCCAAGCCCTTCTTGAACCTCTCTGCCCACTTCTGTCATGACTGCTCCTTGTTTGCTCTCAGGATCACTGTTGTTGTTTAGTCACAAAGTCAAGTCCAACTCTTTTTGACCCCATGGACTGTAGCCTGCCAGGCTCATCTGTCCGTAGGATTTTTCAGACCAGAATACTGGAGTGGGCTGCCATTTCCTTCTCCAGGGTATCTTCCCAATCCAGGGATTGAACCCATGTCTCCTGCACTGGCAGGCAGATTCTTTACCACCGAGTCACTAGAGAAGCCCCACAGGACCATGGAAGTGACTAATTCACTCCTCAGTCAGCCAAGCTTCCCTGCTCCCCCATGTTTGTCCACTTCACCTGGAGTACTAACTTCATCTGTTAAACCCCGCCTCCATCCTTTAGGGTTCAGCTCCCATGCACGCTCCCCTAGGAAGACATTCTGGCAAGCAGAGACTTTATTGACTGAGCTCACTCTGCCCTGCTCTGTACTCTCTCTCCCTGGGATCCTGACTTTTGTCTACTGATGCAGGAGTCCCTCACATTCAGTTCTCACCTCTCTAGAGCAGTGGTTCTCAATCCAGGGAAATACCTTCTGGGGATATATCTGAGAATGTCTGACGTTTTGTTTGCCACACTAGGAAGCACTACTGGTTCTCTAGTGGGTAGAAGCCAGGGGAAGCTACTACATATCCAGTGATGCACAGGCCAGCCCCCACAACAAAAAAGGATCTGGGTCAGAACGTCTGTACTGCCAGGGTTGAGAAATGCTGCTCTGCAGTATGACCTCCCTCAGAGTGGGGCCAGGTCTGACTCAGCTGTTTCCCTAGCAGGGCCACAGCGGGGACTCCCTAAATGCTTGCCGAATGAACAAATTAATACCAAATTAATACCAAATTTCATCACAAGTATGAAACTGAACGGAGCCCGTCTCCACACCCCAGCCTGCTGGGGCTCAGCGTTCTTCAAAGGCTCATCTGGTATCCCCCATCCTTTATCCTCTCACTCTCTCCACATCGACTCACACGCAAGAGGGCTCCTGAGGCCGGCAGAGTGGAGGCGAGTGGCCACTGTAGCACCTACCAGGATCCGCTGATGCCTCTTCCTGGGGTTTGTGGAGTCGCTGCTCTTGTACAAGGTAAAGCGCATGCTGCCTGGATTCTGCAGCTTCCCATTGGAGAACTGGACTGTAAGATCACAGCCCAAGAATGAGATAAGAGCAGAAAAATTCAGAGTATGGCGGGGAGAAAATAGATTGTCAGTGGGAGGGAGTGACCAACTGAGGGAGCGGGGATGGCCAGGAAGCCCAGGTCCTGACCCATAGGGGTCCTAGTTCAGGTGGGAAGAGGGGCTAGGGGAGACGGATCCCTAGGGAGGGGCCTTGACAAGAAGGAATAACTAGGGAAATGGGGCTGACTAAGGAAACCTCGGCCAAAGCTAGAAAGACTGAGGAAATCCCTGGCCAGTGGAGAGAAGGAAATGGAGCGGGCGTGAGACCTGATGGGTGAAGGGATGCCAGGGTCCTGGCTACATATAATCCCAGCCTGAGGATGGAATAACTGGGAGGTCCTCATCCAGCTAAGAGATGGTAACAGAAAGACGGCGGGATGACAGAGGAGCCCTGGCCATACCCCAAGTAGTGGTGAAGACTATAAAGGACCTTGGTCCAAATCGGAACGCGGCTGGACGCACGTGGGAAGTGAAGGGGTTGTGTAGCGGTACCGGGACGGAAGGGGAGGAAGTTACGGGGAAATCTGCTCCAGCTTCGCAGCCTTTACCCAGTAGAGCTCTGTGGCTGTCGTCGGGCTCTCCACAGTACAGCCACCTCGCACTCGGCAACACCTCAGGCTCCATTCGCCTCGCCAGCCGCCAATCTCAAGTAAAACGGCTGTAACAAACAACGCGTTTAAGCACACGCGAAGGAAACGCAGCGGCCCGGAAGAGGCGTGGCTTCGCCGGGCACCGCCTCGAGCACGCAGACATGTGGCTCCGCCCCCAGAGAGCACCGCCCCTTACGCGCTCTTTTCCTGAGCTCTAAGACGCGCAATCCCGCCCTCCGCCCCGCCCCTCCGAGAGGAGAGGCGTGGCCTCCGCCCTCCCCAGGCCCTGCCGGCCTCTCCAAGGCGCAGCACCTGATTGGCCCAGAACTCGGCCTACGCATTACAGGTTGTGTGCTGCTAAGGTGCACGGAGTCTACAAGTCTCGCGTAAAAAAAAAAAGAAAAAAAGTCTTGTGTAATTGTTGTGTGGATTTCTTCCAGTGCACGATCTAGGTAGGATATGGTCTATCTCTTCTATAGTGTAAATATGCCTTACTAAGATTTGAAAGCCCGAGTTCAAATTTAAAATCCTCTGATAGGCAGTCCTTTAGCTTCGACTAAATGTGGGGTGTCTGGCAGAGAGTAGCAGTTCTCTTAGGACCTCCATCCACACACCTGGACATCAATCCTTAAGCCGCCAAGCTTGACCCGCAGCCCTGTAAACACTGCCATAATCAGTTCCCGGGCCTAGCCGTGCATACACCCGTGGCTCAATCAACCCTTGAGGATGGACCAGAGCGAGAGGCCCAGCAGGCTCAAGGAGTCTGGGGTGGACTGAAGGGACGAACTCAATCTCATGGGCGTATTCCTTTGACCCTGTGGATACAACCTTCCCTCCCACAAAGGGTGAACAAAAGACGGCGGGATGACAGAGGAGCCCTGGCCATACCCCAAGTAGTGGTGAAGACTATAAAGGACCTTGGTCCAAATCGGAACGCGGCTGGACGCACGTGGGAAGTGAAGGGGTTGTGTAGCGGTACCGGGACGGAAGGGGAGGAAGTTACGGGGAAATCTGCTCCAGCTTCGCAGCCTTTACCCAGTAGAGCTCTGTGGCTGTCGTCGGGCTCTCCACAGTACAGCCACCTCGCACTCGGCAACACCTCAGGCTCCATTCGCCTCGCCAGCCGCCAATCTCAAGTAAAACGGCTGTAACAAACAACGCGTTTAAGCACACGCGAAGGAAACGCAGCGGCCCGGAAGAGGCGTGGCTTCGCCGGGCACCGCCTCGAGCACGCAGACATGTGGCTCCGCCCCCAGAGAGCACCGCCCCTTACGCGCTCTTTTCCTGAGCTCTAAGACGCGCAATCCCGCCCTCCGCCCCGCCCCTCCGAGAGGAGAGGCGTGGCCTCCGCCCTCCCCAGGCCCTGCCGGCCTCTCCAAGGCGCAGCACCTGATTGGCCCAGAACTCGGCCTACGCATTACAGGTTGTGTGCTGCTAAGGTGCACGGAGTCTACAAGTCTCGCGTAAAAAAAAAAAGAAAAAAAGTCTTGTGTAATTGTTGTGTGGATTTCTTCCAGTGCACGATCTAGGTAGGATATGGTCTATCTCTTCTATAGTGTAAATATGCCTTACTAAGATTTGAAAGCCCGAGTTCAAATTTAAAATCCTCTGATAGGCAGTCCTTTAGCTTCGACTAAATGTGGGGTGTCTGGCAGAGAGTAGCAGTTCTCTTAGGACCTCCATCCACACACCTGGACATCAATCCTTAAGCCGCCAAGCTTGACCCGCAGCCCTGTAAACACTGCCATAATCAGTTCCCGGGCCTAGCCGTGCATACACCCGTGGCTCAATCAACCCTTGAGGATGGACCAGAGCGAGAGGCCCAGCAGGCTCAAGGAGTCTGGGGTGGACTGAAGGGACGAACTCAATCTCATGGGCGTATTCCTTTGACCCTGTGGATACAACCTTCCCTCCCACAAAGGGAGGTATCAGAACAAAAGAAGGGTCAAAGAATGGCTTTAAGGAGCCTTTAGACCATGGATGCAGGCCAGGGCCCCTATTGCCCACAGGGAAATACTGTTGAAGAGACAGAACTGGGTTGACTTATCTCTGTTTTCCAAATTGCCTTCTTTTCCAGGCTCATCCTCTTTCATACCTCCAAGATGATCTGAATCACCTTAACACCTGAGCTCCACTTGGGCTGAGCACATGTGACTCTTCTATCTCAAACTTTCCAAAGCATTGTAAACATAGTGTGAAGACTTTTTTCCCTGATCATTTTAGACTAAGTTATTGACCTAATGCCCCACCACCCTGAAGATGTATATAGTGTTTCCTACAGTCAGGAATGATCCCTAAATAGCTACAATTTGTTATTGTTGTTTAGTCGCCAAGTCCTATCCAACTCTTCTGTAACACCACAGACTGTAGCCTGCCAGGCTCTTCTGTCCATGGGATTTCCCAGGCAAGAACACTAAGAGTGGGTTGCCATTTCCTTCTCCAGGGGATCTTCCCAAACCAGGGATCAAACCCACCTCTCCTGCATTGGCAAGCAGGTTCTACCACTGAGCCACCAGAAATAGGTACAATATAGCCCTCAAAGTCAGGAAATTAACATTGCTGCATTACTACCACATGATCGTCATGGCCCTTTACATTCACCAACTGTCCCAGTAGTGTTTTTACAGCAAAAGATCTTACCAGAACCCCGTGTTGCATTTAGCTATCATAGCTCTGTAATTTCCTTCATCCCAGAAAAGTTCTTCACTCTTATTTTGGCTTTGAATTTTCAATTTAAAAGTTTAGAGGCTAGTTTTTTTTATAGAATGTCCCTCAGTCTGGGTTTGTCTAATGTTTTCAAGCGGTGAGTCTCAGTTTATGCATCTTTGGCAGGAATATTACAGATATGATGCTATTCTCATTATATCCTGTGGGGTAGTCCATGATTTCAAGTGGTTGTATTACTGTTTATAGTAATTTTTTTCACTTAATTAAAGTTGTATCAACCAGGTTTTTTGACTATTAAGTTATTCTTCTCACTTTGTAATTAATAAGTATTTTGAGGGCAGGTGCATGTGGCCTAAGTAAATATCCTGTTCTTCACACTTACTATTTATTTATTTACACCAGCATGGACTTGTGGATTCTTATTTTATTTAATAGATTAGAATCTGCTATTACCATCATTTAGTTTTACTTTCAAATCTTTTGAGATTTGAAAATAAACAGATTTGTTTGTTTTATTCACTGCTGAATCTTTAGCTCTTGGAACAGTGCCTGGCACATGGCAGACCCTCAATAAAGGTTGACTGGAATGAGTGACAAGGCAAGGAAGGAGTCTGAATCATCACAAATCCTAGGAGCCTAGTATAGGCGCTGGAGCTTAATGACACTAAAATTGCTTACATTTAACTGGCATTGGGTTTATGAATAGCAGATTCTCTGTAAATGCTGGATGGCTGAATAAAAATGTGAAGGGTTAAATCAAAGTTAACAAGTGACAAAGAAGACAGCAGTGGATACAAGGCATCAATTTTAGTTTTTGAGAGAAGTGCCCTGCCCTTCTTGATATAGGGACTATTATATGGCCTTGCTGCTCAAAAAGTGTGTGATCTCTGGGCCAAGAGCATCAGCATCACCTGGGAGCTCAAATCTGCACTTTAACAAGATCCCTAGGTAACTCATTTGCCCTTCGAGTTTGTGGAGCACTGCTGTACAAGAATATTTTCCTTGCTTTTTTTTTGCGCCCTTCGGCCCCACCGCAAGGCATGTGGAATTTTTTGGACCAGGGATCCAGAGATCAAATCTATGCCTTCTGCAGTGGAAGCTGGGATTCTTAACCACTGGACCACCAGAAAAGTCCCAGACTCTCCCTTTTAAGGTACTGCTTTACCAGTCAAAGTCTGTAAAAGTCCTCCGAATTGGCTACTTTATAACTGAGTGGAAGAGTGCATACTCCCAGGATTACTACAGGCAAGAATTCAAAGTGACAAGAGATTTAATCAAGAGAAGGAAAAATTAAGACTTCTCCAGTAGTCCAATGGCTATGACTCTGAGTTCCTGGTGCAAGGGGGTGGGGTTCAATCCCTGGTCAGGAAACTGGATTCCACTTGCCCCAACTAGGAGTTCCAGTGCTGCAAATGAAGATCCCACATGCCAAAATTAAGACCCGGCACAGCCAAAAAATATAAGTAAATGTTTAAAAAAAAAGCAAGAGAGAAGGGAAATATTAATGAAAAGGGGACTGTAGTATACCTCTATATTGTTTAATTATTTAACAATGATTCTAAACACATAGGCCTAATATACATACATATGCATGCACAGGAAGCTGGAATGGGGCCACAGGAAGGGAGCCCAGTGCAGACAGTGAACCAAATGCCAAAAGCTACACAGACCTCTTCTAAATTAGAGTCAGGGATAATCACAGGCAGGATTTACCACAAAATGTTTATAAATTTAGTTTGGAAATTCAGAGACTTCTCTCTTAGCATTATTTTTCAGAGGATAAAATTTTTTGATTTTCTGAAAAGGAAGGAATTGGAGGCTTGGGGGAAGGGGCAGGCAGAGCCCTCCTTTCCTGGGGTAATATCTCCATCTGCTGGTGATTCAGGTTAAAAGACGTGAACAGGGCAGGTGGTATTGATTGGTGTAACTCTCACTGAGCTCTCAACGCTGTATTTTCTGCCCCTCTATCTTTCTTTCTCTGTCCCCCTCCATTTTTCTCTCTTTCCCTTCCTCTTCCTCCATATTCGTGATGTAGACTACTTGCATCAAATCTATGCCTTCTGCAGCTTCGGGAGCACTGCTGTACAAGAATATTTTCCTTGCTTTTTTGCGCCTTCGGCCCCACCGCAAGGCATGTGGAATTTTTTGGACCAGGGATCCAGAGATCAAATCTATGCCTTCTGCAGTGGAAGCTGGGATTCTTAACCACTGGACCACCAGAAAAGTCCCAGACTCTCCCTTTTAAGGTACTGCTTTACCAGTCAAAGTCTGTAAAAGTCCTCCGAATTGGCTACTTTATAACTGAGTGGAAGAGTGCATACTCCCAGGATTACTACAGGCAAGAATTCAAAGTGACAAGAGATTTAATCAAGAGAAGGAAAAATTAAGACTTCTCCAGTAGTCCAATGGCTATGACTCTGAGTTCCTGGTGCAAGGGGGTGGGGTTCAATCCCTGGTCAGGAAACTGGATTCCACTTGCCCCAACTAGGAGTTCCAGTGCTGCAAATGAAGATCCCACATGCCAAAATTAAGACCCGGCACAGCCAAAAAATATAAGTAAATGTTTAAAAAAAAAGCAAGAGAGAAGGGAAATATTAATGAAAAGGGGACTGTAGTATACCTCTATATTGTTTAATTATTTAACAATGATTCTAAACACATAGGCCTAATATACATACATATGCATGCACAGGAAGCTGGAATGGGGCCACAGGAAGGGAGCCCAGTGCAGACAGTGAACCAAATGCCAAAAGCTACACAGACCTCTTCTAAATTAGAGTCAGGGATAATCACAGGCAGGATTTACCACAAAATGTTTATAAATTTAGTTTGGAAATTCAGAGACTTCTCTCTTAGCATTATTTTTCAGAGGATAAAATTTTTTGATTTTCTGAAAAGGAAGGAATTGGAGGCTTGGGGGAAGGGGCAGGCAGAGCCCTCCTTTCCTGGGGTAATATCTCCATCTGCTGGTGATTCAGGTTAAAAGACGTGAACAGGGCAGGTGGTATTGATTGGTGTAACTCTCACTGAGCTCTCAACGCTGTATTTTCTGCCCCTCTATCTTTCTTTCTCTGTCCCCCTCCATTTTTCTCTCTTTCCCTTCCTCTTCCTCCATATTCGTGATGTAGACTACTTGCATACCTATTTGACATGGATGACTCATTCTTTATAAAGAAGACTTTCATCTAGGACAGATTTTTCCTTACGCAGAGCCAAACCTTTTGTAGCTTCCAGTTTCTGCTCTCCAGGATCACACAGAACACGACCAACTCTTCTGCCCTGAACCTTTCAAAAGCCTGAACACTCCGATCACGCTTTCCCCAATCTGCCCCTCTACTTCTCAGCAGCTCCTTCGAGCCCCTCAGCTATTTCCCACACCAGAGTTTCTCTCCTCATTCTTGTCAGCACTGCTGGGCACACACGTCAATATCTCTGTTACATTCACGCTGTGGGGTCCCACATGCATCAATACTTTAGCTCTGGGCTGGGTAATACAGAACAGAAAGGATCCATCACTTCCTTTGTTCTGCTTGCCATGTCTCTCCTAATGAAACCAGTATGTGCTTTTGTTCAAAGCATCTGCACTGCTCAGTTAACTTCTTTAGAGTTAACAACAAAACTCTGTGACTTTACACATCATCCCTGCAATTTTTAAAAAACAAAGATTCAGACTTTGAATGGAGGACTGTTAAATTTAATTGTATTAGAGTCAGCCTGTTCATGTATTTTCATTGTTTGATCGCTAAGTCATGTTTAACTCCTTGCAGACTCCATGGACTGTAGCTCACCAGACTCGTCTGTCCAGTATTCTTTCCCAGGCAAGAATACTGGAGGGAGTTGCCATTTTCTTCTCCAGGGGATCCCACTGCAGGGGATCAGTAGCTCCTACTGAGCTAAGAGCTGACTTGGCCAAAATCAACTTCAGTTTGCCATCCAAGTCTTCCCTCAAATCTTCTCTCAGCTTTTTGGATAAAATTTTTGATTTTCTGCAAAGGAAGGAATTGGAGGCTTGGGGGAAGGGGCAGGCAGAGCCCTCCTTTCCTGGGGTAATATCTCCATCTGCTGGTGATTCAGGTTAAAAGACGTGAACAGGGCAGGTGGTATTGATTGGTGTAACTCTCACTGAGCTCTCAACGCTGTATTTTCTGCCCCTCTATCTTTCTTTCTCTGTCCCCCTCCATTTTTCTCTCTTTCCCTTCCTCTTCCTCCATATTCGTGATGTAGACTACTTGCATACCTATTTGACATGGATGACTCATTCTTTATAAAGAAGACTTTCATCTAGGACAGATTTTTCCTTACGCAGAGCCAAACCTTTTGTAGCTTCCAGTTTCTGCTCTCCAGGATCACACAGAACACGACCAACTCTTCTGCCCTGAACCTTTCAAAAGCCTGAACACTCCGATCACGCTTTCCCCAATCTGCCCCTCTACTTCTCAGCAGCCACTTCTAGCCACTCAGCTATTTCCCACACCAGAGTTTCTCTCCTCATTCTTGTCAGCACTGCTGGGCACACACGTCAATATCTCTGTTACATTCACGCTGTGGGGTCCCACATGCATCAATACTTTAGCTCTGGGCTGGGTAATACAGAACAGAAAGGATCCATCACTTCCTTTGTTCTGCTTGCCATGTCTCTCCTAATGAAACCAGTATGTGCTTTTGTTCAAAGCATCTGCACTGCTCAGTTAACTTCTTTAGAGTTAACAACAAAACTCTGTGACTTTACACATCATCCCTGCAATTTTTAAAAAACAAAGATTCAGACTTTGAATGGAGGACTGTTAAATTTAATTGTATTAGAGTCAGCCTGTTCATGTATTTTCATTGTTTGATCGCTAAGTCATGTTTAACTCCTTGCAGACTCCATGGACTGTAGCTCACCAGACTCGTCTGTCCAGTATTCTTTCCCAGGCAAGAATACTGGAGGGAGTTGCCATTTTCTTCTCCAGGGGATCCCACTGCAGGGGATCAGTAGCTCCTACTGAGCTAAGAGCTGACTTGGCCAAAATCAACTTCAGTTTGCCATCCAAGTCTTCCCCTCAAATCTTCAATAGATTCCAGAGTGCCAAAATAGTTACATCAAATGGATTTTGTCAGTGTAATTATTATCTGGGTGGAAAGACAAATTCTCTGTGTTTTCTACTCTCCCATCCTCCCAGAATCTCCATCTCCTGTCTTTTTTTTAAAAAACCATAATAAGGCATTAGGAAATATGCCTTATTATTAACTGTGGGAATACCAGACAATCTTACCTGCCTAAGAAATCTATATGCAGGTCAAGAAGCAATAGTTAGAACCAGACAATGAACAGTGGACTGGTTCGAAACTGGGAAAGGAGTATGTCAAGGCTGTATATTGTCACCCTATTTATTTGATTTATAGGTAAAGTACATCACATGAAATGCGGGCTGGATGAATCACAAGCTGGAATCAAGACTGCTGTGGGAAATATCAACAAGTTCAGATATGTGGATGATACCACTCAAACTGTGGTGTGTAGAAGACTCTCAAGAGTTCCTTGGATGGCAAGGAGATCAAACCAGTCAATCCTAAAGGAAAGCAACCCTGACTATTCATTGGGAGGACTGATGCTAAAGCTCAAATACTTTGACCACCTGATTAGAAGAGGCGAGTTATTGGAAAAGACCCTGATGCTGGGAAAGACTGAAGGCAGAAGCAAAAGGGGCAACAGAGAATGAACTGGTTGGATGGCATCACCAACTCAATGGACACAAATTTGAGCAAACTCCAGGAGATAGTGAAAGACAGGGAAGCCTGGCGTGCTGCAGTCCATGGGGTTGGAACGAGTGAGACATGACTTAGTGACTAAGTAACAGCAACGATGTTAATTGACCCTGTTAATTTCCCCCAGATTTTCCTTGGGTATTTTTGTAATATTATCCTTTCTTATAAACTTAGAATCAATGTCTAGATACCAAAAGAATCTTAATTATACTTTTGTGGGGAAATTTATAGCTTAATTTATGAATAATTTTGTCCAGAAGTAGCTCCTACTGAGCTAGGAGTTGCCATTTTCTTCTCCAGGGGATCCCACTGCAGGGGATCAGTAGCTCCTACTGAGCTAAGAGCTGACTTGGCCAAAATCAACTTCAGTTTGCCATCCAAGTCTTCCCCTCAAATCTTCAATAGATTCCAGAGTGCCAAAATAGTTACATCAAATGGATTTTGTCAGTGTAATTATTATCTGGGTGGAAAGACAAATTCTCTGTGTTTTCTACTCTCCCATCCTCCCAGAATCTCCATCTCCTGTCTTTTTTTTAAAAAACCATAATAAGGCATTAGGAAATATGCCTTATTATTAACTGTGGGAATACCAGACAATCTTACCTGCCTAAGAAATCTATATGCAGGTCAAGAAGCAATAGTTAGAACCAGACAATGAACAGTGGACTGGTTCGAAACTGGGAAAGGAGTATGTCAAGGCTGTATATTGTCACCCTATTTATTTGATTTATAGGTAAAGTACATCACATGAAATGCGGGCTGGATGAATCACAAGCTGGAATCAAGACTGCTGTGGGAAATATCAACAAGTTCAGATATGTGGATGATACCACTCAAACTGTGGTGTGTAGAAGACTCTCAAGAGTTCCTTGGATGGCAAGGAGATCAAACCAGTCAATCCTAAAGGAAAGCAACCCTGACTATTCATTGGGAGGACTGATGCTAAAGCTCAAATACTTTGACCACCTGATTAGAAGAGGCGAGTTATTGGAAAAGACCCTGATGCTGGGAAAGACTGAAGGCAGAAGCAAAAGGGGCAACAGAGAATGAACTGGTTGGATGGCATCACCAACTCAATGGACACAAATTTGAGCAAACTCCAGGAGATAGTGAAAGACAGGGAAGCCTGGCGTGCTGCAGTCCATGGGGTTGGAACGAGTGAGACATGACTTAGTGACTAAGTAACAGCAACGATGTTAATTGACCCTGTTAATTTCCCCCAGATTTTCCTTGGGTATTTTTGTAATATTATCCTTTCTTATAAACTTAGAATCAATGTCTAGATACCAAAAGAATCTTAATTATACTTTTGTGGGGAAATTTATAGCTTAATTTAGGAATAATTTTGTCAATGAGTTGAAAGCTCAAACAACTTAAGATTCCTGGTTTTCGTAAGTAATACTAAAATAATAAAGCTCACTATAACAGTTAAGTTGATACAGATATATGTAAAGGCAAAAAATTAAGAAGGCTCTCTTAAAATATTTCCTTGTCAGCCTCCCAACTTCCTTTCACTGAGGTAATTTTTACAAACAGTTTGATAGTATCCTTTCATACCCAGCCATACATTTTCAAGCTTTTATGTGACTTTCCTCATGGCTCAGTTGGTAAAGAACCTGCCTGCCAGTGCAGGAGACATGAGAAACACAGGTTTGATCCTTAGATTGGCAAGATCCCCCGGAGAAGGAAATGGCTGGCTACCCACTCCAGTACTCTTGTCTGCAGAATTCCATGGATAAATGAGCTCGGCTAGCTACAGACCATGAGGTTGCAAAGAGCTGAACACAACTGAGAAGCTAACACTTCATGTGTACAACCACACACACACAGGTTTTTCTTTTCTTTTTTTAATGGTTTTGTTTTGTGTGTATATGGGATCATTATTGAAAGAACGAGCCAGAAAAGATATACAAGGTATATCCATGTATTGTAATCCTCTATAGAAGCACTGACACATTTTCTTCCACCAATAAAGCTGTGCTCAACACTCTCCTAAGTACTTTCCCACTGTTTACTTAAGTAGAATTTCTAGAAAGGAACCAGCCAGAAGGGAATGAATGCCTAATTTAAAACTTGAGAATACCAAGTTATCAACAAAAAGTGACAATGATACTCCCCATAGCAATATAGGATGGGAATTTTTTCTCACACTCTCCTAAGTATTGAACATACGAATCTTTTTAAATTTTTGCCAGTCTTTACGTTTGAGATAACATCTAGCTCATAGTCTGTCTCTACGGGTCACACGTATGAAAGGACATCTCACACTGCCTGGTTTATTGTCAGCATTCCTACCTGCTCCCAACCCTGAAGACGCCCAATCTGGCAGTAAAATACGTGCAAGGGCTGTAAAATGTCAGTCTTAACGAACAGAATTTACCATCAGACATCATTGAGGCCTTAAAAGACACACACACACACACACACACACACACACACACACACACACACACACACACGAAAGACAACATTAACCACCCGTAAGGTCTGAAGGGATGGATCAGCTGTAATGATAAATGGATGCTGAGTGCCAAAGAAGTGGGACGTTCCCTTTTTTTAAAAAAAAAAAAGAGTACCCACCTCCCGCCCTTAAAAAAAGAAAAAAAAGAGAACGGCGCTTCCCAGCCTGCCTTTGTCTCCGGAGCCACGCCGAGCTCCCGACGGGGAAGGAGAGCTTCTTCTTGCCCCAGGGCCCGGCGCCGTCGGAGATGCCCCGGCCAGTGTGCCTCAGGGCTCGGGCTCTCCATCAAGCGTGCACTTGGGAACACAGGAGCAGCCCGGAGCTTACTCTTTTCTGACAGCATCCCACCGAAGTCCGGGACCATTCAACGTTTCCAACTCTCTTCTTTGGGGGCTTGGTTCTGCAGATTACAGGCGTATTTGACCTGCGGCACGGAAGGCAAAGCAAAGTGCCAGCGCTTCGCGATGTTGCCAACGGCGGCGTTGGACTTAACTGCTGTCAGATGGATGGCATTTCGGTTCAGCGTCTTTAGCCTGGACTTTAGCTTCTTGGAACTTTATTCTAAAATCTACGAGGTGGGAACTCAGCCTTGGGCCTGAAGAGTGTGTGAGTTTCGCGAAGCCAATGTGCAGCGGAGAGGGAGCCTGGGATCACCAAAGAGGGAGCCGGGCGCCGTGAGGGTGAAGGAATCCTTCGGGTCCAGCCAGCGGTGAGACCCACTGCCTCGCAGGCTCTGCTCACACCTGGCACAGACATCAGGCAGTCGTGGTTGTGATTGGTGGGATTCGACGGAAAATCGGCTCGCCTCCACTACAGTGGTTCTGGATTGGCTTCAGGACACAGTCGCTTTACTGTAGCCTACACCTAGAGCCGCTTGGTGGTAAATCCCGCCTTAAAAGGCGTTTGATAACAGGCAAACGGTTATTGGTCGCAGGTCTCACGGATTCAGTCGGTAGTAAACACAGCGAGGCTCCTGGGACCCCGGATTGGTCAGTGTTCCGGGGGCCGAGTAAATTCCTCCAGATTCCGCGCGTCGGCTGGCTGCGCTTTTGCCCCGGCCCCGCCCTCTCCCTTTCTGATTGGTTGCCATTCGGACGGAGGGGCGGAGGAAAACCTCGGAGTAAGCGATTCGTGTTGCGTCACTTCCGTTTACTGTGGGCTGCCGCCGCGGTATTCTCAGAGCGCGGCGGCGAACGGGCTGAAGGAGCTGAGGGACTAGAGGCGGGGGGGCGGAAGGGGAAAAAGAGAACGGCGCTTCCCAGCCTGCCTTTGTCTCCGGAGCCACGCCGAGCTCCCGACGGGGAAGGAGAGCTTCTTCTTGCCCCAGGGCCCGGCGCCGTCGGAGATGCCCCGGCCAGTGTGCCTCAGGGCTCGGGCTCTCCATCAAGCGTGCACTTGGGAACACAGGAGCAGCCCGGAGCTTACTCTTTTCTGACAGCATCCCACCGAAGTCCGGGACCATTCAACGTTTCCAACTCTCTTTTTTGGGGGGCTTGGTTCTGCAGATTACAGGCGTATTTGACCTGCGGCACGGAAGGCAAAGCAAAGTGCCAGCGCTTCGCGATGTTGCCAACGGCGGCGTTGGACTTAACTGCTGTCAGATGGATGGCATTTCGGTTCAGCGTCTTTAGCCTGGACTTTAGCTTCTTGGAACTTTATTCTAAAATCTACGAGGTGGGAACTCAGCCTTGGGCCTGAAGAGTGTGTGAGTTTCGCGAAGCCAATGTGCAGCGGAGAGGGAGCCTGGGATCACCAAAGAGGGAGCCGGGCGCCGTGAGGGTGAAGGAATCCTTCGGGTCCAGCCAGCGGTGAGACCCACTGCCTCGCAGGCTCTGCTCACACCTGGCACAGACATCAGGCAGTCGTGGTTGTGATTGGTGGGATTCGACGGAAAATCGGCTCGCCTCCACTACAGTGGTTCTGGATTGGCTTCAGGACACAGTCGCTTTACTGTAGCCTACACCTAGAGCCGCTTGGTGGTAAATCCCGCCTTAAAAGGCGTTTGATAACAGGCAAACGGTTATTGGTCGCAGGTCTCACGGATTCAGTCGGTAGTAAACACAGCGAGGCTCCTGGGACCCCGGATTGGTCAGTGTTCCGGGGGCCGAGTAAATTCCTCCAGATTCCGCGCGTCGGCTGGCTGCGCTTTTGCCCCGGCCCCGCCCTCTCCCTTTCTGATTGGTTGCCATTCGGACGGAGGGGCGGAGGAAAACCTCGGAGTAAGCGATTCGTGTTGCGTCACTTCCGTTTACTGTGGGCTGCCGCCGCGGTATTCTCAGAGCGCGGCGGCGAACGGGCTGAAGGAGCTGAGGGACTAGAGGCGGGGTGGGCGGAAGGGGGAGGAATCCCATCACGGAGGCGCCAGCCTGGAGGTTTCCGCCTCCTCCGACACTGCCGGGTCGGATCCGAGAAGGGTCACCGCCTCCTCCTTCGAGAAGGGGGGCGGAGCCCGGCTCAGGTGAGGCGACCCTGTCAGCGCGAGCGGTGGTTGGTGGCGCGCGCGGGCGCGCTCACGTGGAGGCGGTTGAGCTCCGGGGGAGCTGGGTGGGCGGCGCGATCAGGGTCTCGTCCTGGCGTCGGGGCGCGCGCAGACGCGTACGGGTTCCCCTGCACACCCCACCCCACCCCCGCCTCCCCTGGTCGTCTTTCTGTGGGGGCATTGTTACCCTCGGAACTGAGGGGCCAGGCGGGTGGAAGGCGTGTTCTGCGCAGGCGTCCCCCGTGTCCCGACGCCAGGCTGTCTGTCCGCAGGGTGGGGCGGGGGCTCTGGCCCCCTTACTTCTGCGGGCGGGCGGGCGACGTTGGTTCCGGGGATCGGGTGGGAACCCACGGCTTGGGACCAGCAGCCTGGCGAGGTGAATAGAAGATCTGCGGGACGGGGTCGGGTGGCTCCCTTGCCCCCATCCTGGGTCTCTTTGAGCGACGAGGTTTCATTTCATCAGACCGAGGCCCAAGGCGGCCTGGAATGGGGAACCGGAGGCTGACCCTGCAGGGGTGGAGTTAGTGTTTCGGAATGCCCCAACTTACAGTCAGAGGACTCCAGTGTTTCTAGGCATTTATTGGATGGCCTGTGCTACCAGGCTTCGTGCTAGTTGCTGTGGGGGATGCAGGGGTAAGAGCAGCCTTGCCCCCTCCTCCCCTTGTTTGGAGGACTAAAAGATTTATCATACTTAAATACTAACAGTAGGCAGTGAATTAAAGGGGTGGGGGTCGAGGGTTAGTTTTTTGTTCCTTCTAAAAAGTCATTTGTCCTTAAGTCAGTCTGCATTCTGGCGTCGTGGAGGGTACTGTGGAAGCTAATTTCTGAACCTAAATATTTAAATCCTCAACATTTAATTTGGAGGACAAATTAAAGGCGCAGTAAAGTCTTGAGTACTAAGTCGTATGCTTGGGTTCTGGTTAATTTTAATGAATGAAAGTAAGAAACCCTTCACTTTGAAGAACTGAAGCAAAACTGTTTCCAAAATACGCTCATGTCCTTTTCAGTTGTAGTAGGTAGAAGATAATATACACTGGGATCTTTCGATGTTGAAGAGAATGTTGCGCCTTACACATCCCTGTAGATGTGTTATCCTTGTACCAGCTGTTGTGAGTTTAAAGAATTTAAGGAAGGTGGGTTAGGTGCCTCATTGTTGTGATTTCCGTGGTGAGTGTGGTGAGCGGTGAGAGAAAGAGACCAGGTGGAGAGAGGAGAGGCAGGATTTTAGAAAAAAGTCCGTAAACCGAGAGAAAGCCTCTTCCTCTTGCTTTAGTCTGGGCTGGAAATCCCAGGAAACTTGGGAACATTGGCATTACCACCTCTGTTGGCTTGGTCACCTGCCAGGTAAGACTAACTGGTTGACTACTTGTTCTGGGCTGTGTTCCGCTAAGTGAAAGGAACGAGGACTTTTAGAGTCCTGAAATCACCATGTTTTCTTGGTTTGCCTTTTCTCTCCTAAAAGTTGTATCAAAATGTGGTTAGTTGGGAATACTGGCAAGCTATACTCTATTTGAGGTGTCTAGCAAAAATTGTGAAAGTGAAACGATTTGGAAGAAAAGCATCTTAGAGTAGGATGTTTTGCTGAAATTAGGGGTGGAGTTAGTGTTTCGGAATGCCCCAACTTACAGTCAGAGGACTCCAGTGTTTCTAGGCATTTATTGGATGGCCTGTGCTACCAGGCTTCGTGCTAGTTGCTGTGGGGGATGCAGGGTAAGAGCAGCCTTGCCCCTCCTCCCTTGTTTGGAGGACTAAAAGATTTATCATACTTAAATACTAACAGTAGGCAGTGAATTAAAGGGGTGGGGGTCGAGGGTTAGTTTTTTGTTCCTTCTAAAAAGTCATTTGTCCTTAAGTCAGTCTGCATTCTGGCGTCGTGGAGGGTACTGTGGAAGCTAATTTCTGAACCTAAATATTTAAATCCTCAACATTTAATTTGGAGGACAAATTAAAGGCGCAGTAAAGTCTTGAGTACTAAGTCGTATGCTTGGGTTCTGGTTAATTTTAATGAATGAAAGTAAGAAACCCTTCACTTTGAAGAACTGAAGCAAAACTGTTTCCAAAATACGCTCATGTCCTTTTCAGTTGTAGTAGGTAGAAGATAATATACACTGGGATCTTTCGATGTTGAAGAGAATGCTGCGCCTTACACATCCCTGAAGATGTGTTATCCTTGTACCAGCTGTTGTGAGTTTAAAGAATTTAAGGAAGGTGGGTTAGGTGCCTCATTGTTGTGATTTCCGTGGTGAGTGTGGTGAGCGGTGAGAGAAAGAGACCAGGTGGAGAGAGGAGAGGCAGGATTTTAGAAAAAAGTCCGTAAACCGAGAGAAAGCCTCTTCCTCTTGCTTTAGTCTGGGCTGGAAATCCCAGGAAACTTGGGAACATTGGCATTACCACCTCTGTTGGCTTGGTCACCTGCCAGGTAAGACTAACTGGTTGACTACTTGTTCTGGGCTGTGTTCCGCTAAGTGAAAGGAACGAGGACTTTTAGAGTCCTGAAATCACCATGTTTTCTTGGTTTGCCTTTTCTCTCCTAAAAGTTGTATCAAAATGTGGTTAGTTGGGAATACTGGCAAGCTATACTCTATTTGAGGTGTCTAGCAAAAATTGTGAAAGTGAAACGATTTGGAAGAAAAGCATCTTAGAGTAGGATGTTTTGCTGAAATTAGGGGGTCAGTGCTCTCAAAAGAGGCTTTGTCTCAAGACTATCACAGAAAGTTGAAGTCATTAAAAAATCGCTTGGGTACAAAATGCATGTGAATGTTTAGTATTTAAAGTACGTGGCATGAATTAGGTTGAATTGGACAATTGGGTAAGACTTAAAAACGTCTTGTGTACGGTGAGAAATGCAAACTTTTTTCTAGTGTGGACACAAAACCTTGAATCTGCCTCAAATTCTCTTTGAAATGGGGAAAGAAAAACTGAAGGTATTGATTCCATGTGAGTCTTTAAATTTCATTTTTTTTAAATAGAAATTTCTTGTGAAAAAATACTTTTCCTGCCTGTCAGTTTTAAGCACATGAGTTCTCTTTTACTGTATTTAAACTTTTCTCAAATATGGGTGCTGTCCACTGGAGCCAGCTTTGATTAGTGAAGCAGGTGGGATGGAATGTAACACTACAAGGCACCTTTTGTCTAAGTATAAAGTGAACTCTTGCTAAAAGCCCAGCTGCTTCTGAGTGAACTATTGCTCTTACAGTTGTTTTCATCATTTCCATCACTGAACAGTGGCTTTCAATCTCCAGATTCCAATTTTGGGAGATGCCTTTCATTTGACTAATTTTACATCTGTTTACTAAAAGCTTTGAGTTACGTTTCTGACAGCTCAGATAGATTAGGAATTGTGTTAGATAGAGTACTGACATTTTGTAATATAGATTACTAATGACTTAGTATCTAAGATTATTTTATCTGTAGATAATTTCCCTTGTGACAGTCTAACATATTTGAATGATATGTTTAAGTCTGGGCTGGAGATCCCAGGAAACTTGGGAACATTGGCATTACCACCTCTGTTGGCTTGGTCACCTGCCAGGTAAGACTAACTGGTTGACTACTTGTTCTGGGCTGTGTTCCGCTAAGTGAAAGGAACGAGGACTTTTAGAGTCCTGAAATCACCATGTTTTCTTGGTTTGCCTTTTCTCTCCTAAAAGTTGTATCAAAATGTGGTTAGTTGGGAATACTGGCAAGCTATACTCTATTTGAGGTGTCTAGCAAAAATTGTGAAAGTGAAACGATTTGGAAGAAAAGCATCTTAGAGTAGGATGTTTTGCTGAAATTAGGGGGTCAGTGCTCTCAAAAGAGGCTTTGTCTCAAGACTATCACAGAAAGTTGAAGTCATTAAAAAATCGCTTGGGTACAAAATGCATGTGAATGTTTAGTATTTAAAGTACGTGGCATGAATTAGGTTGAATTGGACAATTGGGTAAGACTTAAAAACGTCTTGTGTACGGTGAGAAATGCAAACTTTTTTCTAGTGTGGACACAAAACCTTGAATCTGCCTCAAATTCTCTTTGAAATGGGGAAAGAAAAACTGAAGGTATTGATTCCATGTGAGTCTTTAAATTTCATTTTTTTTAAATAGAAATTTCTTGTGAAAAAATACTTTTCCTGCCTGTCAGTTTTAAGCACATGAGTTCTCTTTTACTGTATTTAAACTTTTCTCAAATATGGGTGCTGTCCACTGGAGCCAGCTTTGATTAGTGAAGCAGGTGGGATGGAATGTAACACTACAAGGCACCTTTTGTCTAAGTATAAAGTGAACTCTTGCTAAAAGCCCAGCTGCTTCTGAGTGAACTATTGCTCTTACAGTTGTTTTCATCATTTCCATCACTGAACAGTGGCTTTCAATCTCCAGATTCCAATTTTGGGAGATGCCTTTCATTTGACTAATTTTACATCTGTTTACTAAAAGCTTTGAGTTACGTTTCTGACAGCTCAGATAGATTAGGAATTGTGTTAGATAGAGTACTGACATTTTGTAATATAGATTACTAATGACTTAGTATCTAAGATTATTTTATCTGTAGATAATTTCCCTTGTGACAGTCTAACATATTTGAATGATATGTTTAAGGTTCCAGTATTTCCTTGATTCTTAATCACATTCTGTGCATTTTGATCTTGAAGATGGGGTGCCATAGGTAAGCATTATGCCATAGTTTAATTGGCAGTGGTTCCCGTCCGCAATGTTACATGAAATAGTGCTGCACTTTATAAGCATCTTAGATTAAATGAAACGTAGTGCAATTAAAAGACTTGTGTCCAATTAATTCCTTGTTAATTGTAACGAATTAATTTTCCTAATCTGCCTTTGCACTCTGAAGTTTGTTCTTGAAAAGAATCCTGTTGAAAGTAATATTTTTTCCTTATAGGATGGAAATTAACTAACTGAATTGTTTCTCTGACAGATTTTAAAAGATGGTTGAGTGCTGGGTCTGCTTTTTGAAACTGCACGTGGTGTTTTATTACTTTGTGTCCTTGATAACAGTTTACAAATGCTTTATTTCCTGCTTCTTAAGTTTAAAGTGATTAGGGTGAATTGCTCCCCCTTTTCTTGTGTTGTTAACTTGATGTAATTGATTTTTCAGTACATCTTAATTAGTGAGTTAAAATTTAAAATCTACTCAGCTGTCTCCCTTTAAAAATGCAAGGCCTTCAATTCTGTAGTCCTGTTTTAGCCTCTGCTCCAGAGACAACTTGAGGAAACAGTACAGGGAAAAGAAAACCCATTGTTTGGGGGTTCAGTTTTGTGAGGAATCCACAGATAGTACAAACTCTGAATACAGATAGTAACGTACAAATGTAAATTTTATTTTGAAGTAGAAAAGATTCAGAAGTGAAAGGATAAGTGAACTTCTTTTGCTAAAAGCCCACCCTGCTTCTGAGTGAACTATTGCTCTTACAGTTGTTTTCATCATTTCCATCACTGAACAGTGGCTTTCAATCTCCAGATTCCAATTTTGGGAGATGCCTTTCATTTGACTAATTTTACATCTGTTTACTAAAAGCTTTGAGTTACGTTTCTGACAGCTCAGATAGATTAGGAATTGTGTTAGATAGAGTACTGACATTTTGTAATATAGATTACTAATGACTTAGTATCTAAGATTATTTTATCTGTAGATAATTTCCCTTGTGACAGTCTAACATATTTGAATGATATGTTTAAGGTTCCAGTATTTCCTTGATTCTTAATCACATTCTGTGCATTTTGATCTTGAAGATGGGGTGCCATAGGTAAGCATTATGCCATAGTTTAATTGGCAGTGGTTCCCGTCCGCAATGTTACATGAAATAGTGCTGCACTTTATAAGCATCTTAGATTAAATGAAACGTAGTGCAATTAAAAGACTTGTGTCCAATTAATTCCTTGTTAATTGTAACGAATTAATTTTCCTAATCTGCCTTTGCACTCTGAAGTTTGTTCTTGAAAAGAATCCTGTTGAAAGTAATATTTTTTCCTTATAGGATGGAAATTAACTAACTGAATTGTTTCTCTGACAGATTTTAAAAGATGGTTGAGTGCTGGGTCTGCTTTTTGAAACTGCACGTGGTGTTTTATTACTTTGTGTCCTTGATAACAGTTTACAAATGCTTTATTTCCTGCTTCTTAAGTTTAAAGTGATTAGGGTGAATTGCTCCCCCTTTTCTTGTGTTGTTAACTTGATGTAATTGATTTTTCAGTACATCTTAATTAGTGAGTTAAAATTTAAAATCTACTCAGCTGTCTCCCTTTAAAAATGCAAGGCCTTCAATTCTGTAGTCCTGTTTTAGCCTCTGCTCCAGAGACAACTTGAGGAAACAGTACAGGGAAAAGAAAACCCATTGTTTGGGGGTTCAGTTTTGTGAGGAATCCACAGATAGTACAAAGTCTGAATACAGTTAGTAACGTACAGTGTATTTTATTTTGAGTAGAACGTCAAAAGCAGCTCAGCAGGTGAAGTATCAGGTCACTTACTGAAAACTGTTGATTTGATAAATGATTCAGAAGTGAAAGGATGTACTGTTTAGAAGGTAAACTTGGTATAAGAAATGAATCCATTTGTCACCTTCTTTCCTGGAAAGGCACCATCAATAATAGTCTCTCCAATGTTTCAGCATGGCTTTTTCTTGATAAAAGTTCAGTTTTTTTCCTTAAGAAATATGTGTCTTGATTTGTCAAGGCTAAAAGGCAATAAAGGCTGTTATTTTTAAATTGCTGTAAAGATTGTGTGTGGCAGGGGCAACTCAGATGGGTGTCAGGCAACATTGTCTAAATAATAGAAAATATATTTAGATTTAAACATGTTAAAATATGGTATCAAATATGTAAGCAGCTAAAAGAAGCCATTGATGAATGATTTCTGTAGATTTTCAGATATCTTTGCGAAGTTTGTGCCATCGTTAAGAGTGTTAAGTGGCTACAGATGTTCTTTTATCTGGATAATCAGCTTGACTGGCTAGTTAAGTTTTAGAAGGATGTACTTGAGAAAAGAGCATTTCCGGTACAGTTGCTGTGTACAGTGCAAGTGTAAAGTTCTGAACATGATGAAGTAGTGATGTTTGTCCTAAATTATTTTGAAGTTGAAGTGCAGTGCTGTCAGACTGTGCTGTAACTGACATCTTGGACATGCCTGTCTTTCAGACAGCATTCTGCTGGTGGGCCACCATCTTGGTTGACCACCTCCCTGACAAGTTTAGGCCGACCAGGATCTTCCTCTTATAACAGGTGATCCTGCCACCAGGAATGCATTCTATCATCCAGCCTCTCTTCTCCTCACAGCTCTGCTCTCTGATTCTTGTCAGGCACCAGCCTCTTGGAGGGCCGGGTTGGGAGAAGCCAGTAGTAAGGAGCAGTGAGAGGAGAAGGCAGAGCTAATCCTGCATCCTGCTGACCTTCCAGACTGGGGTCTGTTGGCAGTGTAGTCTGTGGTGCTGGCAGCGTGTATTATTGGCAATAAAGGAAGATTTGAGAGGGAAAAAAGACAAGCCCCTCCTGCCAACTCTTCCAGAACACCTAATGCTAATTTTCACTCCCTTAGGTGTTATTTTACACATCAGTCTTTTCACTTCCAATCTTTGTCCCTACTTTAAAGTTTCTTCACCTTACTCCCTCCAATATCCTAATCCTTATTCCTAGCCTTTATTCACACTACTACTACTAATGAATCCATTTGTCACCTTCTTTCCTGGAAAGGCACCATCAATAATAGTCTCCAATGTTTCAGCATGGCTTTTCTTGATAAAAGTTCAGTTTTCCTTAAGAAATATGTGTCTTGATTTGTCAAGGCTAAAAGGCAATAAAGGCTGTTATTTTTAAATTGCTGTAAAGATTGTGTGTGGCAGGGCAACTCAGATGGGTGTGAGGCAACATTGTCTAAATAATAGAAAATATATTTAGATTTAAACATGTTAAAATATGGTATCAAATATGTAAGCAGCTAAAAGAAGCCATTGATGAATGATTTCTGTAGATTTTCAGATATCTTTGCGAAGTTTGTGCCATCGTTAAGAGTGTTAAGTGGCTACAGATGTTCTTTTATCTGGATAATCAGCTTGACTGGCTAGTTAAGTTTTAGAAGGATGTACTTGAGAAAAGAGCATTTCCGGTACAGTTGCTGTGTACAGTGCAAGTGTAAAGTTCTGAACATGATGAAGTAGTGATGTTTGTCCTAAATTATTTTGAAGTTGAAGTGCAGTGCTGTCAGACTGTGCTGTAACTGACATCTTGGACATGCCTGTCTTTCAGACAGCATTCTGCTGGTGGGCCACCATCTTGGTTGACCACCTCCCTGACAAGTTTAGGCCGACCAGGATCTTCCTCTTATAACAGGTGATCCTGCCACCAGGAATGCATTCTATCATCCAGCCTCTCTTCTCCTCACAGCTCTGCTCTCTGATTCTTGTCAGGCACCAGCCTCTTGGAGGGCCGGGTTGGGAGAAGCCAGTAGTAAGGAGCAGTGAGAGGAGAAGGCAGAGCTAATCCTGCATCCTGCTGACCTTCCAGACTGGGGTCTGTTGGCAGTGTAGTCTGTGGTGCTGGCAGCGTGTATTATTGGCAATAAAGGAAGATTTGAGAGGGAAAAAAGACAAGCCCCTCCTGCCAACTCTTCCAGAACACCTAATGCTAATTTTCACTCCCTTAGGTGTTATTTTACACATCAGTCTTTTCACTTCCAATCTTTGTCCCTACTTTAAAGTTTCTTCACCTTACTCCCTCCAATATCCTAATCCTTATTCCTAGCCTTTATTCACACTACTACTACTAATTGTGTACTACCTCTCCTCTGAATATTCTCTTATCAGCCACTGGACCCATGTCTTCCTGGGGGGCTAAAGTTTTGTGGTTGAACTAGGTTCATACCTCTTCTCATTCACTTACTGTGCTAGTCGGGTGATGCTGGCCCTAGACGTAGAGGCGACAGTCACTGCTTAATCATCCATCCGTAAGGATATATGGAAAGTACCTACAGATCCTGGTTCTTAGTAGGCATTCAGCCGTTTGATCCAACTGATTGAAGTACAATGGTAAGCGTAGCGCAGTGTTACTTAATCTGCACGGGTGCTCTACTGCCATCATAACAGGTTAAAGGCATACTTCATGAGTGATCATAGAAGGTAATACCTCTGAGAAAATGCTAAGTGATTTATTTTGCAAATTTGAGTAGCACAATATATATATAAACTGAAGGCTACCTTTACATTGAAGTCCTAGTTAGTCCATATTTTTAAAGAATGAGATTCCATATACATGTGTTTTCCATATATGTGAAACTTACCTATTTCAGTGGTTTTTTGAACTTTTTGACCTTAGAATTCCTCTACACATTTAAAAATTGTTGATGACTCTGAAGAGTTTGTGAGTTGTAACTAGCAATATTTAATATATTAGAAATTAGTATTGAGGGGAAATTTTTAAGTATTCATTAAAATATTAAATCTGGGGCTTCCCTGGTGGTCTGCCTTGCAATGCAAGGGGCACCGGTTCGACCCCTGACCCGGGAAGATCCCATGTGTGGTGGAGTGGCTGGACCAGTGTGTTCAAGTACAAGCCAGCACTCTGGAGCACATGCGCCCAGAGCCAGTGCTCTGCAACTAGAGGGGCCACTGTGATGAGAGGCCCACACAGGCCAAGGAATAAAGATGGATGAAAATAAATAAAAAATCAATAAAGAGGCCAAAATTAAAAATAATTTGAAAAGAGCCATGATGGGGAAAAGAAAAATCTG
Organism: Tragulus kanchil; assembly: GCA_022376925.1. Classification (NCBI taxonomy): domain Eukaryota; kingdom Metazoa; phylum Chordata; class Mammalia; order Artiodactyla; family Tragulidae; genus Tragulus; species Tragulus kanchil. Next base: position 46,887,935 of record JAIOJX010000023.1, read on the forward strand.
TTACATGGTATCATAAATAATACAGTTTTTGAAAACTATTTTCACATCAGTCTTTTCACTTCCAATCTTTGTCCCTACTTTAAAGTTTCTTCACCTTACTCCCTCCAATATCCTAATCCTTATTCCTAGCCTTTATTCACACTACTACTACTAATTGTGTACTACCTCTCCTCTGAATATTCTCTTATCAGCCACTGGACCCATGTCTTCCTGGGGGGCTAAAGTTTTGTGGTTGAACTAGGTTCATACCTCTTCTCATTCACTTACTGTGCTAGTCGGGTGATGCTGGCCCTAGACGTAGAGGCGACAGTCACTGCTTAATCATCCATCCGTAAGGATATATGGAAAGTACCTACAGATCCTGGTTCTTAGTAGGCATTCAGCCGTTTGATCCAACTGATTGAAGTACAATGGTAAGCGTAGCGCAGTGTTACTTAATCTGCACGGGTGCTCTACTGCCATCATAACAGGTTAAAGGCATACTTCATGAGTGATCATAGAAGGTAATACCTCTGAGAAAATGCTAAGTGATTTATTTTGCAAATTTGAGTAGCACAATATATATATAAACTGAAGGCTACCTTTACATTGAAGTCCTAGTTAGTCCATATTTTTAAAGAATGAGATTCCATATACATGTGTTTTCCATATATGTGAAACTTACCTATTTCAGTGGTTTTTTGAACTTTTTGACCTTAGAATTCCTCTACACTTTTAAAAAATTGTTGATGACTCTGAAGAGTTTGTGAGTTGTAACTAGCAATATTTAATATATTAGAAATTAGTATTGAGGGGAAATTTTTAAGTATTCATTAAAATATTAAATCTGGGGCTTCCCTGGTGGTCTGCCTTGCAATGCAAGGGGCACCGGTTCGACCCCTGACCCGGGAAGATCCCATGTGTGGTGGAGTGGCTGGACCAGTGTGTTCAAGTACAAGCCAGCACTCTGGAGCACATGCGCCCAGAGCCAGTGCTCTGCAACTAGAGGGGCCACTGTGATGAGAGGCCCACACAGGCCAAGGAATAAAGATGGATGAAAATAAATAAAAAATCAATAAAGAGGCCAAAATTAAAAATAATTTGAAAAAGAGCCATGATGGGGGAAAAGAAAAAAATCTGTTACATGGTATCATAAATAATACAGTTTTTTGAAAACTATTTTCTAAAACAAATATGTAGTGAAAAGAGTGGCATTAAAAAAAATAAACTGGGTTTTCTTGAACAGTTTTTGATGTATAGAATGAGAAACTAGTACAGAGTCCCCATAAGCCCACACCCTGTTTTCCCTATTATTAACATCTGACATTAGTATGGTACATTGGTTATAATTAGTGAGCCATTATCAATGCATTATTATTAAAGTCCATTCTTCATTCAGGTATTCTTAGTTTTTACCTCTTGAAAGGTTTTCGGTTGTAGGATCTCATTACTAAATGTATATTACATTTCTTTTGTCACCTTAAGCTTCTGGTTGTAACAATTTCTAATACTTTATTGGTTTTCAGTGACTGATAGTTTTGAGGCATACTAGTCGGGTACTTTGTAGGCTGTCCTTCAGTTGGCATTTGTGTGTTTTTTCTCATGATTGGATAGAGGTTATAGGTATCTTAGGGGAAGACCACAGATGTAGCCTGCCATTCTCATCACAGAAGCATGTGCATACCAAGATGTATACTGTCAGCATGATTTGTTGCCATTGATGTTGCCTTTGGTCACCTGGTGGAGACAGTGTCGGTCAGATTTCTCCACTGTAAAGTTACACCCCTTCCCTCCCTTTCTATCCTCTACCCTGGAAGGAAGTCATTATGCCCAGCTCACACTAAGGAGTAGAGGGTTATGTTCTAGCCCCTTAAAGGGGCAGTGGCTACATAAATTAATTGGAATTTGCACAGCAGATTGGTCTCTTCGCTCTTTTTCATTTAATCATTTATATCAGTATTGACCTATGGATATTTATTTTATATTTTGGATTGTAATCCAGTACTATTTAACTTTTTGTTTAACTATTCCAACTTTGGCCTTTGAGAGCTCTCCTGGGTCCTATTCCCCTTTTACCTACTCCTATTATCCTGTTTGTTTGAAGCACTTTCTTACATTCTGGCACTGTAAATGATGCAGACTTATTTTGTGTGTTTCCTGCCCCATTCCTAAAATTATCCACTTCTTCAAGGATCCCTGTTTTTTTTTCGTTTTTTTTTTAAGAGATTGTATTTGAAACCAAGATCTGGGGGTCTTCTCTGGTGGTCCAGTGGGTAAAGAGTCTGCCTTACAATGCAAGGGCACCGGTTCGATCCCTGGCCCAGGAAGATCCCACGTGCCATGGAGTGGCTGAACTGGTGTGTCTAATTACAAGCCAGGTCTCTGGAGTGCATGCACCCAGAGCCAGTGCTCTGCAATGAGAGAGGCCACTGCAATGGGGGGCCCACATAGGCCAAAGAATAAAGATGATGAAAATAAATTAAGAGGCACAATAAAAGAGGCCAAAATTAAAAAAGAAACCAAGATCTGGGTGCCAGGAATGCTTGGAGTGGGTAGCATTGTTTTACATTTAATAGAAGACAGATGGATTCTCATACTTGCTTCTAATATTCAGTTTGTTTTTATGTACTCTCTTTTATTTGTATTTTTGCCTGCACTGTGTGGCTTACAGGATCTTAATTCCCCAGTCAGGGATCATACCCGAGCCCCCTGCATTGGGAGTGCAGAGTCTTAACCACTGGACCACTGGGGAAGTCCCTTGTGATATACTCTTGATTAAAGCCGATTAAGGGGTGATATACATATGACTAATCTGGGATCATACATATCTAAACAAAACTCTGTAAAATTAAAAATTCAAAAAAAAAATTTTTTTTAAAAAGCCTATCAAGAAAAATCCAGTATCTCACAAATGTATAGTTGGAAAAAGGGAAGTGTATTTTAATAGCTTTTTCAGATAATTTTGGATATCCCCTTCTGATACTGTAACAAAACTCGACAGATGTAATTTTCTTAAGTGGTTACTTGTTATGTGGAATCTGAAGCCATATCATATTGTTGCATTAAAATGTATTAGTTTGTATATTGAGCTTTGAATTTTTTTACCTGTAGCTTGTTTTGTAACATCATGATTACAAGATTGGTTGTTTGGAAAATATTGTTTCACTGAGTTATAAGGAAGTCATTTAGCTTGGTTTTTCATTTTTGTTGAAAGATTGGTCTCTTCGCTTTTTCATTTAATCATTTATATCAGTATTGACCTATGGATATTTATTTTATATTTTGGATTGTAATCCAGTACTATTTAACTTTTTGTTTAACTATTCCAACTTTGGCCTTTGAGAGCTCTCCTGGGTCCTATTCCCTTTACCTACTCCTATTATCCTGTTTGTTTGAAGCACTTTCTTACATTCTGGCACTGTAAATGATGCAGACTTATTTTGTGTGTTTCCTGCCCCATTCCTAAAATTATCCACTTCTTCAAGGATCCCTGTTTTTTTTTCGTTCGTTTAAGAGATTGTATTTGAAACCAAGATCTGGGGGTCTTCTCTGGTGGTCCAGTGGGTAAAGAGTCTGCCTTACAATGCAAGGGCACCGGTTCGATCCCTGGCCCAGGAAGATCCCACGTGCCATGGAGTGGCTGAACTGGTGTGTCTAATTACAAGCCAGGTCTCTGGAGTGCATGCACCCAGAGCCAGTGCTCTGCAATGAGAGAGGCCACTGCAATGGGGGGCCCACATAGGCCAAAGAATAAAGATGATGAAAATAAATTAAGAGGCACAATAAAAGAGGCCAAAATTAAAAAAGAAACCAAGATCTGGGTGCCAGGAATGCTTGGAGTGGGTAGCATTGTTTTACATTTAATAGAAGACAGATGGATTCTCATACTTGCTTCTAATATTCAGTTTGTTTTTATGTACTCTCTTTTATTTGTATTTTTGCCTGCACTGTGTGGCTTACAGGATCTTAATTCCCCAGTCAGGGATCATACCCGAGCCCCCTGCATTGGGAGTGCAGAGTCTTAACCACTGGACCACTGGGGAAGTCCCTTGTGATATACTCTTGATTAAAGCCGATTAAGGGGTGATATACATATGACTAATCTGGGATCATACATATCTAAACAAAACTCTGTAAAATTAAAAATTCAAAAAAAAAATTTTTTTTAAAAAGCCTATCAAGAAAAATCCAGTATCTCACAAATGTATAGTTGGAAAAAGGGAAGTGTATTTTAATAGCTTTTTCAGATAATTTTGGATATCCCCTTCTGATACTGTAACAAAACTCGACAGATGTAATTTTCTTAAGTGGTTACTTGTTATGTGGAATCTGAAGCCATATCATATTGTTGCATTAAAATGTATTAGTTTGTATATTGAGCTTTGAATTTTTTTACCTGTAGCTTGTTTTGTAACATCATGATTACAAGATTGGTTGTTTGGAAAATATTGTTTCACTGAGTTATGAAGATCTTTCAAATGTTGACATTATTTATAATACAATATTTTAAAAATCACATGATACTAATATTACCAATGATCTTGTCAGAAGAGTTTGAGTTTGGGGATGCTGTAAAGCCCATGGTGACAAACACAAATTTTCCAAAAGGTTTGTTTTCACCCCAAAGCTCAAATTTTATCATAGGCAGCAAATATTATAGATTGTTTTCATTGAAACAACAAGTTCATTTCATTCATTTTCAGGAAAATGTTTGGCAGATGCTGAAATCTGAACAACCATAGTTTGTCATTTGTTCTTCCAAGTACAAATGGTCATAAACAGTTCAGCTCATGACTCAAAAAAAATTACACAAGTAGTTTTCCTTGACACAGTGTATTTCAGTATGCAGCACAAATGTACTTCACATTTCATCTCACATATTCTTAAAAGAAAAAGACCTGTTCAAGAATAAGAACTAATGATAATAAAGGGAAAGGGAGATCAGATCCCTGTGGAGTCAGCTTCCTTGCAGTAGTGGCTTGTCCAGCACAAACAGAGACCACCTTCTGACCAGATGGTTCCTGCTGCTCACTTCACGCTTAGATGCCCAGCCTTCCCATCAGTTCTGTGAGAAAACCAGTAACCTCTCAGCAGCTTACTCTGATGCTTAAGTTAACTAGCATCAGTTTGTGTTGCTGCAGCCCAGAGCCCTGATGTACTGCGTCTAGTACAAGTGCATTAAGCTACTTGTTTCAGCATAATTTTGGATATCCTAAACAAAACTCTGTAAAATTAAAAACAAAAAATTTTTTAAAAACCCTATCAAGAAAAATCCAGTATCTCACAACTGTATAGTTGGAAAAAGGGAAGTGTATTTTAATAGCTTTTTCAGATAATTTTGGATATCCCCTTCTGATACTGTAACAAAACTCGACAGATGTAATTTTCTTAAGTGGTTACTTGTTATGTGGAATCTGAAGCCATATCATATTGTTGCATTAAAATGTATTAGTTTGTATATTGAGCTTTGAATTTTTTTACCTGTAGCTTGTTTTGTAACATCATGATTACAAGATTGGTTGTTTGGAAAATATTGTTTCACTGAGTTATGAAGATCTTTCAAATGTTGACATTATTTATAATACAATATTTTAAAAATCACATGATACTAATATTACCAATGATCTTGTCAGAAGAGTTTGAGTTTGGGGATGCTGTAAAGCCCATGGTGACAAACACAAATTTTCCAAAAGGTTTGTTTTCACCCCAAAGCTCAAATTTTATCATAGGCAGCAAATATTATAGATTGTTTTCATTGAAACAACAAGTTCATTTCATTCATTTTCAGGAAAATGTTTGGCAGATGCTGAAATCTGAACAACCATAGTTTGTCATTTGTTCTTCCAAGTACAAATGGTCATAAACAGTTCAGCTCATGACTCAAAAAAAATTACACAAGTAGTTTTCCTTGACACAGTGTATTTCAGTATGCAGCACAAATGTACTTCACATTTCATCTCACATATTCTTAAAAGAAAAAGACCTGTTCAAGAATAAGAACTAATGATAATAAAGGGAAAGGGAGATCAGATCCCTGTGGAGTCAGCTTCCTTGCAGTAGTGGCTTGTCCAGCACAAACAGAGACCACCTTCTGACCAGATGGTTCCTGCTGCTCACTTCACGCTTAGATGCCCAGCCTTCCCATCAGTTCTGTGAGAAAACCAGTAACCTCTCAGCAGCTTACTCTGATGCTTAAGTTAACTAGCATCAGTTTGTGTTGCTGCAGCCCAGAGCCCTGATGTACTGCGTCTAGTACTTAAAAAGAAAAAAAAAAAAAAGAGTAAAATTACAAAAGTTACCTGAAAAATGATGATAGTCTTTAGTTAAAAATTAAATGCCTTTCATGGTTAACTTTTCTGATGACTTGCAGTAATCATTAATAATCAGTTATGAGGGCTTCCCTGGTGGTCCAGTGGGTAAGGACACCGCCTTGCAGTGCAAGGGGCGCCGGTTCTATCCCTGACCTGGGAAGATCTCACTTGCCATGGAGTGGCTGGACCGATGTGTCCAATTACCGAGCCGGAGCTCTGGAGCGCATGCGCCCAGAGCCAGTGCTCTGCAATAACAGAGGCCACCGCGATGGAAGGCCCACACGGGCCAAAGAACAAAGATGGATGAAAATAGACAAATGAAAAGACCAATAGAAGTAGCCCGCCTGCTCCCCTCCCTCCCCACCCCACCCCCCCAAAATAAATAAATAAATCTTTAAAAAAAAAAAAATCAGTTATGAGCATTCACTATCCAATACCTACCCTTCTAGCCTTACCTAGTTTCCAGCCAGAATGGATTCATCGCTTCCCCTGCCTCAGACCTTTCCCTGCCTTTACCTCTGTCTAGAATGTACTTTAGATCTACAGTTTATCCAAGCCCAAACCACGAATCCCTGGCTCTGTCGTCAGTGCCACCGTGAGGCTGGGAACCCTTTGCCTTCTCTGAGCCACTGAGTACTGTCATCTCTTTGGTAGCATCTCACAGGCTTCCCCTGTGAGATATGGTTATATAACTCTGTATGTCTTGTTGCCACTAAGCCCCTGTGACAGTTAAGACTGACCATGCCGTTACGAATCTCTGTTCCAGAGTGCTTCATCTTGAACAAGGTAGGCGCTTCAAAATGTTAGATTAATGAATTTGCACACCAGATACACAAGCACCTTCCTTGGCTTTGAGGATCTTTAGGTTTAGTAGCCCCTCCAGTACGTTCTGGTGGGTCCCCATCCCCCGCAGTGGGTCAGCTTCCCTTTTTGCAGCTGTCAACATGCAGCCACCTCTTGTCCTCTTTCTGGAATTGCTGTTGCTCATCTGCAATTAGAAAACTAGAAAAACCTGAATTTTGTTTGAAATAAAAGACTCTTGTGAGGGCTTAAGGGACTTTCCTATGAGGAAATCTTTCATATATAGGCTTTGATCTTTATTTTGAATATTCTGAGACTTCTTTCTGGCTTTTGGCTGATTTTAGGGATAGTTGTGACTCACAGAAAAATGACCTGTTGGGTAATACAGTGTTATATTTCATCTGTATGCAAAGTTTAGGGACTTCCCTGGCAGTCCAGTGATTAAAATGCCTTGCTTTCATTCCCTGGTCGGGAAGTAAGATCTCACATGCTGCATGGGTGACCAAAAAAATAAATTATCTAATAAAATTTATTCAGCAGATAATTTATTGAATTTATATCAGGCATTTTGGGAGAGAGAGAGCAACCATTTTTAGTAGAATCTTTGTGACTTTTCCCTAGAGTATAAGTAGGGCACTAATCACTTATTCAAACTGAATTATGAGGTTTGAGGTCAGCTAATCCCTAGGAATTTTGCACTGGAAAACAAGGTGGTAAAGTGGGAGTGTTGGAGGGTTAGGTGAAATATAAGGACTCTGGCATTAGCTTGGCATCCCTGTCATGCTCCTGTTTAGTCATTGATGGGCTTCCTTTTTAATAGACTTAATCTGTCCAATTTCGGCTTCCCAGGTGGCACTAGTGGTAAAGAACCCACCTGCTAATGTAAGAGATATAAAAGACACAGGTCCCATCCCTGGGTCGAGAAGATCCCCTGGAGGAGGGCATGGCAGCCCACTCCAGTATTCTTGCCTGGAGAATCCCATGAAAAGAGGAGCCTGACAGGCTGCAGTCCATAGGGTTGCAAAGAGATGGGCATGAATGAAGCTGACTTAGCATGCACATCCAATTTCTGAGCCAGCCCTGACACTGCAGAACCAGAGAGACTGTGAAGTTAGTCATGTCCAGTGGTTAAGAATCAGCCTGCTAATGCAGGGGACATGGGTTCAATCTGATCCAGGAAGATCCCACATGCTGTGGTGCAACTAAGCCCATGCACCATGACTGTTGAGCCCTCGTGGGTCCCCATCCCAGTGGGTCAGCTCCGCATCTGCACACCTCTTGTCCTCTTTCTGGAATTGCTGTTGCTCATCTGCAATTAGAAAACTAGAAAAACCTGAATTTTGTTTGAAATAAAAGACTCTTGTGAGGGCTTAAGGGACTTTCCTATGAGGAAATCTTTCATATATAGGCTTTGATCTTTATTTTGAATATTCTGAGACTTCTTTCTGGCTTTTGGCTGATTTTAGGGATAGTTGTGACTCACAGAAAAATGACCTGTTGGGTAATACAGTGTTATATTTCATCTGTATGCAAAGTTTAGGGACTTCCCTGGCAGTCCAGTGATTAAAATGCCTTGCTTTCATTCCCTGGTCGGGGAAGTAAGATCTCACATGCTGCATGGGTGACCAAAAAAATAAATTATCTAATAAAATTTATTCAGCAGATAATTTATTGAATTTATATCAGGCATTTTGGGAGAGAGAGAGCAACCATTTTTAGTAGAATCTTTGTGACTTTTCCCTAGAGTATAAGTAGGGCACTAATCACTTATTCAAACTGAATTATGAGGTTTGAGGTCAGCTAATCCCTAGGAATTTTGCACTGGAAAACAAGGTGGTAAAGTGGGAGTGTTGGAGGGTTAGGTGAAATATAAGGACTCTGGCATTAGCTTGGCATCCCTGTCATGCTCCTGTTTAGTCATTGATGGGCTTCCTTTTTAATAGACTTAATCTGTCCAATTTCGCTTCCCAGGTGGCACTAGTGGTAAAGAACCCACCTGCTAATGTAAGAGATATAAAAGACACAGGTCCCATCCCTGGGTCGAGAAGATCCCCTGGAGGAGGGCATGGCAGCCCACTCCAGTATTCTTGCCTGGAGAATCCCATGAAAAGAGGAGCCTGACAGGCTGCAGTCCATAGGGTTGCAAAGAGATGGGCATGAATGAAGCTGACTTAGCATGCACATCCAATTTCTGAGCCAGCCCTGACACTGCAGAACCAGAGAGACTGTGAAGTTAGTCATGTCCAGTGGTTAAGAATCAGCCTGCTAATGCAGGGGACATGGGTTCAATCTGATCCAGGAAGATCCCACATGCTGTGGTGCAACTAAGCCCATGCACCATGACTGTTGAGCCCTCGTGCTGTAACTAGAGAAACCTGCCTGCCTAGAGCTTGTGCTCGGCAGCAAGAAAAGGCACCACAATGAGAAGCTCACTCGCTACAACTAAAGAGTAGCCCCCACTCATCACAATTAGAGGAAAACCACATGCAGCAATGAAGACTCAACACAGCCCAAACTGGATAACATAGTCACGCTGACAGGTGTGGTATCTGGAATTAACCTAGGGCACCTGCTTGCCCACCTAGTCTAACTTAATTGGTTGGATCAGAATATGAATGAATATTTTCTAGGACTTGGAACCCCATCAAAAATCCTAGCTTGCTTGACTGGGACCTTGCCTAGGTTTGTACTCATATTTATTTTCACTTATGTTATCTCTGTAAGTGAAGGGAAAGTTATGTTTATATTTCTGCTAGGGTTCCATCTAGATTAGGGAATATTGAACATTGGGTTCTTAGAATGTCAAGATGCTTCTTGCCAGTGTATAGCCTTGTAGGTCCTGTCTACCAGCTGGGCGCCAAATCACTTGATGTGTGGTAGGTAGTATTTGAGTATGGGTGTAGTTTTCTTGTGAGCTAAGTATGTTGTTGAGAAGCATGTGGGTAGGTCAGTATATAAGTCAAATAGTTTAAAATGTGCTATTAACTGGCTTATTCTCCTGGAACATAAATGAACTTTTTTATTAGTCTAAGTAAAGCACTATTAGGGAAGTAAATCTATTGAGAAAACAGTCAACTCATGGTTGTTCATGTTAATGTAATGAGCAGTGGTCTAAGTTTATTCTCTTAATTGTATTTAGTTTGAAGATTTCTAACAGTCTGTTCCTACAGACAAATACTGCAGTGTGCACTTGTTTTGGGTCAAACACAGTTAGAAATTGGTAGGTTATTTGCTGTATCTCCTCCTGCCATACAGACTCATAGTCACATTTTGAAATCTTTTAAAGAGACCTGAAGCTTTTTTCTTTGAAGGCTTCCTACAGGCAGCTTTTCATAAGACACCTTCTCAACATGAGCTGTTTCATAGCTTTTACACTGGTTCTCTGAGTTTGCTAGAGATGCTTGTAGTTTTGAATAACCATGATCTCGGTCCATGATTCCCTTCCATCACATTTCATACCTCCCAAACTGCCTGAATTTTAAAAGTACCATTTCTAGATTCAAAAACATTTCAAGATAGCAATGTTATTTATGTGTTTTTTAAGATTGTGATTTGAAATTTACTGTGTGACAGAGATCCAGCATGAACCTGGTTAAGGTAAAAGGGGAATTTGTTGGCTTATGAAATAGAAAATCCTAGGGTCATGCCAACAAGTCATGGCTAGATTCTAGGGTCTCGATGTCATCAGGACATTGTCTTTGGAATTGCTTCCTTCTTTATTGGCTTCATTCTTAGACAGGCAAAAACTGACACCATCAGTGTTATTATTATTATTTTTTAAACCTTTATTTTGCTTTTAACTTTTACAGAGTTTTGTTGTTTACAGATATGTATGTTCCCAGATTAGTCATATGTATATCCCCCCTTCCCACCCCTCCCGACCATCACACAGCACCCCTGAAGGATCCCCTTTTCTCACAGAGCAATGACTAGAGCTATTTTCTTCACTTATGATAGTACAGGCCTTCATGCTACTTCTTTTACACCTCCCACCTTCTGTTCCTTCCCCACAATGTCCATATGTCCACTGTCCATGTCTGTCTTTCTGTCGCTTCACTGTGTGTGCCATCATCACCATCCTACTAGATTCCATATATATGTGTTAATATACTGTATTTGTCCTTCTCTTTCTGACTGACTTCACTGTTTATGATACGTTCTAGATCCAGCCACCTCATTAGGGTTGATTCTTCTGCATTTCTCTTTACAGCTGTGTAGTATTCCATTGTATATATGTACCAAAGCTTTTGGATCCATTCATTCGTTGATGGGCATCTAGGTTGCTTCCATGTTCTAGCTATTGTATAGAGAGCTGCAATGAACATTGGGGTACAGGTGCTTCTTTCAGATTTGATGTCATCAGGGTATCAGTGTTATTATTATTAGACTTACATCTCCCTCACAGCTTGCAGTCTGAGTGAAGAGAATATCTCATTCTTTTTCTGTTTCTTTCTGACTCCTTGTTTTTCTCTTCTCTAATATTGGCATTGGTAAGGATCCCGGTGAGCGACTTCCCTGGTGATCCAGTGGTTAACCCACTCCCAGTGCAGGGAGCATGGATTTGATCCCTGATTGGAGTACTAAGACCCTGCATGCCATGTGGCATGCCCTCCCCACCCACTTCTCCCCCCAAAAGGATCCCAGTGAATGAAAAACATGAAATGCCCCATGAATTTGTGTGTCGTCCTTCTGCAGGGGCCATGCTAATCTCTGTATGGTTCCGATTATGCTATGTGTGCTGCCAAAGGAAGCACAAGAGTACTTTTCTTGATGGTACCAACAGAAGTCCCCAGGGCAGAATCTCACCCTGCCATGGCTTGGGCCACATGTCCATCTCTGAAACAGTCACTGTAACTGGGGAAGTGGTTATCAAATTAGCCAGGCCTCCCTTGATCATCTGGAACTCAGAGGTTTGGGGGCACTCATCTGTTCCACATGGACTAAGAATGGGTAAAAAGTGATTTTCCAGGAAGACTTTAGTAGAAAGATACCCCCTCCCAAATAAAAATAAAAAGTGTTCCTTGGAGGTTGTATTTAAATATTGATTTGTGGGAGATGTTTAACAAGTTTCATGTTTGAGTTATTTATTGCTGTGTAACAAATCACTTAAAAGCTTAATGGCTTAAAATTAACCCACCCCCCAAAAAAAACACCTCTAGGAGTACTAGTGGTTGACTGGGCACAGCTAGCTAATTCTCTTTTGGGGTCTATTATGTGGTTGTAGTTGTGTTGTGACTGGGGCTAAAGTCATACTCATGTCAAGAGGCAAGTGTTGAGTGTCAGCTAGATTTCAGCTGGGCTTTGTCACAGGATGGTGGCTGGGTTCTGAGAGCGTGTCAGAAAGACTGAAAGCTGTGTCACCTTTCAGGATCTAGCTCACAAGTGGACACATAGTGAAACTGTTGCCATAGTCATAGACTTGCCTGGCTTCAAGGGAGTGGACATGTGCTGGGGTTCTTGAGAGCGGGTTTTCAGAAACTGTTCACAGGGAGCATGGGATTTTTGATGCCCTGTTTTTTGGAGTATCTCATTCTTTCTGTTTCTTTCTGACTCCTTGTTTCTCTTCTCTAATATTGGCATTGGTAAGGATCCCGTGAGCGACTTCCCTGGTGATCCAGTGGTTAACCCACTCCCAGTGCAGGGAGCATGGATTTGATCCCTGATTGGAGTACTAAGACCCTGCATGCCATGTGGCATGCCCTCCCCACCCACTTCTCCCCCCAAAAGGATCCCAGTGAATGAAAAACATGAAATGCCCCATGAATTTGTGTGTCGTCCTTCTGCAGGGGCCATGCTAATCTCTGTATGGTTCCGATTATGCTATGTGTGCTGCCAAAGGAAGCACAAGAGTACTTTTCTTGATGGTACCAACAGAAGTCCCCAGGGCAGAATCTCACCCTGCCATGGCTTGGGCCACATGTCCATCTCTGAAACAGTCACTGTAACTGGGGAAGTGGTTATCAAATTAGCCAGGCCTCCCTTGATCATCTGGAACTCAGAGGTTTGGGGGCACTCATCTGTTCCACATGGACTAAGAATGGGTAAAAAGTGATTTTCCAGGAAGACTTTAGTAGAAAGATACCCCCTCCCAAATAAAAATAAAAAGTGTTCCTTGGAGGTTGTATTTAAATATTGATTTGTGGGAGATGTTTAACAAGTTTCATGTTTGAGTTATTTATTGCTGTGTAACAAATCACTTAAAAGCTTAATGGCTTAAAATTAACCCACCCCCCAAAAAAAACACCTCTAGGAGTACTAGTGGTTGACTGGGCACAGCTAGCTAATTCTCTTTTGGGGTCTATTATGTGGTTGTAGTTGTGTTGTGACTGGGGCTAAAGTCATACTCATGTCAAGAGGCAAGTGTTGAGTGTCAGCTAGATTTCAGCTGGGCTTTGTCACAGGATGGTGGCTGGGTTCTGAGAGCGTGTCAGAAAGACTGAAAGCTGTGTCACCTTTCAGGATCTAGCTCACAAGTGGACACATAGTGAAACTGTTGCCATAGTCATAGACTTGCCTGGCTTCAAGGGGAGTGGACATCGGCCCCCATGTCTTCATGAGAAGAGTGTTGACAGATTGTAAGAAAGCATGCAGGATGAGAGATCTTAATGTGGCCAGGCAACTTGGAAAATGCAGTCTGCTATCCACATGGCCTTTTACAAAGAACATGTAATATAAATAAGGCTGTACCAATTCTTGGGTTGGTCTTATGTTGACCAGTTTCTTTGTTGCCTGATGTATCACGTAGTGTCACTAGAAAGCTCTCCAGTATAATTTCTTTTTTTTAAAAAAAAACTTTTATTTTACTTTTAACTTTTACAGAGTTTTGTTGTTTACAGATTTCCAGTATTCTTTTTCCCTTCCAAATAGCACTCTTGATTTCCTAGTTGTGAATTATCTCTATAGCTTTCATGTGTAATTTTGTCAGCTGGATAAGTCAGCTACCAGTTTTCCATTACAGAAGGAAAAAAAGAAGGATCCTCCTCTTCGCTTCCCTAGCACAGATGCAGTGGACGTGGGTGGGCCCCTAAGCTCAACCATGTGGAACTTTGAATCTTGAGCCTGTGATGTCCACAAAGAAGGGACTGTTGGAGGCTATTTATTTCAGGGGCCGTAGCCCAAGACCACTCTTTTTTTCCGCACCATTGTGATTGTGAATTTTGCTTCCTAGCCCTTCCAAGCTCCTGCTCTCTGGTTCTCCAGCCTCCCAAGTCTTGGACTTCTCAGATAACTTTCACTCAAGTAAACCAGAATTGGGTTCTGTTGGTTGTGTATAGGGCCTTAATTGACAGAGCATCATAACTAGTTGTGGGTTTTTTTGGGGGGTGGCCACCTTGTGGCATGTGGGATCTTAGTTCCCTGACCAGGGATTGAACCTATGCCCCCTGCAATAAAAGGACAGAGTCTTAATCAGTAGACCACCAGGGAAGTCCTAGCTGTGTTTTAATACTCTAATTAATTAAATTTCTTTAGTTATCCCGGAAAGCTCAGTTGATAAAGTATGTATGGTTAATTATTTTGTTAAAACAGTGATGACTAACTTTTACTACAATAGGGCCTCTTAATGCTAAGTGGCCTCTTAGAATCAAAGAAAGGAACTGGAATTTCTTGTTAACTTAAACAGTAGTTTGGGGACAACAGAGGGACCCATGTCTTCATGAGAAGAGTGTTGACAGATTGTAAGAAAGCATGCAGGATGAGAGATCTTAATGTGGCCAGGCAACTTGGAAAATGCAGTCTGCTATCCACATGGCCTTTTACAAAGAACATGTAATATAAATAAGGCTGTACCAATTCTTGGGTTGGTCTTATGTTGACCAGTTTCTTTGTTGCCTGATGTATCACGTAGTGTCACTAGAAAGCTCTCCAGTATAATTTCTTTTTTTTAAAAAAAAACTTTTATTTTACTTTTAACTTTTACAGAGTTTTGTTGTTTACAGATTTCCAGTATTCTTTTTCCCTTCCAAATAGCACTCTTGATTTCCTAGTTGTGAATTATCTCTATAGCTTTCATGTGTAATTTTGTCAGCTGGATAAGTCAGCTACCAGTTTTCCATTACAGAAGGAAAAAAAGAAGGATCCTCCTCTTCGCTTCCCTAGCACAGATGCAGTGGACGTGGGTGGGCCCCTAAGCTCAACCATGTGGAACTTTGAATCTTGAGCCTGTGATGTCCACAAAGAAGGGACTGTTGGAGGCTATTTATTTCAGGGGCCGTAGCCCAAGACCACTCTTTTTTTCCGCACCATTGTGATTGTGAATTTTGCTTCCTAGCCCTTCCAAGCTCCTGCTCTCTGGTTCTCCAGCCTCCCAAGTCTTGGACTTCTCAGATAACTTTCACTCAAGTAAACCAGAATTGGGTTCTGTTGGTTGTGTATAGGGCCTTAATTGACAGAGCATCATAACTAGTTGTGGGTTTTTTTGGGGGGTGGCCACCTTGTGGCATGTGGGATCTTAGTTCCCTGACCAGGGATTGAACCTATGCCCCCTGCAATAAAAGGACAGAGTCTTAATCAGTAGACCACCAGGGAAGTCCTAGCTGTGTTTTAATACTCTAATTAATTAAATTTCTTTAGTTATCCCGGAAAGCTCAGTTGATAAAGTATGTATGGTTAATTATTTTGTTAAAACAGTGATGACTAACTTTTACTACAATAGGGCCTCTTAATGCTAAGTGGCCTCTTAGAATCAAAGAAAGGAACTGGAATTTCTTGTTAACTTAAACAGTAGTTTGGGGACAACAGTGGGCAATTGAAAATAAAACATAGTAACGTATATTTACAGTAATATCCTTTTCTAACAGACAGTATCATCTGTTTATCTGTATGGTTACACATCACTTTATTCCTTAGTATCATCACCAAGTGTAATGTAGCAGTTACTGTCTGTGCTCTGACCAGACCTCCTTGATCCCTTTTATTGCTCCTGTGCACCAGTTATGCAGCTTTGTTTGAAGCTCCACTTCGTAATGGTTTGTGTCTGGGACTCTTCTGAGGACCATCTTTGAGTGATGGCTTCACTCTGTGCACATAGGCCCGGAGAGCTTGAAGTGCCTGGCAATTTCCTTCTCCCTGAAGAGGCTCTCAGCTATTGACGGACTAGTGCAGGGCTCTGAAAGGCCAGTTCCCTTGCCTTGAGATGGCCCAAACTCAGGTACTTAACACTCTCTCCAGAGTTCCCCTGCTGGATCAGGCAGATGGCTTCCTTCCTTGGCTGCAGCTGCTTCTCTCTTCTACTTCCCATTTCCAGTTTCTTTGGGAGCACTTGCTGATGAGTGGCTTGCACTTGAATCCTTCTCAGTACCTAAGACAATGTGATTCACAGTAGGCCTTCTTCACTTTCATTGTTCTTGGAATCATTTTTAGGGCATCATAGTGACAGTCACTCAGTCATGTCCAACTGTTTGCGAACCCATGAATAAGCCATGGAATTCTCCAGGCAAGAACACTGGAGAGGGTAGCCTTTCCCTTCTCCAGGGGATCTTCCCAACCCAGGGATCGAACCCAGGTCTCCTGTCTTACAGGCTGATTCTTTACTGTTTGAGCCACTAGGAGAGCCAGGCATCATAGTAATGCCCTGCTATTTCCAGCTCATTCTTCGAGTACTGACTTGTGGCACTTTGGGATGGCCAGACTGTGTATTAACAGTGACGCTAGTGAGTCAGCTGCGTTTCTTACTTTGTTTAACTCATGGCTCCCTTTGTACCTTAGCTGAGTTATGCATGTGCTACTGGATATTAAATAACTTCTCTTAAAAGTTAGTACACTCGGGGGCTTCCCTGGTGGTCCTGTGGGTAAGGACACCGCCTTGCAGTGCAAGGGGCACCGGTTCGATCCCTGGCCTGGGAAGATCCCACGTGCCGCGGAGCGGCTGGACGTATGTGTCCAATTACCGAGCCGGAGCTCTGGAGCGCATGCGCACACAGAGCCGACGCTCTGCAACAACAGAGGCCACCGCGATGGGAGGCCCTCACGGGCCAAAGAACAAAGATGGATGAAAATAGATAAATGAAAAACCAATAGAAGTGGCCCACCTGCTCCCCTCCCTCCCCACCCCACCCCCCACCAATAATAAATAAATAAATAAATAAATCTTTTAAAAAAAAAAGTTAGTACACTCATATTAGTAGGTTACCCTTCACTATAATTTCAGTAATTCATCCTCACCAATCCATTCAGAAAGATTGGTCAGTATTTACTATATTTCATTGTGTTGTCTGGCATGTGATACAATAGTTGTTTATTTTTAAATTGCATCATAGGAAGCTGTCTATCCTGAAACAGTTTAAATAATATAGGAATTATCTTTTCCATGGCATTCAATAGATACTCCTATAAAATTACTTGCTGATGATGCCTTTTTAGGGAAAATTAATTCTTTTACAACTTTTCCTAATTGTATGTGTTGGGATGGGGGCAGTTCTGGTCTCCTCAGACTCCTTTTATACTTTTAAAAAGAAATTTTACCAAAGGTACATTATGTATCAGTAGTTTGCTAAGTATACACACTTTATGGACTCAAATAGTCCCACAAGGGTGTTAAGAGAAATGCTAGGCCCTGGCCTCCGTTTCCCTTCTCCAGGGATTACCCAGGTCTCTGTCTTACAGGCTGATTCTTTACTGTTTGAGCCACTAGGAGAGCCAGGCATCATAGTAATGCCCTGCTATTTCCAGCTCATTCTTCGAGTACTGACTTGTGGCACTTTGGGATGGCCAGACTGTGTATTAACAGTGACGCTAGTGAGTCAGCTGCGTTTCTTACTTTGTTTAACTCATGGCTCCCTTTGTACCTTAGCTGAGTTATGCATGTGCTACTGGATATTAAATAACTTCTCTTAAAAGTTAGTACACTCGGGGGCTTCCCTGGTGGTCCTGTGGGTAAGGACACCGCCTTGCAGTGCAAGGGGCACCGGTTCGATCCCTGGCCTGGGAAGATCCCACGTGCCGCGGAGCGGCTGGACGTATGTGTCCAATTACCGAGCCGGAGCTCTGGAGCGCATGCGCACACAGAGCCGACGCTCTGCAACAACAGAGGCCACCGCGATGGGAGGCCCTCACGGGCCAAAGAACAAAGATGGATGAAAATAGATAAATGAAAAACCAATAGAAGTGGCCCACCTGCTCCCCTCCCTCCCCACCCCACCCCCCACCAATAATAAATAAATAAATAAATAAATCTTTTAAAAAAAAAAGTTAGTACACTCATATTAGTAGGTTACCCTTCACTATAATTTCAGTAATTCATCCTCACCAATCCATTCAGAAAGATTGGTCAGTATTTACTATATTTCATTGTGTTGTCTGGCATGTGATACAATAGTTGTTTATTTTTAAATTGCATCATAGGAAGCTGTCTATCCTGAAACAGTTTAAATAATATAGGAATTATCTTTTCCATGGCATTCAATAGATACTCCTATAAAATTACTTGCTGATGATGCCTTTTTAGGGAAAATTAATTCTTTTACAACTTTTCCTAATTGTATGTGTTGGGATGGGGGCAGTTCTGGTCTCCTCAGACTCCTTTTATACTTTTAAAAAGAAATTTTACCAAAGGTACATTATGTATCAGTAGTTTGCTAAGTATACACACTTTATGGACTCAAATAGTCCCACAAGGGTGTTAAGAGAAATGCTAGGCCCTGGCCTCCGTTTCCCTTTTTCTCTTCCCCAAGATTCCCACTTTTAACTCTTAGCTAATTCTTTTGATATTTACATACACATATGAAAAGCCATGCTTGGATCTATTTCCCCTTGGCTAGAGGTAAGAATTTTTTATGAGTCTGTTAATTTCTTCTTTTAATTCTACTGGTTTTGCTCCATGCATTTCATTGCACACTCCCCAGTCCTCCACCCGCCAATATAGCTAGAAGTTTCAGTAAATCACAGCAGTTCTCAAAGGGTAGTCCAAGGACCCATGGGGCCACTGAAACTTTTTCAAGGAGTCTATGAGGTCAAAACGGTTTTGCTAATGATGCAAAAACTTCCTTGCTTTTTCAGTTTCCTTCTTTCAGGAATGTACACATTGTATGATAATGCAACACCCTGAACACAGAAGCGCATATGAGAGTCTAGCTGTCTTCTCTTAATGTAAAACTGTAAAACATTACCTCTCATTATTTTTTGGGAGGAGGTATATTTTTCATAAAAGTAATTGTTTACTATTAGTATCTTAAAATTAATTAACAAATACACGTTTTAAAATGTTCTCAGTTTTAAATTCCCTAGAACTTAAAAAAAAATCTACCTGAGTTCTTTATCATGGCCTATGGAAAGACTCACTAAATGCTGGTTTGAGACTTCCCTGGCGATCCAGTGGTTGGGATTCTGAGCTCAGTGCAAGGGGCCTGGTTTGATCGCTAGTTGGGGATCTAGATCCCACATGCTGCAACTAAGACCTGGGGCATCATAAAAATAAAAAGAAATAGATAATGCTAACTAAAGGTGTCTGCACTGACTGTGCACATGTGCTGCGACACCAGCTCTTTGACCTTCTGTTGTTTTGCTTCTCTGTCTCACTTTCAGTTTGATTACCTCTCACCCCATACAGCAATGCTTTTCCAAAGTCATCTGCACATTACTATGTGGATAGGGGCTCAGATTGTCTAAAGGAATGTTATTGTGGGCGTTTGTCATTTGCAGCTGTCCTGAGTCTTTTGAACACCCCCACCTTCTGGATAGGCTGTTAACTGTGAGTCCCATTTCCCAAGGTAGATTGATATTTACATACACATATGAAAAGCCATGCTTGGATCTATTTCCCCTTGGCTAGAGGTAAGAATTTTTTATGAGTCTGTTAATTTCTTCTTTTAATTCTACTGGTTTTGCTCCATGCATTTCATTGCACACTCCCCAGTCCTCCACCCGCCAATATAGCTAGAAGTTTCAGTAAATCACAGCAGTTCTCAAAGGGTAGTCCAAGGACCCATGGGGCCACTGAAACTTTTTCAAGGAGTCTATGAGGTCAAAACGGTTTTGCTAATGATGCAAAAACTTCCTTGCTTTTTCAGTTTCCTTCTTTCAGGAATGTACACATTGTATGATAATGCAACACCCTGAACACAGAAGCGCATATGAGAGTCTAGCTGTCTTCTCTTAATGTAAAACTGTAAAACATTACCTCTCATTATTTTTTGGGAGGAGGTATATTTTTCATAAAAGTAATTGTTTACTATTAGTATCTTAAAATTAATTAACAAATACACGTTTTAAAATGTTCTCAGTTTTAAATTCCCTAGAACTTAAAAAAAAATCTACCTGAGTTCTTTATCATGGCCTATGGAAAGACTCACTAAATGCTGGTTTGAGACTTCCCCTGGCGATCCAGTGGTTGGGATTCTGAGCTCAGTGCAAGGGGCCTGGTTTGATCGCTAGTTGGGGATCTAGATCCCACATGCTGCAACTAAGACCTGGGGCATCATAAAAATAAAAAGAAATAGATAATGCTAACTAAAGGTGTCTGCACTGACTGTGCACATGTGCTGCGACACCAGCTCTTTGACCTTCTGTTGTTTTGCTTCTCTGTCTCACTTTCAGTTTGATTACCTCTCACCCCATACAGCAATGCTTTTCCAAAGTCATCTGCACATTACTATGTGGATAGGGGCTCAGATTGTCTAAAGGAATGTTATTGTGGGCGTTTGTCATTTGCAGCTGTCCTGAGTCTTTTGAACACCCCCACCTTCTGGATAGGCTGTTAACTGTGAGTCCCATTTCCCAAGGTAGATTGATAATTACAGCGTAGATATGAGAACTAGCCTCCCTTGGTCATAGGTACCTGAGAGGGGTCCAGATGCAGATATGAGCAATATGGAATGAGATTGAGCATTTAGAACTACTCTGGCCAATCCAGTAGACATTAGAATAGTCAAAATTAAATAAAAGTTCATTTCCTCAGTCATGCTAGCCACATTTCAAGTGCTTTGTAGACACCAGTGACTAGTGGACAGCACAGCAACTATGCTGGTGATGTCCATCATGGTAGGACGTTGTATTGGACAGTGCTGGTCGAGAAGGTGGAGTGAGCAACTCATCCAGAATGGGATCCATGCACGATAGAGGTGGCCACAGCAGTAATGACTTCCAGAATGTGGTTGGGTGCTCTGTGGTATTATGGTATTGCTCTCCCACCCTCCTGGAGATTTTCTGAGTTTCCTAACATCCTTTAATCATAAATCCCCTTCTCCTTAAGTCAGTTGAGTGGACTGATTGTAGTCAGTTAAAGGCCCTGAGTTACCCTGAAGTGCTTTCTGACATTCTGTATATTGGAAAGAACAGTTGAATAATCTAACTGGCCTGCTTTATGGCTAAAGTTAGCTTTTATCGTAGCGGATTTCATTTCTGTTGCTAATATAAATGATCACAAATTGACCGATTATATGATACTGAGACAAAAGAACATTGTTATTAAGGAGACATCAGTTTGGAGTTATCTCTAAATGGGTATTTCAACACAGTTACTAATTTTTAGAGTAAGTGTTTCTCCAGGTTTTGATAATCTCTAATGTCACCATTTAGTTTCATAACTTGTAGAGCCCCTTAAGAAGAAAGGAGTCCTGGGACATCTCTGTTTGTCTTGTGGTTAAGACTCTGCCTTCTAATGCAGTGGGTATATACTCTTTTTCCTTTTTTTTTTTAAATTTTTTTGGGGGTGGTGGGATGGGAGGGAGGGAGCAGGTGGGCCACTTCTGTTGGTCTTTCATTTGTCCATTTTCATCCATCTTTGTTCTTTGCAAAGGAATGTTACTGTCCTGCAGTCTTTGAACACCCCCACCTTCTGGATAGGCTGTTAACTGTGAGTCCCATTTCCCAAGGTAGATTGATAATTACAGCGTAGATATGAGAACTAGCCTCCCTTGGTCATAGGTACCTGAGAGGGGTCCAGATGCAGATATGAGCAATATGGAATGAGATTGAGCATTTAGAACTACTCTGGCCAATCCAGTAGACATTAGAATAGTCAAAATTAAATAAAAGTTCATTTCCTCAGTCATGCTAGCCACATTTCAAGTGCTTTGTAGACACCAGTGACTAGTGGACAGCACAGCAACTATGCTGGTGATGTCCATCATGGTAGGACGTTGTATTGGACAGTGCTGGTCGAGAAGGTGGAGTGAGCAACTCATCCAGAATGGGATCCATGCACGATAGAGGTGGCCACAGCAGTAATGACTTCCAGAATGTGGTTGGGTGCTCTGTGGTATTATGGTATTGCTCTCCCACCCTCCTGGAGATTTTCTGAGTTTCCTAACATCCTTTAATCATAAATCCCCTTCTCCTTAAGTCAGTTGAGTGGACTGATTGTAGTCAGTTAAAGGCCCTGAGTTACCCTGAAGTGCTTTCTGACATTCTGTATATTGGAAAGAACAGTTGAATAATCTAACTGGCCTGCTTTATGGCTAAAGTTAGCTTTTATCGTAGCGGATTTCATTTCTGTTGCTAATATAAATGATCACAAATTGACCGATTATATGATACTGAGACAAAAGAACATTGTTATTAAGGAGACATCAGTTTGGAGTTATCTCTAAATGGGTATTTCAACACAGTTACTAATTTTTAGAGTAAGTGTTTCTCCAGGTTTTGATAATCTCTAATGTCACCATTTAGTTTCATAACTTGTAGAGCCCCTTAAGAAGAAAGGAGTCCTGGGACATCTCTGTTTGTCTTGTGGTTAAGACTCTGCCTTCTAATGCAGTGGGTATATACTCTTTTTCTTTTTTTTTTTAAATTTTTTTGGGGGTGGTGGGATGGGGAGGGAGGGGAGCAGGTGGGCCACTTCTGTTGGTCTTTCATTTGTCCATTTTTCATCCATCTTTGTTCTTTGGACCGTGTGGGCCTCCCATCGCGGTGGCCTCTGTTGTCGCAGAGCACTGGCTCGGGCGCATTCGCTCTAGAGCTCCGGCTTGGTAATTGGACACATCGGTCCAGCCGCTCCGTGGCACGTGGGATCTTCCCAGGCCAGGGATCTAACCGGCGCCCCTTGCACTGCAAGGCGGTGTCCTTACCCACTGGACCACCAGGAAAGCCAGGGTATGTACTCTTAAGGGAGTGTGGGTTCGATCCCAGAAGCAATATTATAATAAATTCAATAAAGACTTTAAAAATGATCCACATCAAAAAGAAAAAAATTAATTTAGGGCTTCCCTGGTGGTCCAGTGGATAAAGAGTCCACCTTGCAGTGCAAAGGTACCAGTTCGATCCCTGGCCCTGGAAGATCCCACGTGCTACAGCGCAACTGGGCCAGTGTCTCAAGTTACAGCACTCTGGAGTGCATGCACCCAGAGCCAATGCTCTGCAATGAGAGAGAACACAGCAATGGGAGGCCCACACAGGCCAAAGAATAAAGATGGATGAAAATAAATAAAAATAAATGTTTAAAAAAAAACCCTTAATTTAAAGTAGAGGAGAAAGAAAAAAGGAATCTGTAGCCCCTCTGGATGCCCTGACAGTAAGGCATCCCTAAAGTGTTCTTTAGGAACACTTTAGGGCCTGGAGGACTTGAGTTGATCTCAAGGACTGAGTCGGGCTAACAGTCTCTAGGCTGATAAGAAGCTTTATGGACTGTTTATTTTCCAATTTTTTTTAAACCTCTATTTTTGTTGGGGTCATGTTTAGCCATCCTAGTAGTATCTTCTCATAGGTTTCTGAGCCCTGAGAATTTCCTCAAAATAGTGCTTTTGAAACTAAAATTTCCTTCCTACTTTCACTCAAATGAATGGTTTTGATAATCTCTAAGTACAAGTTTATAATGGGGGGTCCTGGGACATCTTGTTTGTCTTGTGGTTAAGACTCTGCCTTCTAATGCAGTGGGTATATACTCTTTTTCTTTTTTTTTTTAAATTTTTTTGGGGGGGGTGGGATGGGGGAGGGAGCAGGCGGGCCACTTCTGTTGGTCTTTCATTTGTCCATTTTTCATCCATCTTTGTTCTTTGGACCGTGTGGGCCTCCCATCGCGGTGGCCTCTGTTGTCGCAGAGCACTGGCTCGGGCGCATTCGCTCTAGAGCTCCGGCTTGGTAATTGGACACATCGGTCCAGCCGCTCCGTGGCACGTGGGATCTTCCCAGGCCAGGGATCTAACCGGCGCCCCTTGCACTGCAAGGCGGTGTCCTTACCCACTGGACCACCAGGAAAGCCAGGGTATGTACTCTTAAGGGAGTGTGGGTTCGATCCCAGAAGCAATATTATAATAAATTCAATAAAGACTTTAAAAATGATCCACATCAAAAAGAAAAAAATTAATTTAGGGCTTCCCTGGTGGTCCAGTGGATAAAGAGTCCACCTTGCAGTGCAAAGGTACCAGTTCGATCCCTGGCCCTGGAAGATCCCACGTGCTACAGCGCAACTGGGCCAGTGTCTCAAGTTACAGCACTCTGGAGTGCATGCACCCAGAGCCAATGCTCTGCAATGAGAGAGAACACAGCAATGGGAGGCCCACACAGGCCAAAGAATAAAGATGGATGAAAATAAATAAAAATAAATGTTTAAAAAAAAACCCTTAATTTAAAGTAGAGGAGAAAGAAAAAAGGAATCTGTAGCCCCTCTGGATGCCCTGACAGTAAGGCATCCCTAAAGTGTTCTTTAGGAACACTTTAGGGCCTGGAGGACTTGAGTTGATCTCAAGGACTGAGTCGGGCTAACAGTCTCTAGGCTGATAAGAAGCTTTATGGACTGTTTATTTTCCAATTTTTTTTAAACCTCTATTTTTGTTGGGGTCATGTTTAGCCATCCTAGTAGTATCTTCTCATAGGTTTCTGAGCCCTGAGAATTTCCTCAAAATAGTGCTTTTGAAACTAAAATTTCCTTCCTACTTATGCACTTTCTGTAGAAAGGGGACTGAACATTAAGTGTTTGATATTTCAGTGAATGACCTTTTGTGGAAAAGAGTGGTGGTTTCTTCTTAATACTCAAGATAACTGACATTTCAAAAAAATAAAGAGGCTGCTTTTCCTCAGATAGTCATATTTCTGCTGCTTATTGAAAAAAAAAAAAGGCATTGGATAGAATATCATTATCCTTTCAAATTGATATGCTGCATTTAAATACCATTTATTTGGGGAATTTTATGTTCCCCTCATCTGAATAATTACAGGAGATCCCAGTTCTATTCCTGGGTTGGGAAGATCCTTTGGAGAAGGGATAGGCTACCCACTGCAGTACTCTTGGGCTTCTCTGGTGGCTCAGAAGGTAAGGAACTTGCCTGCAGTGTGGGAGACCTGGATTCAGTCCTTGGGTTGGAAAGCTCCCCTGGCGAAGGGAATGGCTACCCACTCCAGTATTCTTGCCTGGAGAGTTTCATGGACAGAGGAGCCTGGCGAGCTTCGATCACAAAGAATTGGACATGACTGAATAAGCACTAC
The DNA here is from genome assembly GCA_022376925.1 of Tragulus kanchil. Taxonomy (NCBI): domain Eukaryota; kingdom Metazoa; phylum Chordata; class Mammalia; order Artiodactyla; family Tragulidae; genus Tragulus; species Tragulus kanchil. The sequence goes on from JAIOJX010000023.1 coordinate 46,913,380, forward strand.
CTGGCAGGGTTGTTTTGAAGATTAGAGATAGTATACGTAAAAAGTACTTAACACTTCACTTCAACAGTTACCACAGCGTTGGTTCCAGGCTCCACTGTAGGGGAGAGAACACCGAGCTCCGTGTCTGGTGCTGCCTACTGCTGCCTGATAGAGCCCCACTTGACATGGTCTCTTAGTTCTTAGAGCGACTCAGGGTGGTACAACTTCCTAAGATAACCCCCCAGGGGGTTTCTAAACCTATTTGTGAGAAAGAAAAAGGAATCTGTAGCCCCTCTGGATGCCCTGACAGTAGCATCCCTAAAGTGTTCTTTAGGAACACTTTAGGGCCTGGAGGACTTGAGTTGATCTCAAGGACTGAGTCGGGCTAACAGTCTCTAGGCTGATAAGAAGCTTTATGGACTGTTTATTTTCCAATTTTTTTTAAACCTCTATTTTTGTTGGGGTCATGTTTAGCCATCCTAGTAGTATCTTCTCATAGGTTTCTGAGCCCTGAGAATTTCCTCAAAATAGTGCTTTTGAAACTAAAATTTCCTTCCTACTTATGCACTTTCTGTAGAAAGGGGACTGAACATTAAGTGTTTGATATTTCAGTGAATGACCTTTTGTGGAAAAGAGTGGTGGTTTCTTCTTAATACTCAAGATAACTGACATTTCAAAAAAATAAAGAGGCTGCTTTTCCTCAGATAGTCATATTTCTGCTGCTTATTGAAAAAAAAAAAGGCATTGGATAGAATATCATTATCCTTTCAAATTGATATGCTGCATTTAAATACCATTTATTTGGGGAATTTTATTTTCCCCCTCAACTGAATAATTACAGGAGATCCCAGTTCTATTCCTGGGTTGGGAAGATCCTTTGGAGAAGGGATAGGCTACCCACTGCAGTACTCTTGGGCTTCTCTGGTGGCTCAGAAGGTAAGGAACTTGCCTGCAGTGTGGGAGACCTGGATTCAGTCCTTGGGTTGGAAAGCTCCCCTGGCGAAGGGAATGGCTACCCACTCCAGTATTCTTGCCTGGAGAGTTTCATGGACAGAGGAGCCTGGCGAGCTTCGATCACAAAGAATTGGACATGACTGAATAAGCACTACCTGGCAGGGTTGTTTTGAAGATTAGAGATAGTATACGTAAAAAGTACTTAACACTTCACTTCAACAGTTACCACAGCGTTGGTTCCAGGCTCCACTGTAGGGGAGAGAACACCGAGCTCCGTGTCTGGTGCTGCCTACTGCTGCCTGATAGAGCCCCACTTGACATGGTCTCTTAGTTCTTAGAGCGACTCAGGGTGGTACAACTTCCTAAGATAACTCCCTGTTTTGTTTCTTTTGCTTCTTGAACAAGAATGTTTCTTCCCTGTTACTGCTATAAAATAATCACCTCCTTGGAACTTGACACTAGTATACATGTTTATATTCCAAGGTGGGGGCTGTAGACTTGTGAGCTGTGGTTGCTTTGTGTTTAATCTCTCCAAAGCCTTGAGCTCTGTGGGCCCTCTTGATTGGTTAGGGGTCGGGGCACACGTGCTTCTGCTTGCCATTGTTGACCCTTCACTCCTGGCAGGGAATCTTAATAAAGCAAGAAATTGGCAGTGGGAAAGTATTGTTTTAGATATGTATTTTGTTGGAAACTCTTCAAAGGCTGAAAGAGCATAGGCAAAGAGTGCGACCAACACATGGCCACCACTTTGAGGTGTTTTACCATCTGATTATACCTTTCAAGGTACAGCAAAGGCCTGCGGTTTATACTCTCATGGCACGTACGTAGACCCTTGGTTTGATGTATTTAGAGTTTGTCATTTGTGTTATTTCCCAGGGATCTTAAGATGTGTGTTCCGTGGTCACTTGTTACTTCACTCAGTCAGGACTTGGCTGGCTCTGTAGCGCTGGGCTACGGGAGCAAGTGGGCCAGCCTAGTTGCACCTTGGCATCCATCCACGTTCCCTTCTGCCTTCAGCAATCCTTGTGAAGTGCCATGATGGTATCTTTGGATTTTGGAGATATCGACGATCTCAGGGTATATGCTTTTAGAATGTCAAAGATCTACCATATTTTTAAAAATTTCATTTTATGTTGGGAATTCCCGGGCAGCCCTGTGGTCAGAACTCCACACTCTCACTGCCAAGAGCCCAGGTTCAATCCCTGGTTGGTAAAAAAAAAAAAAGAAGAAGAAGAAATACATTAAATAAAAGTTAACGTAAACAAAAAAAGTTAATGTGTGTGTATATTTGTATTTTAAAAGCCACATAGTTCCATAAGGTTTAGAGCTAAAGAAATAGCAGTCTTCCATCCCATCTTTTTCCCCTCCAAATTCCCCCTCCCCAGAGGCGACCACTTTCACTTGTTTTAGTTGTTTTTCCACTACTGATTTCACCATTTCCAAATAACATTCTTCTATGGCTATTTCTTGAGGTAGTGGTTCAGACAGTATTTCTTGACTAATCGGGAAGGTAGGAATCTAACTTTGTACCACTTCTCTTCTGCACCGCCCCATCCCGGTGCATGTTGGCCTTCCCTCACTCTTCCAGTATCTCAGATGTGGCTCTTGTGTTCACATCATTATGACTCAGTACACAGCCCACACAGGGTAATGCAACTAAACAACCGTTAAGTTTTTAAATTGGCCCCTTTAAAATTCTACCTGTTTTTATTTGATCTGTCCTCACATTTTTATGGAACTGTCAACTTGTTAGCACTCTTAACTGTGACATGTGATCTGTCCATTCCCTTTTCCCTTGGGGGGAACTCCTTGGAGTCAGTTCCTCAGCTTCCTGCTCCAATTTGCCCCTCTGCCCTGCCTCCTTGCTGCCATCTTGGGCTTCAGAATCATCTTTAAAATTCTTTGTCTGTTTTCTAGGAGTGGTCTCTACTTCCGGTATTCTTTGTCTTCCTTTTCTTGGTTTCTTCCCAGCTTCCTTAAGCACAACCTTTAGTAGCTTCTTGAGAAAAGATATGTGGAAGGTAAGCTTTTGGGTTCTTGTTTATCTAAATGAGCCTTAGCCTACCCTCATGATTGACGGATAGTTTGGTATGGGCTTCCCTGGTGGCTCAGACAGTAAAGAACCTGCCTGCAATGCGGGAGACCTGGATTTGACCCCTGGGTTGGGAAGATCCCCTAGAGAAGGGAAAGGCTACCCACTCCAGTATTCTTGCCTGGAGAATTCCCTGACTCATCCATGGGGGTCACAAAATGTCAGGCATGACTGAGCGACTTTCACTTTCTTTTTCCTTGGCTGGGTATGGTCTAAGTTGGAAATAATTTTCTTAGAGAATTTTAAAGGAACTATTAAATTTTACCTTCTAGTATTGTTCTTGAAAAGTCTAATGCCAGTTTTATTCCTAGTTCCTTGTCAATTCCCCTCACTTCAGACTTTCCAGATCTTTATCCCAAGTATTTTGAAATGTCACTGCAATGAGCCAGATGTGGGGATTTACTCGTTCATATTGCTGAGCACTTGGTGGGCCTTTCTAGTGTGAATAAGTATCTTCAGTTCTGGGAATTATTCTTTGCTGTTTATCATTTTCTTTTTGTATTCTTTTCTCTTTTTGTATTCAGACATTGGATTCTTTTTTATTTCTCCTTTGCCTTGTCTGATATTTCCCCAGCCATATTGTCTCCCAGACTGTCTAGTAACTTAATTTTTTTGCGGTTTTAAATTTCCAGTAATTTTGTTTCTGGAATATTTCTTTAAAAAAAATTAAAAACAGGTTTTCCTGGTGGTCCAGTGACTGGGACTCAGTACTATCAATTCAGGGGGGCTGGTTTTGATCCCTGGTCAGGAAACAAGATCCCACATGCCACAACTAAAGATCCCACAACTAAGACACAGTGCAGCCAAATAAATGTATGTTTGTTTGTTTGTTTTTAAATTAAAAACATTCTCTTCTTGTTTTGTGGGTGTGGTATCTTAGATCTTTGAGGATGCTAATTATAGGTGCTTTTGTCCTTTAGTTCTATTTCTTCCAGATGCCTTTTTGTTTAGAATTTTGTTTTTCATATTAGAGGTTTAGAGGTTCCCCGCTCCAGTTTGTGGTATTCCAGTATGACTGGAAGATGAGTGAATAGGCCTTGAGGCCTGGTGGACTTCACTGTGGGGAAGTTTGATGGGGTCCAAAGTGTTCTCTTGGAGGGACCCCCGGGCATAGGAGCCCGGCTGCTTGTCTTGTGTTGGTGGGTAGGGTGGGTGGAGGACAGTAAGGGGAAGCGTCTCCCCTTCTTATGCTGACTTCAGCTGCACGCTCCAGTAGTGGATGTAGCAGCTTGTTCCAGCCTCACATGCACACTGTGTCCCGAGTACAGTTCCTCTGGTTCAGCCACCCAAGCCTAGAAGGAGACTGCTGGCTTCTTTCCCCAGGAGGCCTTCTCACATTCCCTCCCCCAGCCCCTGTCAGAGGCAGGTGTTTCTTTGTTGTGTCCTTCCTACCATTGCACTTGACATGCTTTCTCATATTTGAATGTTGATTAGTCTGTCCCCCCAGAGGGCAGAGATCAGGTCTGTCTTGATGATCATTTTCTCTCTAGTACCAGGCACACTAGATATTTTGTCTGCATGTGTTTGTATCCTGGGGTTTAACCACTAGACCAGAGGTTCTTCTTTGGAGAGGACAGAACAGGGTTGTAAACTTCGTGGCTTCTTCAGCTTCTACAGAGTCTGTGGGCAGAGGGCACAGAGCAGCGCCACTTAGGGGATATCGACCCTGTTTTCTAACCACATAATGAGTGTGTGTCCTGAGTACTAGTCTAGGAGACAGAGAGACTTTGAATCAGCAGACACGTAATTCCTGGGAAGTATAGCAGTTTCTTAGGAGAGAACAAGCAAGTGCTTGTTACTAGTGAGTCCAGGAGATGGAAACATCCAGATATTTAATGATTCCAAACTCAGCTTTGGAAACTGATCCACCTATATAGTCCACATGATCTCTTTTTAAACTTTTTAAATTTTAACATTCATGAAAATTTTCAAATATACAAAAAATAAACTTTGAAGCAAATGCTAGACATCATGTCATTTCATCTGTAAGTATTTTAGAATGTTTTCTCTTTAAAAACTATTCCTTTGGGAAGAAAAGATCAGAATGCCATTATCACATGTAAGGGGGGGAAACCTAGTAATTCCATAGTATCATCAAAGATCTATGTAATGTTCTGAGCAGTCAGTTTGGTTGGTTTTATTTTTGTCTTTTTAAAAATATATATTTACTTGGCTGCATTGGGTTTTAGTTGAGGCATGTGGGATCTAGTTCCCTGACCTGAGACTGAACCCAGACTCCCTGCCTTCGGAACACAGAGTCTTGGCCACTAGACCACCAAGGAAGCCCTGCTTGGTTTTATAGAAGCTCTACAGTTCAAAATGTAGTCTAAAAGGTGGTTTTGGAGCTTGTTAATCTCTTGTTTTTCTTTCCCCATTTTCTTTGAATTGTAATTTATTGAGCTTTATTGAGGCATAATGTACATACCATAAAATTTCTCATTTTAAGTGTACAGATCAAATATTTTTAGAAAATTTGATGTGTAATCGTCATAATCCAATGATAGAACATTTCTATCAGGCTCCTGCAAGTCCCTCTTCCCATTTGCAGTCCAGCCCTGAGCCCAGCCCCAGAGAGCCACTACTACTATCTCTACAGATTCACCTTTTCTGTGCCACAAATGTAGAACTTTAGTAGGATTTTTTTTTTTTTTTTTTTGAGTAGACTTCGAGTGAGTCCTCTTGTCTTGGCATCATCTTCGCTCCACTTCCCCCGAGCCTCTGGGTGGCTGGGGAACTTGTAAGTCAGATTGTTTTAGCCACTGCCAGTTTATTTTGTTGTCGTTTAGATGCTAAGTCGTGTCTTAACTCTTTTGCCGCCCCCCGGACTGTAGCTTAGGGCTCCCCTTTCTGGGCGTGCTGAGTCAAGCACACACTTGTCTACCTGCGCATCAGCTTCCAAAATGCTATTGATATTTCTGTCCCATTCTTTTTTCCCTTGTGGGTTTTTTACCTTTAAAACAGCAGCAGAACCAAGATACTTTAGTGTCTTTTTAATGGGGTTTCAGGAATATGTATGGGGTGGAAAGGGTAAATGCACACGTGCAGTCTACCACCATCTGTAACTGGAAGTCTCACTACTAGTACTGATTTGCACTAGTCATACATTTAACGTTGTTAACAGTCTCAGTTTAGAGTTTCTTGTCCTTGGGGAATGCAGAGCTGTGACTTCTCAGGTATAGATGTCTCATCACCCGCACACTGGTCTTTTCTAACAGTGGCCCCAGGTGTTTAAAGTGGGTCATGTAAGAGTGAAGGGGAGCCTGTAAACAGCTGATCTCTCGTGTGTGCAGGTTTCCGGGGCTGTTAACTGAGTCAGCATTTGTCCCTTATTGGAAGATGTTCAGTTGTGTGCACCCCCCACCACCATGTCAGAAACACCATGAGTTTTGAAAGGTCCAGGATTGGCTACTCGTGCCTCTCGTCAGTACGCCATCTGTGCTCTGACTTTGATTTAAGCTTTTCTGCATCTTAACACCTTTTTTTTCTTTGTATTATAGGATCATGGATTTTCCTGGTCACTTTGAACAGATCTTCCAGCAGCTGAACTACCAGAGGCTCCACGGCCAGCTCTGTGACTGTGTCATCGTGGTGGGGAACAGACATTTCAAAGCCCACCGCTCGGTGCTGGCAGCGTGCAGCACGCATTTCCGAGCCCTGTTCTCAGTGGCAGAGGGAGATCAGACCATGAACATGATCCAGCTGGATAGCGAGGTGGTGACAGCGGAGGCCTTCGCCGCGCTGATTGACATGATGTACACCTCCACCCTCATGCTGGGGGAGAGCAACGTTATGGATGTCTTATTGGCAGCCTCTCACCTGCACCTGAACTCTGTTGTTAAGGCATGTAAACATTACCTAACGACACGGACGCTGCCCATGTCTCCCCCCAGCGAGCGCGTCCAGGAGCAGAGCACCCGCATGCAGCGCTCCTTTATGCTGCAGCAGCTGGGACTGAGCATTGTGAGCTCAGCCCTCAGTTCCAGCCAGAGCGGCGAGGAGCAGCCAGCCCCCATGAGCTCCTCGATGCGCGGTAGCCTGGACCAGCGGACTCCCTTCCCCATGCGCCGCCTGCATAAGCGCAAGCAGTCTGCGGAGGAGCGGGCCAGACAGCGCCTCCGACCTGCCCTGGACGAGTCGGCCATCTCCGACGTGACGCCAGAGAATGGGCCAGGGGTTCATTCCCGGGAGGAGTTCTTTTCACCAGATTCTCTCAAAATGGTGGACAACCCTAAGGCCGATGGGATGGCCGACCACCCAGACGACAGCACCATTATGTTTGACCAGTCTTTCGGCTCTCAGGAAGACGCCCAGGTGCCCAGCCAGTCCGACAACAGCGCCAGCAACATGGCCCAGCTCTCCATGGCCTCCCGCGCCACTCAGGTTGAGACTAGTTTTGAGCAGGAAGCCACAACTGAGAAAAGTGGTTTTCAGTGTGAAAACCCCGAGGTTGGCCTTGGTGAGAAGGAGCACATGAGAGTGGTGGTTAAATCCGAGCCCCTCAGCTCGCCTGAGCCTCAGGATGAAGTGAGCGACGTGACCTCACAAGCGGAAGGCAGCGAATCAGTGGAGGTGGAGGGAGTGGTGGTCAGCGCCGAGAAGATAGACCTCAGCCCGGAGAGTAGCGACCGGAGCTTTTCAGATCCCCAGTCCAGCACTGACCGGGTAGGGGACATCCACATTTTGGAAGTCACCAATAACCTTGAACATAAATCCACCTTTAGCATCTCAAATTTTCTTAACAAGAACAGAGGAAGTAACTATAGTGCAAATCAGAACAATGACGATAATCTCCCAAACACCACGAGTGACTGCAGGCTGGAGGGGGAGGCCCCTTATTTGTTGAGTCCTGAGGCCGGGCCTGCGGGCGGGCCCTCCTCAGCCCCCGGTGCTCACGGGGAGAACCCGTTCAGTGAGACCGCGGACTCCCACTTTGTCAGGCCCATGCAGGAAGTGATGGGCCTGCCATGTGTGCAGACCTCAGGCTACCAAGGAGATCAGTTTGGGATGGATTTTTCCAGGTCTGGTTTGGGGTTGCATTCCTCCTTCTCCAGGGTCATGATGGGCTCGCCTCGAGGAGGAGCCAGTAACTTTCCATACTACCGCCGCATAGCTCCCAAAATGCCAGTGGTCACGTCGGTCAGGAGCTCACAGATCCCAGAGAACTCTGCCAGTTCCCAGCTGATGATGAATGCAGCCACGTCCTCATTTGAGAACAGCCACCCTTCGCAACCCGGCCCCCCCCAGCTGACAAGGGCATCTGCTGATGTCTTGTCAAAGTGCAAGAAGGCCTTATCAGAGCACAATGTCCTGGTGGTAGAGGGGGCTCGCAAGTACGCCTGCAAGATCTGCTGCAAGACTTTCCTCACCCTGACAGACTGCAAGAAGCACATCCGTGTTCACACAGGGGAGAAGCCCTACGCCTGCCTCAAGTGCGGCAAGAGGTTCAGCCAGTCCAGCCACCTGTACAAACACTCGAAGACCACCTGCCTACGCTGGCAAAGCAGCAACCTCCCCAGCACGTTGCTCTAGCCCGGCCTCAAGAGAGTGCCGGTCAGTGCCAGTCGTAGGACCAGAGCTAAAATCTCTGGTTGGTCGGTGGTTAATGCCCTTGGGTTTGAGGCTTCAGGCAGCAAATGGCTCATGCAAATTTCACTGACTAATAAGTGGAGAAGTAACAGGTGTAGTGCTTGTGCTGCTGCATTTCTGAGTGAAATGCACCTGTTTAGAGAAGGGATCCAATCCCTGAACCATGTTCTTCCTTAGGGTTGAGCAGTGCAGTCAGAAAGTAGTCTGTAATTGATGTTGTTAGAAGTGGCACATTGAAAAATTAAAAACTGAAGTGCAAAAAAATTTTTTAGCAATTTTTGTAAAACTGAAGCATTTAAATTTCCTATATACCTTCTGATGAGAGTATTATATCCCTGTATAGAGTGATGCAGAATGCACTTACGTGTAACCAGTGGCAACTTTGTGCTTGTCTGAAAGGAATACCCCTGAGGACACGCCCATCTGCCAGAAATGCTTTAAAGTTTATCACAAGCTAGTTCTAGGTTTCAGAAAGTACTGTATTTTTTGTTGTTGTTTTTGTCTGATTTGCAGTCACAGACGCTGCACTTCAGTGGTGCTGACACTGGGTCCGGAGGCCACATTCTCTGGACTGATAGGTGTGTATATACTGTTGAAACCTCATCACTAGGTAGGCATTTTAACGAGTTTTCCTGGTTTTAAAAACAGAGTCGTAAAAGGAGTAGGTACTTAATAAGGAGCGGTAAGTAAGGCCAGTTCCCAGCTGATGATGAATGCAGCCACGTCCTCATTTGAGAACAGCCACCCTTCGCAACCCGCCCCCAGCTGACAAGGGCATCTGCTGATGTCTTGTCAAAGTGCAAGAAGGCCTTATCAGAGCACAATGTCCTGGTGGTAGAGGGGCTGCAAGCACGCCTGCAAGATCTGCTGCAAGACTTTCCTCACCCTGACAGACTGCAAGAAGCACATCCGTGTTCACACAGGGAGAAGCCCACGCCTGCCTCAAGTGCGGCAAGAGGTTCAGCCAGTCCAGCCACCTGTACAAACACTCAAGACCACCTGCCTCGCTGGCAAAGCAGCAACCTCCCCAGCACGTTGCTCTAGCCCGGCCTCAAGAGAGTGCCGGTCAGTGCCAGTCGTAGGACCAGAGCTAAAATCTCTGGTTGGTCGGTGGTTAATGCCCTTGGGTTTGAGGCTTCAGGCAGCAAATGGCTCATGCAAATTTCACTGACTAATAAGTGGAGAAGTAACAGGTGTAGTGCTTGTGCTGCTGCATTTCTGAGTGAAATGCACCTGTTTAGAGAAGGGATCCAATCCCTGAACCATGTTCTTCCTTAGGGTTGAGCAGTGCAGTCAGAAAGTAGTCTGTAATTGATGTTGTTAGAAGTGGCACATTGAAAAATTAAAAACTGAAGTGCAAAAAAATTTTTTAGCAATTTTTGTAAAACTGAAGCATTTAAATTTCCTATATACCTTCTGATGAGAGTATTATATCCCTGTATAGAGTGATGCAGAATGCACTTACGTGTAACCAGTGGCAACTTTGTGCTTGTCTGAAAGGAATACCCCTGAGGACACGCCCATCTGCCAGAAATGCTTTAAAGTTTATCACAAGCTAGTTCTAGGTTTCAGAAAGTACTGTATTTTTTGTTGTTGTTTTTGTCTGATTTGCAGTCACAGACGCTGCACTTCAGTGGTGCTGACACTGGGTCCGGAGGCCACATTCTCTGGACTGATAGGTGTGTATATACTGTTGAAACCTCATCACTAGGTAGGCATTTTAACGAGTTTTCCTGGTTTTAAAAACAGAGTCGTAAAAGGAGTAGGTACTTAATAAGGAGCGGTAAGTAAGGTATTGTTTCTGTATGTGCTGTTTGAGCAGTGTTTTAACCAGCTTGTATTACACATGTTACAGTTCCATGTTTGGAAGTCAGAAGAGCTAGTGTTCGTCTTTGTCCTGATGATGTGGAGTCCTGTTTAGTGGGATCTTTTACAGTGCATTTACCCTTTGTTCCGTGCAGACTTCGGGGGCCGGTCCAGCCTGACACATCTCACCCAGCAACAAGCCTGTTCTCTGCTTCACTTCGCACTCTCATGCCACATACGGCATCTTTTCCAGGCCTATAGATGACTGTTTTCAGGTAAAAAAACTAACCAAAAGTGAAGTTAATGCCCCTCTATCATGGGCTTATTACTTGTTCTTTCCTATGGTTTTAAAGTATAGACCCTGAACTTTTGTTGTTGCCCAATACTGAAGTTTAAAACCCAAATATAGCAGTTCACGGGGAAATATTTTCCTCTCTGTATAAGAGGGCATCTGAGACGGTTTAAGGAGACACCTGGGTGACTGCCCTGGCCTTCTCTGGGCCGCACCTCTCACCTTCTGTCCCTGTGCCATCGGGGCTTTGGGCAGCATCTATTAGGCTATGCCCTGGGTCGAGTTTCCAGGGGAACCGCACAGGTTAGTGTGTCTCTATAGAGCTCATGAAATCAGTTTAACTCATTCATGAACATGAGTTCATTTTTTTATACAGATTATTTGAGAGACACTATGCCATTGTGCCTGAGTGAAATCCTCCAGTTCTTGTGATTAGAAGGGTAGTCAGCGTGCGTCTTCTCTTAATCTAGCATGTGCATTACTCGTGATGTCCACTGTCAGGTTTAGCATCTCCTATGAACTGATTTCCCAGGGAGGAAAACCAAAAGGGAAACCTCTGACCCTCTCCTTCCAGCAGATGTTGGGGAGACGGGGGAGGCTGTGGGACCTCCTGTCACGTTGTTGTGAGTGGCAGGTTGTTAGCAGTTGTGACTGGATGTGACAAGGCTCTGCATCCAGCCCTCATGGGTCAGTGACTCATGAGGTCAACCCTGGGAGTCAGATGCGTCCGCGTGGAGGAGAGGCCCTGCTTTGCCTGGGAAAAACTGGTGGAGGAGAACGGGGCTGCCCTCCCCCTCTTCCTCCCACCTTAAGGAAGAGGTGCCAGAAAGTGGCTCCCCACCTGAGCGCAGGCTTCAGTGGGCTTGCCTCGGGGCCCGGCTCTGACACAGTGGCTGAAGCCTGCCTCTCCACTCACTGCTTAGTGGAATCTGGAGTCTCTCATCTACCTCTTAGTCACTCAGTTTCTGTGTGTGTTCAGAAGCAAGCCTGTGGGCCAGGCCTTGTACATGCTGTAGCACTTCAGTCACTTAGAGGCTCCCTGGAAGACCCGTCCCAGGGTTCCTGCAGTTGGCCCAATTTCTTTTCCTTTTTTCGGTATAAGAGGGCAAAATGAAGTTAATGCCCTCTATCATGGGCTTATTACTTGTTCTTTCCTATGGTTTTAAAGTATAGACCCTGAACTTTTGTTGTTGCCCCATACTGAAGTTTAAAACCCAAATATAGCAGTTCACGGGGAAATATTTTCCTCTCTGTATAAGAGGGCATCTGAGACGGTTTAAGGAGACACCTGGGTGACTGCCCTGGCCTTCTCTGGGCCGCACCTCTCACCTTCTGTCCCTGTGCCATCGGGGCTTTGGGCAGCATCTATTAGGCTATGCCCTGGGTCGAGTTTCCAGGGGAACCGCACAGGTTAGTGTGTCTCTATAGAGCTCATGAAATCAGTTTAACTCATTCATGAACATGAGTTCATTTTTTTATACAGATTATTTGAGAGACACTATGCCATTGTGCCTGAGTGAAATCCTCCAGTTCTTGTGATTAGAAGGGTAGTCAGCGTGCGTCTTCTCTTAATCTAGCATGTGCATTACTCGTGATGTCCACTGTCAGGTTTAGCATCTCCTATGAACTGATTTCCCAGGGAGGAAAACCAAAAGGGAAACCTCTGACTCCTCTCCTTCCAGCAGATGTTGGGGAGACGGGGGAGGCTGTGGGACCTCCTGTCACGTTGTTGTGAGTGGCAGGTTGTTAGCAGTTGTGACTGGATGTGACAAGGCTCTGCATCCAGCCCTCATGGGTCAGTGACTCATGAGGTCAACCCTGGGAGTCAGATGCGTCCGCGTGGAGGAGAGGCCCTGCTTTGCCTGGGAAAAACTGGTGGAGGAGAACGGGGCTGCCCTCCCCCTCTTCCTCCCACCTTAAGGAAGAGGTGCCAGAAAGTGGCTCCCCACCTGAGCGCAGGCTTCAGTGGGCTTGCCTCGGGGCCCGGCTCTGACACAGTGGCTGAAGCCTGCCTCTCCACTCACTGCTTAGTGGAATCTGGAGTCTCTCATCTACCTCTTAGTCACTCAGTTTCTGTGTGTGTTCAGAAGCAAGCCTGTGGGCCAGGCCTTGTACATGCTGTAGCACTTCAGTCACTTAGAGGCTCCCTGGAAGACCCGTCCCAGGGTTCCTGCAGTTGGCAATTTCTACCTGAATTTTAACCGGTGTTGGGTACCTGGGTTTTAATTGGTTAGCCTTAACTGGAGCTTGGCATAATCACTTCTGGTAACCAGGTCATGAAGTTCTATCAGGGCACCCATGTCAGTGGTGCGGTGCTGGTCAAAATTTGAGACTTTGAAATAAAAACTTTGTCATATTAATGCCTCTAACTAATTAATGTGTTCTTTTTCTTCACCTTAGGTTAAGGTTGAAACAAGAGTGAAGTAGTAGTGCTTTTTCTGCTAACCCTGCTGTGACCATTGCTTTGTTTTAAACCAAGCCTTCCTAGAAAATACTCTCATGCTGGCAGTTAATAACAATTGTTGGTCGTTAGTTCCTCGCACTTCCTGTCTCTGAGCTGTGGACGATGAGGCATCCTCAGTCCATGTGGTTTTACTCCTAGAGGGCCTGTGTGCTTTCTGCTGCTCCCTTACCTACTTCCCGAGGGGAAAACTCCATTCTCCAGTCTGGCTTGGCTGCAGGGGAAAACTGGGCCGAGTCCCTCAGCAGGTGCAGGGCTCTGGCAGTGCTGGCGGCCTGGCCTTGGGAGTGAGGAGATGCTCAGTAAAGGGCATCCACCTGGGGCAGGAGAGGAGGAGCAAATGGACACAGGAAACCAAGTGTGAAGGTGCTGAAACTAACTTTTAAAATAAAAATGAAAGAAACCCACCTACCTGATAATTCTTAACCAGAACGTGAGTATTGTGACCTTTACCTAGTTCTTTTTAAAAACCAAGTGTGAAGGTGCTGAAACTAAGTCAACCCTGGGAGTCAGATGCGTCCGCGTGGAGGAGAGGCCCTGCTTTGCCTGGGAAAAACTGGTGGAGGAGAACGGGCTGCCCTCCCTCTTCCTCCCACCTTAAGGAAGAGGTGCCAGAAAGTGGCTCCCCACCTGAGCGCAGGCTTCAGTGGGCTTGCCTCGGGGCCCGGCTCTGACACAGTGGCTGAAGCCTGCCTCTCCACTCACTGCTTAGTGGAATCTGGAGTCTCTCATCTACCTCTTAGTCACTCAGTTTCTGTGTGTGTTCAGAAGCAAGCCTGTGGGCCAGGCCTTGTACATGCTGTAGCACTTCAGTCACTTAGAGGCTCCCTGGAAGACCCGTCCCAGGGTTCCTGCAGTTGGCAGTTTCTACCTGAATTTTAACCGGTGTTGGGTACCTGGGTTTTAATTGGTTAGCCTTAACTGGAGCTTGGCATAATCACTTCTGGTAACCAGGTCATGAAGTTCTATCAGGGCACCCATGTCAGTGGTGCGGTGCTGGTCAAAATTTGAGACTTTGAAATAAAAACTTTGTCATATTAATGCCTCTAACTAATTAATGTGTTCTTTTTCTTCACCTTAGGTTAAGGTTGAAACAAGAGTGAAGTAGTAGTGCTTTTTCTGCTAACCCTGCTGTGACCATTGCTTTGTTTTAAACCAAGCCTTCCTAGAAAATACTCTCATGCTGGCAGTTAATAACAATTGTTGGTCGTTAGTTCCTCGCACTTCCTGTCTCTGAGCTGTGGACGATGAGGCATCCTCAGTCCATGTGGTTTTACTCCTAGAGGGCCTGTGTGCTTTCTGCTGCTCCCTTACCTACTTCCCGAGGGGAAAACTCCATTCTCCAGTCTGGCTTGGCTGCAGGGGAAAACTGGGCCGAGTCCCTCAGCAGGTGCAGGGCTCTGGCAGTGCTGGCGGCCTGGCCTTGGGAGTGAGGAGATGCTCAGTAAAGGGCATCCACCTGGGGGCAGGAGAGGAGGAGCAGATGGACACAGGAAACCAAGTGTGAAGGTGCTGAAACTAACTTTTAAAATAAAAATGAAAGAAACCCACCTACCTGATAATTCTTAACCAGAACGTGAGTATTGTGACCTTTACCTAGTTCTCTTTGCCACCTATATTTAATTGGCCTGTTGGTCTAGGTCCCATTGCTGTGGTCAACACTGGGCTATGGTGGTCCTGTCCCCAGTGAGGGACACTTGAAGACATTTTAGCAGAGGCTGAGGGCTAAGGCGGTTTGGATAGGTTCCAGGAATTAAAATGCATGGGGTGGGGGGCAGGGGGCAACCAGAACCTGTGATCACTAGAAGCCCTGGCTTTGAAAACACAAGCAGAGGCTCTTGTCAGCATCTCCCAGTTACACGCTCAGACATCTCTCTGAGAATTATTTAATAGAATTACACACTCGGGGCTCAGATGCCTCCAACCACACAACTGCAGCACACCTGTTAGCACCAGTCTTCCCGTCCACTGTCAGAACAGATCAGACTTCTTCCTCTGGCTCCCATCCTGTGTCCAGTCAAGCTGGGCCACATCTGACAAAACCTCAGGGCTGCTTGATGTGTGGCCCCCGGGGTCCCCATTTGGCTACAGCTTGAGCTCACAGGGCATCGGCTCCCCTCTCAGGCCCGCCAGCAGGTTGTCAGCTGCCAACACGGACATGATGTTTCGGGTTCTGTAGGTGGCACTGCCGATGTGGGGCAGGATCACTGGGAAGGAGAGGAAGGAAGAGAAAATGGGAAAGGTGGTTCAAGAGAGGCTAGGCTTTGCCAGGAACAATACAGAGAACCTGCCTCACGTTTCCTGGGTTTGCCTTCCCTCCTGTCACAAAAGCACTCCATTCCCTTGGGGCCGCCTGGATACAGGAGTGTCAGGGCGAGAAAGGGTCCCCGAGCCTCTCTAGACCCGCCTTTCAGATGCTACAAGAGGTGACACTAGGTGCCAGTTTTCCTGCTTGTGAACACCCTGGGCCAGAGACAGTCCCGGGCTTCTCATCTCTGGAAATAACCAGACAAGAAGCTGCACAGCGCAGCTCCTTTTGGCCCCACTGCAGAGCAAGTGGGGTCATTTGTCCCCACAGGGCGCCTTTCAGAAGCAGTCCCCAGGGCACCGTGCCGAGCACCAGGCCTCAGGGGTGGGACGGTTTTCTCATCTCTGGGCAGCAGCCTGGCCATCAACACCAGTACTCCCTTCAGATGGGCACAGGGTGGGGACAGTAGAGCCTCCAGGGGCAGGGATGAAGGGAACATTCACGTTGGTTTTGCATCCCACAGGGTGAGCATAGGGCAGGACTGGCCCAGACAGCCTAAGGCCCTGCCACTCAAGTTATGTATCAGTCCAGAGACAGAAGCCACACCAGCTACCTGAATAGACAACGTAATATAACAGTTATACTGTTATGACACTGTTCAATTACATTGAATTACATTTGTTAACTGAGAAGGCTAAAGAACACTTAAGTGGCTCTCACTGTGCTCCCAGCCCGAGCAGCAGCCATGTGGGCAACCTTAGATGCACCTCATCAGGCCCCACCCGGACCTACTGAGGCAGAAGCCTGTGGGCCCAGCACTGCGTGTTTGGTCAGGCCCTCCAGGTGACCAGTGAATGAACATAAAAGGCGGTGATGCCAGACCTCCCCCTGGGGCTACGGGGTGGGAACAGAGTAGGGTGGCTATGACTTAGAAAGCTGAGGGAGGGCCTTTGGAGCTGCCGCCTCCCAGCTCCAGCGGCTGTGGCTTGTGGCTCTGGGGCACAGTGCCTAGCCCGAGTGCTGAGGACCACCCCCCACGGCGGAAAGGAGCCGCTGTCGGGAGAAGTGTGGCTAGTAAAGCACCAGTCTTACCGCAGTTCTTGAGGGTCAGGAGAGGGTGGCTGGTGGGCAGAGGTTCCGGGGTCGTCACATCCAGTCCAGCTGCTGCAATCTGGCCGCTGGCCAGGGCCTGGTACAGGTCATCCTGGTCCACCACTTCCCCCCTGGGAACGACATTGTGACCTGGGTGCCCGAAGCTCCCTCTCCCCAGGCCACTTTTAGGGCAGAACCACCCAGAGAATGAATTTTCCCAACAGCCTGAGACTTGCCACTAACTTTCAAAGTACTAAATTTTATAGTATGTTTCTAAATAGTTTGTACAGAATAGAGAGAACCCCAGCCCTGCCGCTTTCAAGCTGTGTGACCTTGGGCAAGTGCCTCAAATTCTCTGTGCCGCGGGGTCCTTTGTATGACAGGGAGGACA
This sequence comes from Tragulus kanchil, assembly GCA_022376925.1. Classification (NCBI taxonomy): domain Eukaryota; kingdom Metazoa; phylum Chordata; class Mammalia; order Artiodactyla; family Tragulidae; genus Tragulus; species Tragulus kanchil. Next base: position 46,930,281 of record JAIOJX010000023.1, read on the forward strand.
CTGCCTACCTCCCAGGAGTACTGGGAGGGTCAGAGCTCTCTTAGGCACACTCTTGCGTGAATGGGACCCGGAGCCCATGTGTCGGGTCCCCACCCATCGGCTGACAAGCAGTGCAGCACACGGCAGGCGCCTGCCCAACCGCGGGCAGAGCACTGAGGACCCACCCAGCCACCTCCACCCCAGCGAGCAGTCTTCCCACCACTGCACCACTGCCACGGAGAGCTGATGTGCTGGAGACGTAGCTTGTGTGCTAAAGGACACTGGTGCTAAAGTGAACCACCCATACCCCGCGGGACCGGGCACTTGACGGAAGCAACAACACTGTCAGCATCAGCACAAGCCCGTGTCCCTGTGTTTCTCAACCCTAGGAGCGGCCCCTTTGCAGCTGTCAGTAATGACCAGTGCCTCAGGTGCAAGGTCCTCGGAGTGACAGCCAGTCCCCGCCCACTGCTCATCTTTGCCGCCACACTTATGTAAGTGGGTTCAGAGGACGTTATTAGTAGCCTCGATGGGGCTGCAGTGGCTGAGAGGGAAGGTCTGCCCTGTAATGTGTCAGTGGCACCCTGCAGACATTTTTGAGGACCCAAGAAAACCTGGGTTTTGGGTTTGTCTGCCCAAGAGCATGAGAGTTCAAATTCACTGACTCAGACCCAGGCTCTGGGCCATGAAGGCTGGCCTCCAATAGGCTGTAAAGACCGTTAGGTTCAATTATTTGTGGTTAGAGGAATAAGATCACCTGGTAATTGGCTGCCACGGTGCCTTCACTTCCTGAGCGAGGCCAGGGGTACTGCTGGGAACCACACCAGGCCCTGCTCTGAGTGCCGGGGACCTGCTCCAGGGCCTTTACTGTTTACTACACTGTGGAGGTGAGTGGTTGGTTGGTTTACAGAGAGCAGCCAGCTCAGCCTGAGTCCCTCGATAGGCTACGGAGATCACAACCGCCGGGACACAGAGATCACAAACCTCTCCAGCCTCGCAGTCCCATCGATTAAAGGCCCAAACGGAGATTGGGGTAAGGAGCAGGACACAACGACGAAATCTGACTAAATAGTTTGTACAGTGGCCCACCCCCACTGTGTGACCTTGGGCAAGTGCCTCAAATTCTCTGTGCCGGGGTCCTTTGTATGACAGGGAGGACACTGCCTACCTCCCAGGAGTACTGGGAGGGTCAGAGCTCTCTTAGGCACACTCTTGCGTGAATGGGACCCGGAGCCCATGTGTCGGGTCCCCACCCATCGGCTGACAAGCAGTGCAGCACACGGCAGGCGCCTGCCCAACCGCGGCAGAGCACTGAGGACCCACCCAGCCACCTCCACCCCAGCGAGCAGTCTTCCCACCACTGCACCACTGCCACGGAGAGCTGATGTGCTGGAGACGTAGCTTGTGTGCTAAAGGACACTGGTGCTAAAGTGAACCACCCATACCCCGCGGGACCGGGCACTTGACGGAAGCAACAACACTGTCAGCATCAGCACAAGCCCGTGTCCCTGTGTTTCTCAACCCTAGGAGCGGCCCCTTTGCAGCTGTCAGTAATGACCAGTGCCTCAGGTGCAAGGTCCTCGGAGTGACAGCCAGTCCCCGCCCACTGCTCATCTTTGCCGCCACACTTATGTAAGTGGGTTCAGAGGACGTTATTAGTAGCCTCGATGGGGCTGCAGTGGCTGAGAGGGAAGGTCTGCCCTGTAATGTGTCAGTGGCACCCTGCAGACATTTTTGAGGACCCAAGAAAACCTGGGTTTTGGGTTTGTCTGCCCAAGAGCATGAGAGTTCAAATTCACTGACTCAGACCCAGGCTCTGGGCCATGAAGGCTGGCCTCCAATAGGCTGTAAAGACCGTTAGGTTCAATTATTTGTGGTTAGAGGAATAAGATCACCTGGTAATTGGCTGCCACGGTGCCTTCACTTCCTGAGCGAGGCCAGGGGTACTGCTGGGAACCACACCAGGCCCTGCTCTGAGTGCCGGGGACCTGCTCCAGGGCCTTTACTGTTTACTACACTGTGGAGGTGAGTGGTTGGTTGGTTTACAGAGAGCAGCCAGCTCAGCCTGAGTCCCTCGATAGGCTACGGAGATCACAACCGCCGGGACACAGAGATCACAAACCTCTCCAGCCTCGCGCAGTGACCCAGGGTACCTGCTAATGTTGACAAACACGGCCGTTTTCTTCATCTTCTGGAAGAAGTCCTTGTTGCAGAGGCCCCTCGTTGCCGGCGTTAAGGAGCAGGACACAACGACGAAATCTGACTCGGCGGCCAGCTCGGGGGCGGACACTGGGGGAGGGCAGGGCTCCATCAGGGCTGTGTCCCAGGTTAAGGACGGCCAGAGGGTGGGAACTCTGGCTCTTCCTCCCTCCACTCATAATGGACACTCCTGAGATGCTTCCTGCAGGCCTCATCTCCACCTGGACACCCGACAGCTGCACAAAGTCAACAGCCGCTTTTGGGATCCTGGTGTTACCTCCTCCAGGCAGTCCCCGGCTCTAAAGGTGGGGAAACTGAGGCCAGAGATGTGCAGAAGCTTGTTGAAGGTCACAGCAGGATCGAGACCACACTGGCTTTCACCTCTTTCAAAGCCCAATCTGCCAACAGGGTGGAGAGGCTGAAATCCAGCCTGTCTGCTTACCACGCTGTGCACCTGCCCGGAGGCTGAATTCCCCTGGATGCAAAGCTGGGGGTCAGTACTTACCTGTATCACCATTTCCGCTGCTCTGTGCCTGGACAATTGTGCTAAGGGACCTTGCAGAACAGGAGGCCTGGAGTCTCTCTGTACTCAGGGGCCTCACTGTGGCTTGTCTGAGTCCCTGCACTCACCAAATGGGTTTCTTTGTGCAGGGAAGGGAGGTCCGATGAAGCCTTAGGGGACACGCAGGCCCTAGGGAGCGCCTGCCTCCTGCCCCCACGGTGCTGCCATCGGAGCAAACACGGAGAACCACCTGGCTGAGCACTGGAGGCTCCTGCGGAAATCCAAGTTACTTGGATTTGAAGTTTGGTTACTTACCAAACTCGGCCTGGAACTCCGCTGCTTCCTGAGGCCTGGGCTGGCGCCCTGTGTAGAGAAGTCTCCGGACACCGAATGGTTTCAGACGCCGAGCTATGGCCTGGCCTGGAGGCGAGGGGTCACGAGTCAGCACTGGCTCCCAAGCCCTCAGAGGGCGAGGGCAGGGGCAGCGCCCGGCAGCTCCAGGGAGAGGGAGTCCCTGGGGGAGGGCTGAGGGGCAAGGGCCTTTCCAACGTTAACTGTTCCCGCCACAGTGCACCCAGCCCACGCGGCCCTCAGCCCAGGGGCCCATCTGGGACCACAGCTCCCGCCTGACCGTGACTGCCTGCGCTGGCCTCACACAGTTCTGGCCATTGAGAGGCCCATTTGCTAACCTTCCCTGAGCACTGGATGGGCCTGGCAGCCCAAGAAAGGTCTGACCACATGGTCCCCTTCCTCCTCTGGACTTTCTGCTTCTGTTAATGGAGTCACAGAGCCCCACTGCCTTTCTGGTGGCATTGCCAAAAACTGCCAGCTTGCCCCTAACACCTTGCCAAGCTGCTGCCCAGACGGGCTTGAGCAGCTGATCTTCTGACTCAGAACACACCCCACAGCTGCTGGGTTCTAACAAGCAACTCCCTAATGTGGGAGATAGCGCTCCCAGCTAGCCAGACAAGTTATGCCCACTTCCCACCCCTATCTACGCCTATGCACCAGGCAGGATGCCAGCCTTCTCCAGTGCTGGGCCACTGGAAGAGAAATAGCTCTGCCTGGTCTCAGAATCACAGGTAAGCTCTGTCCCCTGAACCCTGTGGTTCCTGCATTAAGGCTGCAGGAGTCGAATGCCTCCCAGAACCCAGGCCTCAGGGAGCAGGCCTCTCCCACAGTAACCCCCTCCTACAGGTGCTGACCCCTCCGCCATCACCACTTTCGTCTGTTCTGTGCGGAGCTACACTCATAAAGAACCCTGGCTCTGATAACTCGCTTCTATCGCCTAGTGACTTCTTAAGGAACTCTTTATGTTTTGGCCTATGTTTTATGATGCTGTATCTTCTCGCTGGAGACATCCCTATTGCACACAGCTATGGCAACCTTTTCCAAAGAAGGACTGTCAACATCTAGACGGGGCGATGAAGACTCAAACCAGGACATGTGAGTAGGGAAACCAAGTGGGTAGGTGGAGCCTCACCGATGCGCCCCAGGCCCACGATGCCGACGGTGCTCGCTATGGCCTGGAGGCGAGGGTCACGAGCAGCACCCCAGCCCTCAGAGGGCGAGGGCAGGCAGCGCGGCAGCTCCAGGAGAGGGAGTCCCTGGGGAGGCTGAGGGCAAGGGCCTTTCCAACGTTAACTGTTCCCGCCACAGTGCACCCAGCCCACGCGGCCCTCAGCCCAGGGGCCCATCTGGGACCACAGCTCCCGCCTGACCGTGACTGCCTGCGCTGGCCTCACACAGTTCTGGCCATTGAGAGGCCCATTTGCTAACCTTCCCTGAGCACTGGATGGGCCTGGCAGCCCAAGAAAGGTCTGACCACATGGTCCCCTTCCTCCTCTGGACTTTCTGCTTCTGTTAATGGAGTCACAGAGCCCCACTGCCTTTCTGGTGGCATTGCCAAAAACTGCCAGCTTGCCCCTAACACCTTGCCAAGCTGCTGCCCAGACGGGCTTGAGCAGCTGATCTTCTGACTCAGAACACACCCCACAGCTGCTGGGTTCTAACAAGCAACTCCCTAATGTGGGAGATAGCGCTCCCAGCTAGCCAGACAAGTTATGCCCACTTCCCACCCCTATCTACGCCTATGCACCAGGCAGGATGCCAGCCTTCTCCAGTGCTGGGCCACTGGAAGAGAAATAGCTCTGCCTGGTCTCAGAATCACAGGTAAGCTCTGTCCCCTGAACCCTGTGGTTCCTGCATTAAGGCTGCAGGAGTCGAATGCCTCCCAGAACCCAGGCCTCAGGGAGCAGGCCTCTCCCACAGTAACCCCCTCCTACAGGTGCTGACCCCTCCGCCATCACCACTTTCGTCTGTTCTGTGCGGAGCTACACTCATAAAGAACCCTGGCTCTGATAACTCGCTTCTATCGCCTAGTGACTTCTTAAGGAACTCTTTATGTTTTGGCCTATGTTTTATGATGCTGTATCTTCTCGCTGGAGACATCCCTATTGCACACAGCTATGGCAACCTTTTCCAAAGAAGGACTGTCAACATCTAGACGGGGCGATGAAGACTCAAACCAGGACATGTGAGTAGGGAAACCAAGTGGGTAGGTGGAGCCTCACCGATGCGCCCCAGGCCCACGATGCCGACGGTGCTCTGCGCGAGGCCGTAGCCACACATCCACAGGGGCTTCCACGAGGTCCAGCCGCCGCTGCAGAGAAGGGGAGGGTGGATGAGGCCCTGACTTCAGGCAAAGATGAGGGCCGCTGTGTGGACCCCACACCCACGGGCAGGGGCTGTGGTCCAAGGGACAGGCCCTGCCCTTCAGCTAAAGATTGAAGGGCCGGGGGTTACACCTACAGCCACGTGGCACTGCAGACAAGCAGTGGGAATGACTTCCTTTAAAGCCATGGGGGACACAGAATCTAAGGGCTGGCAGGGGCCTTAAGAGGTTCTCCTCCCATTTTGCAGATGGGGAAACAGACCAGAAAGGGCAGTCTGCGTGAAGTCACACAGCCAGGGCAGAGCAGCTGGTTGCAAACCCAGGATGTGGAAGTCTAAAACCATTGTCAGTGCTCCAGGGAAGACAGGCCCACCCCTGCTGCCCTGGGCAGTCTGGGGAACACAGCCTGTCTTGAGTCACCTCCGAAGAGGGGGCCAACTCCTTGGGGAGGGCATTCAGCACTGGGTTTACTCAGCCCCAGGCAGCCTCGCCCCACCAGGAAGTCCTCTTCGTGGTCCACATTCTCTGAAGGCTGCATCTGTGTGCCTCCTGGCCTTTGCTCAAGCTGGTCTCCCCACCTGGAGTGCCCGACTCAGGACTTAAACCCACATCTCTGATCTGAAACCTCCAGGTCAGCTTTGTTAAATTTTCAGATTGTAGAAGGGTGATAAGGTACACGTTGGTGCATCTGCGGCAACATGAAACAATGTTCAGTCTTCAGAGCCTTTTAGACCCACATGACGGAGGACAGGGCCCTCTGAGGACTCAAGAGGACAGCCACCGGCGGCTACGTCCAAGAAGCCTTCCCTGATAACACGCTCCTCCCCAAGAATTCCCCTTCGTACCCTGTTTGTTTCGCTCTGCCGTGCACTTTAGTATCTTGCCTGAGTCTGTCCCTCCCTCGTCAGCTGGGGCACAGCCGGGCAAGGGATCACCTCTGGGCCAGGGCGGAACTGAGTTCTCAAGTGCTGAGCAGAGCTGACATCCCTGCCGGGCACTCACTCACTTCTTCACCTCCTCGATGGCCTCCGGCAGCCGGCGACAGGTGGTGAGCAGCAAGGAGACAGCGAGCTCGGCGGTGGCGTCTGTCAGGACACCCGGGGTGTAGCCCACGCGGATCCCACTGCAAACGAAAGAGCGGGTGGTAACACTGGCCTCAAGCACCGTCACCAGTTTCTACCGCGGACACTCCTGGGATGTGGCTTTGCTCCCTCTTTGACCTACAGCCACGTGGCACTGCAGACAAGCAGTGGGAATGACTTCCTTTAAAGCCATGGGGGACACAGAATCTAAGGGCTGGCAGGGGCCTTAAGAGGTTCTCCTCCCATTTTGCAGATGGGGAAACAGACCAGAAAGGGCAGTCTGCGTGAAGTCACACAGCCAGGGCAGAGCAGCTGGTTGCAAACCCAGGATGTGGAAGTCTAAAACCATTGTCAGTGCTCCAGGGAAGACAGGCCCACCCCTGCTGCCCTGGGCAGTCTGGGGAACACAGCCTGTCTTGAGTCACCTCCGAAGAGGGGGCCAACTCCTTGGGGAGGGCATTCAGCACTGGGTTTACTCAGCCCCAGGCAGCCTCGCCCCACCAGGAAGTCCTCTTCGTGGTCCACATTCTCTGAAGGCTGCATCTGTGTGCCTCCTGGCCTTTGCTCAAGCTGGTCTCCCCACCTGGAGTGCCCGACTCAGGACTTAAACCCACATCTCTGATCTGAAACCTCCAGGTCAGCTTTGTTAAATTTTCAGATTGTAGAAGGGTGATAAGGTACACGTTGGTGCATCTGCGGCAACATGAAACAATGTTCAGTCTTCAGAGCCTTTTAGACCCACATGACGGAGGACAGGGCCCTCTGAGGACTCAAGAGGACAGCCACCGGCGGCTACGTCCAAGAAGCCTTCCCTGATAACACGCTCCTCCCCAAGAATTCCCCTTCGTACCCTGTTTGTTTCGCTCTGCCGTGCACTTTAGTATCTTGCCTGAGTCTGTCCCTCCCTCGTCAGCTGGGGCACAGCCGGGCAAGGGATCACCTCTGGGCCAGGGCGGAACTGAGTTCTCAAGTGCTGAGCAGAGCTGACATCCCTGCCGGGCACTCACTCACTTCTTCACCTCCTCGATGGCCTCCGGCAGCCGGCGACAGGTGGTGAGCAGCAAGGAGACAGCGAGCTCGGCGGTGGCGTCTGTCAGGACACCCGGGGTGTAGCCCACGCGGATCCCACTGCAAACGAAAGAGCGGGTGGTAACACTGGCCTCAAGCACCGTCACCAGTTTCTACCGCCGGGACACTCCTGGGATGTGGCTTTGCTCCCTCTTTGCACTGCCTGTTGGGACGCGCAGAGCTGTAAGCGGGCACCCAGGAACGGCCAGCCCTCACCCCCTCTTGACTGTCTCTGATTTTGAGAAGGATGTGAGATGAGAGATCAGGCTCCAGTAACTATTAATACTTAACCTTTCTGAATTTCCTCATCTAAAGAGGGAAATAAGAATATGTGCCTTTTCTACTTGAAGGGGTTTTTGTGAGGGTCAAAAAAGAAAAGAATGAGTATGAAAGATTATTTTGCTTAGACGTTGTTACCCACTGTTTCTGATTGCTGGGACTTACCTTAAGTGGCCTGTGCACACGTTGGGCAGATTTTATCATCGGCTACCTTACATTTTCACTGAATGGTCAAGGGATATGAAGAAAAAACAGATACTCAGATCCTCTTTTCCCCTCTCTGGTAGTCGCCCCTCACTCCAGAGCTCAAGTTGTACTTACTGCTTCTTTTTTTGTTTTTTAAACATTTATTTTATTTCTCTTTTTGGGGGGTGGGGTGGGGAGGGAGGGGGACGGGTGGGCCACTTCCATTGGTCTTTCATTTCTCTATTTTCATCCGTCTTTCTTCTTCGGCTCCTGTGGGCCTCCCATTGCGGTGGCGTCTGTCGTTGCAGAGCACCGGCTCTGGGCGCATGCGCACCAGAGCTCCGGCTCGGTAACTGGACACATCGGTCCAGCCGCTCCGTGGCACGTGGGATCCTCCCAGGCCAGGGATCGAACCGGCACCCCTTGCACTGCAAGGCGGTGTCCTTACCCACTGGACCACCAGGGGAAGCCCTACTTACCGCTTCTTGATTTCATCCAAAGCCAGGTGGTCGACACCCACAGACAATGTGCTGATGACTTTGAGATTGGCTCCTGTCAGGCAGAAAAGGCATGGTTTGTACCTTTCTTCATGGGCTTCAAGGCCCTCCCACACATACAGACGGGTCCAGAAAAGGCAGGGCCCTGTCAAGGTCATAAAGCAAGGCCAAGCAGAGCTGGACAAGCACCCAGGGCCCGGATTCTCCTCCACACCATGGTCTTGGCCCTCCTAAGGCCTCCCTTCGGGGGGCTCACAGCCAGGAGAGAGGAGCGAAGGGTGTGCCACACGGAGCTGCACACAGCTGCCCCCTCGGGTCTAGGGCCACACTGCACGCCCTCAGAGCTCGCGGAGGTCACTGAAGACCTGCTCGGGAACCCTCCCCAGGCCTGCACAGCACACACACCTGCGGCGTCCAGAAGCTTCCTGTCTATGTTGTCCGAGAGGAGGCAGAGCAGGCCATGGGCTCCCGCCACTCCCCGTTCCAGGTCCGCTCTGGGGATGGGCTCATCAGAATCCCACTGCTCCACCTCACAGCTGAAGACAAAGCATAGACTGCTCAGAAGTGGGAGAGCCCCGCAGGTGCCCATAGGTCTCCCAAGCCTCTCCAACCACATCCACAGACCATCTCAGAGTGGGAGACACTGTCTCCCACTTGTTCTGGCCTCAGGCTGCCTGGGGCTGGCTGAGGGGAGTCAAGGTCATGCGTGGACGGCCTCGGAACTGTCCTCAGGGGGTGACTAAAGGGTGAAGGCTGTCACAGAGCAGTGCCCTCGACAAAGGTTGAAAAGAGGCTGAATTGAAAGGAGAAAGTCACGGGGACAGCTCTCAGCTCAACATAAGAGGAGCTTTCTCACCCCCACGGGCCTCACAGGCAGGGAGCTCCTGGGCCAGGCTGCCTACTGCTGGGATGGCCACGTTGGGGGTCCCAGAAGCAGCCAGGCTTGAATTCCTTGTCCAGCTGCACATCCTGTCCTGTGAGTCCATGAAAGGAAAAACTTTTTTTTTTAAATTTTGGCCTCTTTTATTGATTTTTTATTTATTTTCATCCATCTTTATTCTTTGGCCTGTGTGGGCCTCCCATCGCCATGGCCTCTCTTGTTGCAAAGCACCAGCTCTGGGTGCCTGCCCTCCAGAGCACTGGCTTGTAATTGGACACACTGGCCCAGCTGCTCCATGGCACAAGGGATCTTCCCGGGCCAGGGATCGAACCGGTGCCCCCTGCACTGCAAGGCGGACTCTTTACCCACTGAACCACCAGGGAAGCCTGAAAGAAACTCTTGTTCTTGACTTTGTACAGGGAAGATCAAAGAAGTTCAGCATGGAGGAATTTCAGGGGGTGCTTCCACAGTGGCTGGTGAGTACCAGGCATGACGCCCAGCAGCGCTGCCCAGACTTCTGACCCTCAACATTTAATTCAATGCAGGTAAAACGTATGGCCTATCTACATGGGCAAGACACAGAGCTGCTGCCCAGGCACAGGCCTCCTTTCAGCCTCCTTCCCTGGACGGTGCCAGTGCCACAGCAGTGTGGGCACCGCTTGTGGTCTTTGCCATCCCCCCCGCCTCCCTCCTCTCTTCATGCTTGATACATGGCAAGCCCTCGGCAAAGGTTTTCATTGCACTGAAGGAAAGAAACAAGTCTCATTTCTTCCCTGGCACTGGTTTCTAAGGCTTGGACCACCTTCTTCCCAGCTGACCTGGAAAGTGCAGACCTGCATACTGCGGTGCTCAAACAGCCGCAGACTGCGTTCTAATCCCAGCCGTGCCACATAGAGTTGCTGGGGAAGGTACTTGAGCTGCCTGGGGCTGGCTGAGGGGAGTCAAGGTCATGCGTGGACGGCCTCGGAACTGTCCTCAGGGGGTGACTAAAGGGTGAAGGCTGTCACAGAGCAGTGCCCTCGACAAAGGTTGAAAAGAGGCTGAATTGAAAGGAGAAAGTCACGGGGACAGCTCTCAGCTCAACATAAGAGGAGCTTTCTCACCCCCACGGGCCTCACAGGCAGGGAGCTCCTGGGCCAGGCTGCCTACTGCTGGGATGGCCACGTTGGGGGTCCCAGAAGCAGCCAGGCTTGAATTCCTTGTCCAGCTGCACATCCTGTCCTGTGAGTCCATGAAAGGAAAAACTTTTTTTTTTAAATTTTGGCCTCTTTTATTGATTTTTTATTTATTTTCATCCATCTTTATTCTTTGGCCTGTGTGGGCCTCCCATCGCCATGGCCTCTCTTGTTGCAAAGCACCAGCTCTGGGTGCCTGCCCTCCAGAGCACTGGCTTGTAATTGGACACACTGGCCCAGCTGCTCCATGGCACAAGGGATCTTCCCGGGCCAGGGATCGAACCGGTGCCCCCTGCACTGCAAGGCGGACTCTTTACCCACTGAACCACCAGGGAAGCCTGAAAGAAACTCTTGTTCTTGACTTTGTACAGGGAAGATCAAAGAAGTTCAGCATGGAGGAATTTCAGGGGGTGCTTCCACAGTGGCTGGTGAGTACCAGGCATGACGCCCAGCAGCGCTGCCCAGACTTCTGACCCTCAACATTTAATTCAATGCAGGTAAAACGTATGGCTTATCTACATGGGCAAGACACAGAGCTGCTGCCCAGGCACAGGCCTCCTTTCAGCCTCCTTCCCTGGACGGTGCCAGTGCCACAGCAGTGTGGGCACCTCTTGTGGTCTTTGCCATCCCCCCCGCCTCCCTCCTCTCTTCATGCTTGATACATGGCAAGCCCTCGGCAAAGGTTTTCATTGCACTGAAGGAAAGAAACAAGTCTCATTTCTTCCCTGGCACTGGTTTCTAAGGCTTGGACCACCTTCTTCCCAGCTGACCTGGAAAGTGCAGACCTGCATACTGCGGTGCTCAAACAGCCGCAGACTGCGTTCTAATCCCAGCCGTGCCACATAGAGTTGCTGGGGAAGGTACTTGAGCTCACCCAGCTTCTCTGTCAGCTGGGAATTACAGCACTGATTCGACAGAGTTGAAGGATTAAGAGTTTACTTACAAGAGGCACCTGGCAAGGTGTAGCGTTCAGTTTAAAGTGCTACCAGAGGCCCCTGCTAACCGTCCAAAGGCCCCAGTGACTGCCAACGCCTCTAACCGGTCCAAGCGACCTCAGAGGGTGAAGGATTAACAAACAGCCTGGTCCTTGTGACAGGGGCGGTCTCCCCTCTCCCCACGCCCAAGACTGGGCAAGGCTCCAGCCTTCTCCCCACCCCCCGCTGCAAGAGCCACGGAAGCTGCGGGTCCCAGCGTCACAGCAACGGGCCTGGAGAAAGCTGGGCCCCTGAGAACGTCCTTTAAAGTTCCCAAAACTCCAAAACCATCCCAGCTGGGTACGGGTTCGAAAGTTAGGCTAAGGCCCAAGCGCTGGATCCCGGTTCTCTCTGGCCCCACGGACCGCCGCGTCCGCGCCACCAAAAATCACTGGGCCTCGGGAAGCCACCCCCGTCCCACCCAGAGACGCTGAGGTACAGGGCGCCCGAGGTCCCAGAGCCCGTGCCCCGGGGTCCGCAACCCCCTCCCGCCATGCCCCCCGCAGAACGCGCGCCCAGAGGGGGCGCCGGGCTCTTACTCTGCGGCCCGGGCGAGCACGGCGCTGCCCTCGGGCGGGATCCTGCGCGTGATGAACACCTTCATGACTCTCACTGGCCTCATTGACCCCTGCAGCCGCCGGATATTGGGCCAGACCGGACAGGCCGGAAAGGGGGCGGGGCCTCTTGAGGGGCGGAGCCGGAGCAGGCGGGGCGAGGGTGTGGATTGGCTCCGGGGCGGAGGGGGCGTGTGGGATTGCAGCTGTGCCTTCTCTTTCTGGGTGTGGGTGTGTGCGTGAGATGAAGCCTTAATGAAGCAGACTGGTTCTGAAGCTGGTGCGGTGATCTTGCCCTTGGCTCGCAGTGCCTACCTTTGGGTGCTCTGCCCTAGAGGTCCAGGACTGTCTGGGGGTTGGGCTAGGTAAAGAGGCAACCAGGGTAAAGGTGCCTACAACTGTCCGCGTATGCTGCCTGTGCCGGGGCAGAGGGGCGCGCTCAGGGACCTCCCCATTCCCTGGGCCTGCGTGCCTTGACCATCTTCTCTGGGTCTGTTCCAGGCAGGGGTCGATGGCCACACAGACTGGACTCCGAGCTCCTGTGTTGCGCACACCAGGGCAGCCTGAATCCCAGAATGACTTCCTTAATACTTGGTGCAATTTCCCATAGGAAGCCCACAGTTGTGGGCCACCCACTTTGCTGGACACCTGCTGACCGGCTGGAGGCAGGTCGTGCACAGGGCCAGGGCCAAGATGCTGGAGCCATGTGGGATGGTGGGGTCACTGGGCAGACCCTGGGCTTGCGGTCAGGTGGACAGGGTCTGAATCCCTGCTCTGTCACCTACCAGCAGTATAGTCTTGGTCAGTTCATATCCTCTTCCTAAGCCTCTGTTTCTTCAGCTACACAATGAGGTGATGAGCACTTACCTCTGAGGGTTATTGTGATAACTGAGCAAGCAATGCTTGCGTGGGGCGTGGGCCCTGGGCCGTGATGGATAGTCACCAAGCACCGAGGCCACGAAGGAGGAAGGTGAGGAGCTCAGGCTCTGAAGCCAGGTTGCCTGGCTTTAAATGGCAACTCTGTGACCCACTAAGGACAAGTCTTAATTGTCTATGTGCCTCAGCTTCCTCATCTGTAAAATGGGTGTAGTAGGACTTACCTCCCTCACAGCTTGTTGAGAGGATGTCTATGTACAGTAGTCATCAGCAGGGACATTGGGCTGCACCCCACAGGCCTGGAAGCCTTGTAGTTGTCCAGCCTCGAGACCAAAGAAAGAGCCTGGAGACAGAGACAGCGGTGGCTTATTGGACAGGGAGTCATACACGAAGGGTCCTGGAGCAACACCCCGCCAGACAGACAGCTCACAGGACACGGCAGCAGTCTTTACTACCGGAGGGACAGACTACCATGTACAGGGGGGAATTGGCATCAGGTGGGTTCACCAGTTACCGGGGCTAATTAAGCCCTCTAATTAAGAGGACTGGATAGTCATGTGAATCAAGCAGGGCACAGTCGAGCAGGGGGTGTATAGAGAGCAAGAGAAGAGCCACCCTGAATGGCCTAACCGTACAAGGTAACACACATCATGGGTGCTGGAGAAATAGTAACATATCCAAGGAAACCCATACCCTGGCGCAGCAGCTGGTCAGAGATACAAATGCTGATGAGTGGACAAGTGAGCAGGGCCCAGACGGTTGAGCTCTGCTGGTCTCATCTCTACCACGGGCTATTTAGGCACTTGCCCTCTGGCTTGGGAGCACTTAGAAAACAAAAGCCCTACCCGTTGGCCTCTTCTTTGTGGGTTTTATCTAAATCCAACCTGCCCCCTCAAGGCCCAGATAGGAAAGAGAAACAGGCTCCGACAGGTGACATCTCCAGCCTGGGTCCACACAGAAGTCACTGGAGGGGCCAGAGCTGGCTCCTTGGGCCCCCTGGGTCCCTGGACGGTGCTGTGTCCTGCCGTCTCCCCTGTAAGTAACATATTAATAAATGGCTTACCCAGAGACCGCTATCTGCACTGCAAGGCCACCTCGGGGACGGTTTCTGAAATACCTCAAACATTGACACAAGGTGTTTGCCTGTCCCGAGGCCAGGGCGTCTGGGGATAGCACAGCTCTATTGTCTGTTAATCAGTGGTGATACCCGGGCCCAGCTCCTCCCCAGCACCAGGATGGGCAAGGCCACTGGGCAAGCCTGTTTACCAGGAGCAGGAGTGGGGGTGACGTGTCAGTGGGCCCCTTCCTCCAAGGCAAAGCACCTAGCTGGCACTCAGTAAGGGCTATCCCATGGTGGCCAGGGAGCCAGGGCATGGAGCCAATTGAGGGCCTGAGAGGTGAAGTGATTGGGAGAAGAAGGATCTGAACTGGAGAGGGATCAGGGCTGACCTGGCCGGAGCTTCCTGGGCTGTTTAGTCATTAAATCATGTCTGATTCTTCTGTGACCCCATGGATTGTGGTCCACCAAGCTCCTCTGTCCATGGGAGTTCCCACGCAAGGATACTGGAGTAGGTTGCCATTTCTTTCTCCAGGGGATCTTCCCAACCCAGGGGTCAAACCCACGTCTCCTGCACTGGCAGGCGGATTCTTTACCACTGAGCCACCAGGGAAGCCCCTTAGGGGCCATGGGGGTGGTAAATTCACTCCTCAATAGAGCCAAGCTTCTCTGCTCCCCCATGTTTGTCCTCTTCATCTGGGGTGCTGACTTCAGCTGTTAAACTCTCCTCCAGGGGTTTCCCTGGTGGCTCAGTGGTAAAGAGTTCGCCTGCCAATGCAGGGACACCAATTCGATCCCTGATTTGGGAAGATCCCACGTGCTGAGGAGCAACTAAGCCCGTGAGCCGCAACTCTGGAGCCTGTGCTCTAGAGCCTCGGAGTCGCAACTATGGAGCCCGTGTGTCGCGGCTACTGAAGCCCGTGAGCCCTAGAGCCCGAGCTCCACAACAAGAGAAGTCACCGCAGCGAGACGCCTGCTCACCTCAACTAGAGAGTAGCCCCCACTCCCTGCAACTAGAGAAGAGCCTGCAGCAGCAGTGAAAACCCAAAATGGCCAAAAATAAATAAATTAATTAATTAAAACCCTCCTCCATCCTTCAGGGTTCGGGTCCCCTGCACCCTCCCCCAAGAAGCCACTTTTGCGAACAGAGCCTTCACTGACTGAGCTCGCTCTGCCCTGCTCTCCTCCCAGGCTTCAGGGCTAAACCAAACTAGTAAGTAGCTAAGATTCCTAGAGTTCTTCATAAGTTCCAGGCGACAACAGCCTGGGAGACACCTGGGTGACTGACTGAGGGTCAGGGCCACAGCTCCGGCTGTGGAAATTTGGGGGGGGATGGAAATTTGGGACATGAAAAAATTCAAAAGGATCCTAAAAGAGGAAGTTTGGGTAAGATTTTCATACGTTCACTTTTGCATTTGAATCTTGAATACATTGGGAACATTTTGTGCATACAACTTGAGGTGGGGCTCTCCTTAATGTTTTTTCAAATGGTTAGCCAGTTACTCAAGTACTATTTTTAAATGAGTCCTGTTTTTTTTTTTTCAGTTTTGGAACAGAGAACATTGGGTTGACCAAAAAGATCGTTTAAATTTTTCTATAAGATCTGACAGAAAAACCCAAACACACCTTTTGGCCAACCCAATAAATGCGAGATACAAATCCCCCAGGGCACACAAGGGTCTGAGGTGAAAGCTGCCACTCCCTCCCCGCCCCGCCACTCAGATCACCTCCGCAGAGGCAGGCACTTCCTTCCGGAAGCAGCGCCCCTACAGTTTTCACATAAAGGATAACATGTTCACGCTTCCTCACCCCGTCTGTTTTCACTGAGCGGAGTATCCTGCAGATCACTGCACATGTGTCAAGAGGGGCCTCCTTCTGTTTACGGATGTGGAGTAGTCCACTGGAGGAGTGAACAGTCCTCAATGAACCGTCCTCTCCTAATGGCCATTTAGGACGTTTCCCATCCCTCCTATTACAATGCCGCCACAGAGAGCCTTTCACAAATGGCAGTTTCCATGTGGCTAAATACATCGGTAAGATAACCTCCTAGAAGCATAAGTGCTGGGTCAAACTTTGTGTGCTGTTTTAAAAATGAAAATGCTTTTCAGAGAACGTCCTCCATGAGATAAGGGGCTAAAAATACATCTGCCAACTAGAGAGTAGCCCCACTCCCTGCAACTAGAGAAGAGCCTGCAGCAGCAGTGAAAACCCACAATGGCCAAAAATAAATAAATTAATTAATTAAAACCCTCCTCCATCCTTCAGGGTTCGGGTCCCTGCACCTCCCCAAGAAGCCACTTTTGCGAACAGAGCCTTCACTGACTGAGCTCGCTCTGCCCTGCTCTCCTCCCAGGCTTCAGGGCTAAACCAAACTAGTAAGTAGCTAAGATTCCTAGAGTTCTTCATAAGTTCCAGGCGACAACAGCCTGGGAGACACCTGGGTGACTGACTGAGGGTCAGGGCCACAGCTCCGGCTGTGGAAATTTGGGGGGGGATGGAAATTTGGGACATGAAAAAATTCAAAAGGATCCTAAAAGAGGAAGTTTGGGTAAGATTTTCATACGTTCACTTTTGCATTTGAATCTTGAATACATTGGGAACATTTTGTGCATACAACTTGAGGTGGGGCTCTCCTTAATGTTTTTTCAAATGGTTAGCCAGTTACTCAAGTACTATTTTTAAATGAGTCCTGTTTTTTTTTTTTCAGTTTTGGAACAGAGAACATTGGGTTGACCAAAAAGATCGTTTAAATTTTTCTATAAGATCTGACAGAAAAACCCAAACACACCTTTTGGCCAACCCAATAAATGCGAGATACAAATCCCCCAGGGCACACAAGGGTCTGAGGTGAAAGCTGCCACTCCCTCCCCGCCCCGCCACTCAGATCACCTCCGCAGAGGCAGGCACTTCCTTCCGGAAGCAGCGCCCCTACAGTTTTCACATAAAGGATAACATGTTCACGCTTCCTCACCCCGTCTGTTTTCACTGAGCGGAGTATCCTGCAGATCACTGCACATGTGTCAAGAGGGGCCTCCTTCTGTTTACGGATGTGGAGTAGTCCACTGGAGGAGTGAACAGTCCTCAATGAACCGTCCTCTCCTAATGGCCATTTAGGACGTTTCCCATCCCTCCTATTACAATGCCGCCACAGAGAGCCTTTCACAAATGGCAGTTTCCATGTGGCTAAATACATCGGTAAGATAACCTCCTAGAAGCATAAGTGCTGGGTCAAAAACTTTGTGTGCTGTATATTTTGATAGATACTGATAAGATGCTTTTCAGAGAAGCTGTCCAATTGATACTTCTGTCAGTGACGTATGAAAGGACCTGTTTCTCCAGTGGACTATTATTTTTAATGGTATCTTATTGTAATTTTAATTTACAGTTCTCTTTTGAGCCAAGTTGAGCACTTTCCATACGTTTAAGAGACCTTTCCTTTTCTAAAAACTATCTATGGCTATATTTCGCCTACTCAGGTGAGCTGGGCATCTTTGTCTCAGTGATTCAGGGTGCTATTTGTAAATAAGGATATTAGCCTGCTGTCTATAATATGAGGTGAAAATATGGTCTTTCCCCCAGGTTGCTGTCCTGTGATTTTGTTAATTTGTTTTGGTAGTTAAGAAGTTGATTTATTTAGAGAGAAAGTGAGCCATCGCAGAGGGCAAGTTTGAAGGCCTATTATTTTTAATGCAGACATTCTTATTCTTTGGCTTCTAGGTTTTGTCACACAGTGTGTACCATAGTGTATCTACTGCTGCATAATAAATTATCTCAAAACAGGGCTTCCTTGGTGGTCCAGCGGGTAAAGAGTCTGCGTTGCAGTGCAAGGGGGCACTGGTTCCATCCCTTGCCCGGGAAGATCCCACATGCCACGGAGCGGCTGACCAGCGCATCCAATTAAGAACCAGTGCTCTGGGGGCTTCCCTGGTGGTCCAGTGGGTAAGGACACCGCCTTGCAGTGCAAGGGGCGCCAGTTCCATCCCTGCCCTGGGAAGATCCCACGTGCCGCGGAGCAACTGGACCGATGTGTCCAACTGCCAAGCTGGAGCTCTGGAGCGCATGCGCCCAGAGCCGGTGCTCTGCAAGGAGAGAGGCCACTTTGATGGGAGGCCCACACAGGCCAAAGAACAAAGATAAATAGATGAAAGATGAACAGAAGTGGCCAAAAAAAGAAAAAGGACCAGTGCTCTGGAGCGCATGCGCCCAGAGCTGGTGCTCTGCAGCGAGAGAGGCCACTGCGATGGGAGGCCCTCACAGATCAAAGAATAAAGATGGATAAAAATAAATAAATGAAAAAAATGAAATAAATAAACAGATTACCCCAAAACATACTGTTAAAGCAATAAGTCACTCTCTTACCATCTCTGGCGGTTCTGCAGGTTGGCTGGGCTCAGCAAGAGGCCCTCGTTCAGGCTGCTTCTTGCCACGTAGTCAGAATCAGGCCTGCGTGATGAGGCTCTGTGAGAACAAGGCTGGCTCACAAGATCTGCCTCGGCTGCGAACTGGCCAGGCAGCACCAGGCAAAGCACTTCTGTCTGATCCTTGGTTTCCAGATCACAGAAGGGGGACCGTCATTCCCCGTCAGGGTGGCTGGTATGTGCTGACCCCAGGGCCTCGGGGTGCACAGGAAATACTGACAGAATGGGACGACTTTCCTCCTCACTCTCTGGCCAGCAGAGGAGAACGGGCCCCGCCACGCCCGTGTCCACTGCCTGCCTCCCTGTCCCGCAGGCTTCACTGCCCACAGCTGTGGCACGTGGCCCCTGCAGCCCCCTACCCCGCTCCAGCCCTGGGCCCCTCCTGCCCTTGGTCAGGGTGTGCGGGGAGCTCAGGAGTCTTGGATCAGGTCAGCCTGGCTGAGGGGTCTCCTTGGCCCTTGGGCCTCTATTCTGCTCATCTGGCTTCTGCTCAGTCTCTGAGGCGGGTTCCCTGAAGAGCCTGGAGCCAACCCAGGAATCCTCCTGAGCCCTGGCCAGCTGACCTGGGGGCCTGCCTCCCTCGCTTCTCCACGGTTCTCCTTAGCCGTGGTTAGAGTTCAGCCTTGGTCCTCTGGGCTGGGGTTTCACTGTAGAACCCTGGGACTGATCTTGTAACCTAGCCCTCCTCACACCCACCCAGGCACAGAGTGACTCAGTCTGGCATGCATCCCAGAGACACTCGAAGATCAAGCAGCCTGGGAACCCGGTGCAGGCGGGGAGGCACGGAGAGCGTGGCTGCCTCGGGGGCCACAGTGCAGGGCTGCAGAGGCAGGTATAGAAAAGTGGGTGGAGTACTGGGCGGAGTGTGGGTGTCTGTGAAAGTTGGTTGAATCTCTGATTCAGAATGAATGCCATTCAGCTGTTTATTCAACAAAGGATTAGTCATAATATCATTCCAGCATGCTATGAGCGCTGACATTTACCATGTACCAGCTGTGTGACCCTGGCTGTCCTTTGTATGTAGTATCTCATGTAAGTTTCACAGCAACCCTCTTTGGTGGGTTATTCACATTTTGCTGATGAGGAAACAGGCTCAGAAATGTTAAAACTTGCCCAAGGAGTCGCGGCTAACAAGTGACAGGGCTGATACTTAAATACGAGGACTGGCACCTGCCTCGGCTGCGAACTGGCCAGGCAGCACCAGGCAAAGCACTTCTGTCTGATCCTTGGTTTCCAGATCACAGAAGGGGGACCGTCATTCCCCGTCAGGGTGGCTGGTATGTGCTGACCCCAGGGCCTCGGGGTGCGCAGGAAATACTGACAGAATGGGACGACTTTCCTCCTCACTCTCTGGCCAGCAGAGGAGAACGGGCCCCGCCACGCCCGTGTCCACTGCCTGCCTCCCTGTCCCGCAGGCTTCACTGCCCACAGCTGTGGCACGTGGCCCCTGCAGCCCCCTACCCCGCTCCAGCCCTGGGCCCCTCCTGCCCTTGGTCAGGGTGTGCGGGGAGCTCAGGAGTCTTGGATCAGGTCAGCCTGGCTGAGGGGTCTCCTTGGCCCTTGGGCCTCTATTCTGCTCATCTGGCTTCTGCTCAGTCTCTGAGGCGGGTTCCCTGAAGAGCCTGGAGCCAACCCAGGAATCCTCCTGAGCCCTGGCCAGCTGACCTGGGGGCCTGCCTCCCTCGCTTCTCCACGGTTCTCCTTAGCCGTGGTTAGAGTTCAGCCTTGGTCCTCTGGGCTGGGGTTTCACTGTAGAACCCTGGGACTGATCTTGTAACCTAGCCCTCCTCACACCCACCCAGGCACAGAGTGACTCAGTCTGGCATGCATCCCAGAGACACTCGAAGATCAAGCAGCCTGGGAACCCGGTGCAGGCGGGGAGGCACGGAGAGCGTGGCTGCCTCGGGGGCCACAGTGCAGGGCTGCAGAGGCAGGTATAGAAAAGTGGGTGGAGTACTGGGCGGAGTGTGGGTGTCTGTGAAAGTTGGTTGAATCTCTGATTCAGAATGAATGCCATTCAGCTGTTTATTCAACAAAGGATTAGTCATAATATCATTCCAGCATGCTATGAGCGCTGACATTTACCATGTACCAGCTGTGTGACCCTGGCTGTCCTTTGTATGTAGTATCTCATGTAAGTTTCACAGCAACCCTCTTTGGTGGGTTATTCACATTTTGCTGATGAGGAAACAGGCTCAGAAATGTTAAAAACTTGCCCAAGGAGTCGCGGCTAACAAGTGACAGGGCTGATACTTAAATCGAAGCATGAAGGACTGTGGGCCATCCTCTGCTTCCCTCTGGCCCCAGCCAGCAGCTGAGGAGACGGAGAGAAATGATGTTCCCGAGCTTGAGAACGGTTCAAGGTGCTGCAAGGAGGCAGAGAAACTAACGTGGTAGAAACCAGACAAAGGTTCTTTTAGCAGCAGACTTCGAGAGGGACCCTGAATCATGGGGAGGATTTGGAGAGGCAGCTGGGATCAGAGGGAGGGCCCTGTGGTCACTGGCCGGCTCTACCAGGAGCCAAGGTCCTGATACGGGAAGCACGGGCTCCAAAGGGAGCTGCAAGCTGCTCTGGGCAGCTGGCACGTGCAGGGAGGGTCGGGGCAGGCTGAACTTTGCCCTCCGACACAAGGACGGTGGGAATCACGATGCAGCTGAGTTGAAGAGAGCTGCTCAGAGCTGCTTCCCTATCCAGAGTGCAGGCCTGGACCACTGTCCTCTCTGCTGGCCCCTCTTGGTACCCGTAGCTCCGCCCAGACCCCTCCACTCCTAATAGAGATGCAGCAGGGAAGGACCTGGTGGCTGCGATAGGTCTCCACTGCTGGCCCAGCCCAGAGCCTGAGGGTCAGGACCCCTCGCTCTGCGGGTGGGTTACAGCCAGGAAAGACTCCTTCCCACCCCCTGCGCTGACCGCCCCCCGACCCCGGACCCTTCTCCTTTCTTCAGGAGTCCAGGGTTCTCTCCCTTCTCAGGAAAAGGCTTAATATCAGTCATGTACACTCTAGTAAAAGGAACCCACATCTTATTTTTGGCTCCAAACCAGCTTCGTCATTCATTTCCAGGATGGAAATGTCTTGATTATATCATAAATCATTCACAAACCTTTTCCAATGAGGCTATCACTCCAAACCCAGAAAAAGCAAAGGCAATTCAACTCCCCAGACCAGAAGCTGTGCAAACAAGACCTTCAGTGGAATATGGAAATATAAGCTGGGCCAGTATGAGCCCTGACAAGATACAGCCCCTCTCTGGGTCCTGATTCTTCAAGGAGGATAAACTAGAGCAGAGATGGGCAAAATTCTTTCTGCAAAGGGCCTAGCTGTAAGTCTTTTAGACTCTGTGGTCCACAGGGTCGCTGTTGCACTATCTAGCTCTGGCCATCATGGCCCGAAAGCCACCACAGACAATACGTCAGCGAATGGGCGTGGCTGTGTTCCAATAGAACTTTATGTATGGACATTGAAATTGGAAGTATTATATATATATAATCTCCATGTGTCATAAAATTCTTAGATCTCATTTGTTAAGAGCAAGCATTGCCTGGGCATTGTACAAAGATAGGTGGCCAGATTTGGCTCCTGACTTCTAGCTGGAGTAAAGCTTCTCACTTCAATGCACACATGAATCACCTGAAGATCTTAGGAAATTGTAGATTCTGACTCAGTAGATGTGGGGTTGACGTGTGTGTGTGTGTGTGTGTGTGTGTGTATTAGTCCTTCAGTCGTGTCCAACGGTTTGCAACCCCGTGTACTGGGGCCCACCAGGCTCCTCTCTGTCCATGGGATTTCCCAAGCAAGAATACCAGAGTGAGTGGCCGTTACCTTCTCTGGGGAATCTTCCTGATTCAGAGATCGAGCCCAGGTCTCCAGCATTGCAGGCAGATTCTTTACCGTTGGAGCCACTGGGGAAGCCCTAGGCAGCTGCATCTGCGAGATGCAAGCGATGCTGGCTGTTCTCAGAGCATGCTGTGACCCAGGGTGCAGAATGTTCCAGCTCGGCCATTCAGAGACCCTCAGTGATGCTCTGATTACAGATCCTGCTGTTCACTGAAGCAATGCTCATTCAAAAATCTGGACGCAAGTGGGTCCTAGTGATTTCTGTACAGCCTTCACCTCTGTCCTGGTTTTCCTTCTTTTAGTTCCTCGTGTTTTGTGTTTCATTTCCAGGATGGAAATGTCTTGATTATATCATAAATCATTCACAAACCTTTTCCAATGAGGCTATCACTCCAAACCCAGAAAGCAAAGGCAATTCAACTCCCCAGACCAGAAGCTGTGCAAACAAGACCTTCAGTGGAATATGGAAATATAAGCTGGGCCAGTATGAGCCCTGACAAGATACAGCCCCTCTCTGGGTCCTGATTCTTCAAGGAGGATAAACTAGAGCAGAGATGGGCAAAATTCTTTCTGCAAAGGGCCTAGCTGTAAGTCTTTTAGACTCTGTGGTCCACAGGGTCGCTGTTGCACTATCTAGCTCTGGCCATCATGGCCCGAAAGCCACCACAGACAATACGTCAGCGAATGGGCGTGGCTGTGTTCCAATAGAACTTTATGTATGGACATTGAAATTGGAAGTATTATATATATATAATCTCCATGTGTCATAAAATTCTTAGATCTCATTTGTTAAGAGCAAGCATTGCCTGGGCATTGTACAAAGATAGGTGGCCAGATTTGGCTCCCTGACTTCTAGCTGGAGTAAAGCTTCTCACTTCAATGCACACATGAATCACCTGAAGATCTTAGGAAATTGTAGATTCTGACTCAGTAGATGTGGGGTTGACGTGTGTGTGTGTGTGTGTGTGTGTGTGTATTAGTCCTTCAGTCGTGTCCAACGGTTTGCAACCCCGTGTACTGGGGCCCACCAGGCTCCTCTCTGTCCATGGGATTTCCCAAGCAAGAATACCAGAGTGAGTGGCCGTTACCTTCTCTGGGGAATCTTCCTGATTCAGAGATCGAGCCCAGGTCTCCAGCATTGCAGGCAGATTCTTTACCGTTGGAGCCACTGGGGAAGCCCTAGGCAGCTGCATCTGCGAGATGCAAGCGATGCTGGCTGTTCTCAGAGCATGCTGTGACCCAGGGTGCAGAATGTTCCAGCTCGGCCATTCAGAGACCCTCAGTGATGCTCTGATTACAGATCCTGCTGTTCACTGAAGCAATGCTCATTCAAAAATCTGGACGCAAGTGGGTCCTAGTGATTTCTGTACAGCCTTCACCTCTGTCCTGGTTTTCCTTCTTTTAGTTCCTCGTGTTTTGTGTTTCTTCTCCCTCACCTCCCGTCACTAGAACAGAAGCTCCTTGAGAGCAGGGATTTTGTGGCTTTGTTTGCCCCTGTCATCCTCCCGTCGTGCACAGGGCAGGTGTTCAGGAAGTATCTGTTGAAGAAATGAATGCAGGACAGGTGGTGCCGGATTATCCTCCCTTAGTGCTCATCCCCACGGGGACTCTGTCATTCTATCACCACCTAGTGGGCACTTCTGTGTACTGCGGGGCAGGGGAGAAAAAAAGCCCAGCAGGTATGACTGACCCAGGCAGGAGGCAGTGGAGGGTGCTGCGGGCGCCTTGGGATGCCCCTGCACCTGTGTTCTTCTTTGCCGACACCGAGCTCCTTGGAGGGGCGCCTTCCCGGAGGAGGTGGCATTTGAGCTGAACAATGAAAGCCATAAGACTGGGAAAGATGGAGGACTTCCCTGGGGGTCCAGGAGTGAAGAGCCTGCTTCCCAAGGCAGAGGGCCCAGGTTCAATCCCTGGTCAGGGAACTAGATTCCACATACCTCGGGGCAACTAAGCCTACTTACCTCAACTAGAGATAGCTTCCATGGGCTGCAGCAAAGACCCAGTGCAACCAAAAAAATTTTTTAAAAGAATGGGAATGGTGGGAATGAGAGGGAGCAAAGCCCTTCCTGATTGGGGAGGAAGTGCATGAGTAGAGGACTGGAGGCTGAAGGCATGGGCATGTGCCAAATGGACGAGCGGTATAAGCAATCGAGACGGGAAGTGGGAGGTGAGCCAGGGGATGACCCAGGAGGAGGGGAAGGGGCCCAAGGAATGTCCACTTGGCGTTTGATCTGGGCCAAGCATTTCATACACACGAGATCATTTAAGCTCTGCGAAGGCCAGTGAGGCAAAATTTAGCACCTCCATTTTACAGACGAGGAAACTGAGACCTCGATGGCTGAGGTGCCTCGTCCAAGGTCACACAGTTGACAAAGGATAGAACCGAATCGAAGTCATCTAATCCTTTCCCCTCTAAGGGAAGCACCTGCCCCTGACTTGGGCTTGAAGGGGGTATGTGGCGGGGGGTGGGGGGCAGGTGCAGGAAGCTAGGAGCTGGGGTTCCAGACACCCAGAGGCCTGAGTGCTTCACTCCTCCTTCCACATCTCTGGACCTGAGAGCTCTGGGACCCTGGAGTCTCCCTCTGTTCACCCTCACGGTCCGAGAACCCTGGCCTGGGGTGGGGCAGGATGTCTGGGTTCTCTCCTGGGCTCCCTTTACCTCTCTGAGCCACAAGGCACAATGGCTGCAATGACTGCTAAAGGGACCTCAGTGATCTCTCTCTTGTCATTATATAGATGTGGAAACTGCGGCCCAGAGATGGCAAAGAACTCCCCTGATGATAACCCCAAGCCAGGCTCAGTGGGGCTGCTGTCTTGGCCTCTGCCTGGGCTCACATCTGATGGCTGGAAGTTGCTGCTGCTGCAGAGGGTCTGAGCCCTAGACACAGAGGGCAACAGGGGGTCCAGATGGACCCTGCGGCAGGAGCAGGTTATTTCTGTGGGGATTTCTACCGGAGCCGTTTCTGCGAGGCTTCTCAGGGCACGGCTTGGGTTTAGCAATGAGCTGCAAAAGCTGGAATACGGGGTTCTGTGAGCTGAGGACAACTGTGCATTCCTAGAGGAGCCCAGCTCTTCTTTCCTCAAGGACTGAGTTCGGCTGTGGCGAGGAGGTGGAGCTGGGGTGATGGAGCAGTGATCCAGGGCCGAAGAGCAGCCACATTCACACAGGGCCAGAGCCCAGCACCCCCTCGCTACAGACGGAGCCGCGGAGGCCCACGGCGGCTGAGGTTGGGAGCAGCACAGCTCCACCCGCAGACTGGACTGCGGGTTTGGCACAGTTGAGGGGTTCCCCGGAAGCAGGCTCTGAGCTGGGGATTCAAGTGCTTTATCCAGGAAGTGCCTCAGAAGCCTGGAAGGCCAGTGAGGCAAAATTTAGCACCTCCATTTTACAGACGAGGAAACTGAGACCTCGATGGCTGAGGTGCCTCGTCCAAGGTCACACAGTTGACAAAGGATAGAACCGAATCGAAGTCATCTAATCCTTTCCCCTCTAAGGGAAGCCCCGGCCCCTGACTGGGGCTTGAAGGGGGTATGGGGGGGGGGGGGGGGGGCAGGTGCAGGAAGCTAGGAGCTGGGGTTCCAGACACCCAGAGGCCTGAGTGCTTCACTCCTCCTTCCACATCTCTGGACCTGAGAGCTCTGGGACCCTGGAGTCTCCCTCTGTTCACCCTCACGGTCCGAGAACCCTGGCCTGGGGTGGGGCAGGATGTCTGGGTTCTCTCCTGGGCTCCCTTTACCTCTCTGAGCCACAAGGCACAATGGCTGCAATGACTGCTAAAGGGACCTCAGTGATCTCTCTCTTGTCATTATATAGATGTGGAAACTGCGGCCCAGAGATGGCAAAGAACTCCCCTGATGATAACCCCAAGCCAGGCTCAGTGGGGCTGCTGTCTTGGCCTCTGCCTGGGCTCACATCTGATGGCTGGAAGTTGCTGCTGCTGCAGAGGGTCTGAGCCCTAGACACAGAGGGCAACAGGGGGTCCAGATGGACCCTGCGGCAGGAGCAGGTTATTTCTGTGGGGATTTCTACCGGAGCCGTTTCTGCGAGGCTTCTCAGGGCACGGCTTGGGTTTAGCAATGAGCTGCAAAAGCTGGAATACGGGGTTCTGTGAGCTGAGGACAACTGTGCATTCCTAGAGGAGCCCAGCTCTTCTTTCCTCAAGGACTGAGTTCGGCTGTGGCGAGGAGGTGGAGCTGGGGTGATGGAGCAGTGATCCAGGGCCGAAGAGCAGCCACATTCACACAGGGCCAGAGCCCAGCACCCCCTCGCTACAGACGGAGCCGCGGAGGCCCACGGCGGCTGAGGTTGGGAGCAGCACAGCTCCACCCGCAGACTGGACTGCGGGTTTGGCACAGTTGAGGGGTTCCCCGGAAGCAGGCTCTGAGCTGGGGATTCAAGTGCTTTATCCAGGAAGTGCCCTCAGAATGAGCCTGGAAAGGCCTGGGGCCCAGGAGGGGTGGGGGGATACAGAGTGCCCTTTCAGGCCTCCTCCTGCTTCCAAGGGAGCTCTAAAGTGTAAGTTACATCTCGGGATTCTCGAAACCCCAGGCAAGCGAGCTGGACTTCTACAGTCCCTGCGCCCATCCAGTCCCCCCATCCAAGGAGATCTGAGTATGGCTTCCTGGAGGAGGCGGCGCGGCCTCGCCCTGTGATGTGGAACAGGACGTGCGGGTTCTGCTGAGGCCACGGGCTTGAGGAGGGCCTGCGGGAGGAGCTCCGGCACACGGCCAGGAGGCCACAGCGGCCACGGTTGGGCCAGGCCACGGGGAAGCGTGGAGCTGGGAGGGGTGGCTCAGCTGCCCACAGGCGGCAGGTGAAGTGCACTCAACTATTTCAGCAAAAGTCCCATAAACCACCTCCGGAAATCCCTCTCTCATTTGCCACTGTTTGTGGCCAAAACTCTGAGCTGTGACGAGGAGGGACAAATAGCTTAGGTGAGAGGTAGGACTGTCTTATTCAGCCAAAACTCTTCAGAAATGAGTCACTGGCCTGACCTGGGTCCCAAGAGGCTCGGCCTACAAGAGTTTGGGGGCTCCCTGGCTCTGCCCTCTGGCCCCAGCGGGGCATCAGAGCTGGGCCCAGAGCCAAGGTGACGAGGGGCAGCTCAGGGAGGCGGGTCTGTGCTAGTGGGAACCCCTGTCTCTTTTGGTGACCCTGCTTCCCCTCGTGCCCTCCCTCCATAGAGGCCGCACCTGACCTCCTGGCCCCCAGCCTCCCCTCCTCCAATCCAGTCTCCTGGAGCTGCCAGAGGTCCCCCTGGAAAGCAAATCTGGTCCCATCCCCTCCCTGCCTGTCACCTTTCCAGGGTCCCCATTGCCCTCAGGAAAAAGACTAAGCCCCAGTGTCCTCCCAAGTCCTCTCCCTGTGGTGACGACGGGACTCCTAGCCCGCAGGGACTGAGAGCAGCAAACTTCAGGCAGAGACCAGGAGTCCCAGCATCTTCCCAGAGCCCAGCCGTAGGCCAGGGCAGTGCAGGCCCCGGCAGCGCTGGCAGCAGCCCAGCACTCCCGGAAGAGGAAAGAGCAGCCTCGGGACCGGCCCGAGCCTCCTTCCTCGGCTTCGCCTCTGTAATTAATTTATGGAAAGTGAGTCAACACAGTCCTGCAAATCTCGCCTAATCCCTGCCTCCACCGCAGGGAGCAGCGCCCTGGGGGTGGAGCTTTTCTTACAGTATTATATTAGGCTTTACTTCTGGGGGGAAAAAAAAGAAAGAAAGAGAAGCCAGGAAAACGCAGCATTTAAGCTCTAATCTCCCCAATAACTTTTGGAATGAGGAGGCTTTCAGGTGGTGTTTTGTGAGGCCTCAGAGAACCTTGAGGTCCTGCAGTCCCAGGAGGGCTTTGGCGGGCAGAGTTTAGCTCATCTAAAGTTCCTCTTGGCTCTATTTATGCTCAGCCAGAACCCGACCTCCTCTCTCCCTCTGCACCTCCACCGGACCTGACCCAGCGTCACTTCTGCAGGGTCCCCGGCCTCTCCGTGTTTTCTGCCTGGCCCTGCTCCAGGCCCTGCTCACAGGCACTCAGGGCTAAGACACTGCTCCTCTGAGAAGTTCTCTAAGGTCTCCCTGCTCCCTGCGGGGCAGTTATTCAGCCAAAACTCTTAAGAAATGAGTCACTGGCCTGACCTGGGTCCCAAGAGGCTCGGCCTACAAGAGTTTGGGGGCTCCCTGGCTCTGCCCTCTGGCCCCAGCGGGGCATCAGAGCTGGGCCCAGAGCCAAGGTGACGAGGGGCAGCTCAGGGAGGCGGGTCTGTGCTAGTGGGAACCCCTGTCTCTTTTGGTGACCCTGCTTCCCTCGTGCCTCCCTCCATAGAGGCCGCACCTGACCTCCTGGCCCCCAGCCTCCCCTCCTCCAATCCAGTCTCCTGGAGCTGCCAGAGGTCCCCCTGGAAAGCAAATCTGGTCCCATCCCCTCCCTGCCTGTCACCTTTCCAGGGTCCCCATTGCCCTCAGGAAAAAGACTAAGCCCCAGTGTCCTCCCAAGTCCTCTCCCTGTGGTGACGACGGGACTCCTAGCCCGCAGGGACTGAGAGCAGCAAACTTCAGGCAGAGACCAGGAGTCCCAGCATCTTCCCAGAGCCCAGCCGTAGGCCAGGGCAGTGCAGGCCCCGGCAGCGCTGGCAGCAGCCCAGCACTCCCGGAAGAGGAAAGAGCAGCCTCGGGACCGGCCCGAGCCTCCTTCCTCGGCTTCGCCTCTGTAATTAATTTATGGAAAGTGAGTCAACACAGTCCTGCAAATCTCGCCTAATCCCTGCCTCCACCGCAGGGAGCAGCGCCCTGGGGGTGGAGCTTTTCTTACAGTATTATATTAGGCTTTACTTCTGGGGGGAAAAAAAAGAAAGAAAGAAAAACCAGGAAAACGCAGCATTTAAGCTCTAATCTCCCCAATAACTTTTGGAATGAGGAGGCTTTCAGGTGGTGTTTTGTGAGGCCTCAGAGAACCTTGAGGTCCTGCAGTCCCAGGAGGGCTTTGGCGGGCAGAGTTTAGCTCATCTAAAGTTCCTCTTGGCTCTATTTATGCTCAGCCAGAACCCGACCTCCTCTCTCCCTCTGCACCTCCACCGGACCTGACCCAGCGTCACTTCTGCAGGGTCCCCGGCCTCTCCGTGTTTTCTGCCTGGCCCTGCTCCAGGCCCTGCTCACAGGCACTCAGGGCTAAGACACTGCTCCTCTGAGAAGTTCTCTAAGGTCTCCCTGCTCCCTGCGGGGAGCTCAGGAGTCGCTCAGGCCCATGAAGGCCACACGATGCCCTCCACCCTTGGTCCCTCCCTTCTCCTATGCCCCTGGAATCCCTCGATACTGCACACTCTGCCTGCCTCTTGCACCAGCTGATCCCGCTGCAAGGAATGGTCTTCCTACTAATCTCACTCAAAAGTTTGCCCTTTGCAGCTTTCTTTTTTTTTAAATTTTGGCCTCTTTTTTTGGTCCTTCATTTATTTATTTTCATCCATCTTAATTCTTTGGCCTGTGTGGGCCTCCCATCGCAGTGGACTCTTCCGTTGCAGAGCACTGGCTCTGGGCGCATGCACTCCAGAGCACTGGCTGGTAGTTGGACACACCGGTCCAGCCACTATGCAGCATATGGGATCTTCCTGAGTCAGGGATCGAACCGGCGCCCCTTGCACTGCAAGGTGGACTCTTTATCCACTGGACCAGCAGGGAAACCCTTTTGCAGCTTTCCTGATCACACTCACGCTCCATTTATTCTCTACTCTCCTACTCACCAACCCAAAACAACCTTTTTTCCTGGCTTATTGTCTCATTTCCCTCTATTCTCCACTGGCATGTCGGCTGAGAGCAAGGGGTCTGTTTTAATAATGAAAATTTTGTATTTGGAATTAGCTGTCTGGGCTCAGTGTAGACGATCCCATACTCTGTTGGCAGCATCCAGAGCATCATAGTCAGGAGCCAGTGGAACGGGCACCTTCTTCTCTCCGTCAGGCCTGATGCGGGGGTGGACCTTGGCCACGTCAGGGTCACAGAGCTTCTTCACAGCCTGTTTAACCTGAGGCTTCCTGGCCTTGATCTCCGCGATGAACGCAAGGGTGTTGTTGTCTATTTTCTTCTTGGATGACTCTGTGGTGAGGGGGAACTCCTCGATGGCAGTGTGGTCAAGCTTCTTTCTCCTAGGGGTGCTCCTCCGAGGATATTTTCTAAGCCGCAGTGTTTTGTTTTGGGCCGACGGAAGGTGGGTGACTTCCGGATCTTTTCTATCACGGCTGTGGGTGCCTTTCAACACTGCTTTCATGGCCTTCAAAGCCTTTGCTTTGGCTTTGGCTTCGGGAGGGGCAGGGGCTTGCTGCCCCAGGGCCTGCTGAGGTCCCTGGCAGGCACCTGAGTCATATGCAGAGAACACCTGGAGGGACTGCTTCAGTTCATGCCTCACCCGGCCTCTCATCAGGCCTAAGTCACACCTTCTCCCCACTCAAAGGATTTTTGTTCACTGACATATCTCCAGTACTGGCAGCAGTGCCTGGCATGTAGCCAATGCTCAATAAATAGTAATCAAATGAATGAATGAAGTGTATCTGTCATTCGACAGAGAGGGTGGGCAGATATCCTTGTGATGTTCAGGGGTGTCCTCTCCGGGCACGTGGAGTCAGCCTGACTTTACAAACTCCTCCGGGAAGTCTTCTGTCCAGGTTCTAAATGGAAGTTCTGGCCTCAGGGGGGCAGCTCTGATCATTCAATAGGACTCACTTTTCCATTGGTACGAACACCCCCTCTTATAGGGAGCTCTCCCCAAACCCTTCCCAACCCTCAGGGAAAGTCTGTCCTACCCCTTTCTGGCCTGACACTTTCTCCCTTGTGGTCTGTTTCGGCGGTTGGTGTCAGGCTGAGGTCCCTGGCAGGCACCTGAGTCAGATGCAGAGAACACCTGGAGGGACTGCTTCAGTTCATGCCTCACGCGGCCTCTCATCAAGCCTAAGTCACACCTTCTCCCCCCTCAAGCCTCACAACAACCCTCGCTATGACAACTGAGGTAGTCATTCTCATCCCCAGTTTACAGATAAGGAAACTGCGGTCAGAGGCCACAGACGTGACTTACCCAAGTCCCACAGCTGGTGTCACAAGGTGGAGTGAGCTCCTTGGCCCCCACGCCAGCCCCACGGCGTTCAGCATGGTGCTCAAAACGTGTTTGGGAAATGACCAGCCTGAGTTCTGGGGCTTCTGAGCGAGTGATGAGGACGCTATATCACACAGCGTGTGCCAACCCGCTGCCGGACTGGTCCGTGTGGCCTGTCCTTGCTCAGCCGAGTGTTGAGATGGAGACTCCCCTGATGTTCTGTGCAGGGAAAGAAAAGGCAGTAACTCTCTCTTCCCCCATGGGACTCATGGGGGTCAAAAGGATGTAAAAGGTTGTACCACGCCCCAGTGGCCATCCCTTGTCCTTAGCCTCTCCCCGGGGCAAAGTCAAGGCCCAGAAGAGTGGAGCAATGAGTCAAAATTAGGGACAGAGTTGGGATCAGTGACTCTTGGCCTCAGTCCTCTCTTGTTCTCTGAGTCTATCTGCTATGTCTCTAACACCATTATCCCTAGGACTCAGAGCTCAGTTTTCTCATTTGTAAAGTCAGAAAACTGTACCTATCTAATAGGATCAAAGACTAAAAATGAATGAATGAAGTGTATCTGTCATTCGACAGAGAGGGTGGGCAGATATCCTTGTGATGTTCAGGGGTGTCCTCTCCGGGCACGTGGAGTCAGCCTGACTTTACAAACTCCTCCGGGAAGTCTTCTGTCCAGGTTCTAAATGGAAGTTCTGGCCTCAGGGG
This sequence comes from Tragulus kanchil, assembly GCA_022376925.1. Lineage (NCBI taxonomy): Eukaryota > Metazoa > Chordata > Mammalia > Artiodactyla > Tragulidae > Tragulus > Tragulus kanchil. The sequence continues at coordinate 46,962,289 of JAIOJX010000023.1, forward strand.
GGCAGCTCTGATCATTCAATAGGACTCACTTTTCCATTGGTACGAACACCCCCTCTTATAGGGAGCTCTCCCCAAACCCTTCCCAACCCTCAGGGAAAGTCTGTCCTACCCCTTTCTGGCCTGACACTTTCTCCCTTGTGGTCTGTTTCGGCGGTTGGTGTCAGGCTGAGGTCCCTGGCAGGCACCTGAGTCAGATGCAGAGAACACCTGGAGGGACTGCTTCAGTTCATGCCTCACGCGGCCTCTCATCAAGCCTAAGTCACACCTTCTCCCCACTCAAGCCTCACAACAACCCTCGCTATGACAACTGAGGTAGTCATTCTCATCCCCAGTTTACAGATAAGGAAACTGCGGTCAGAGGCCACAGACGTGACTTACCCAAGTCCCACAGCTGGTGTCACAAGGTGGAGTGAGCTCCTTGGCCCCCACGCCAGCCCCACGGCGTTCAGCATGGTGCTCAAAACGTGTTTGGGAAATGACCAGCCTGAGTTCTGGGGCTTCTGAGCGAGTGATGAGGACGCTATATCACACAGCGTGTGCCAACCCGCTGCCGGACTGGTCCGTGTGGCCTGTCCTTGCTCAGCCGAGTGTTGAGATGGAGACTCCCCTGATGTTCTGTGCAGGGAAAGAAAAGGCAGTAACTCTCTCTTCCCCCATGGGACTCATGGGGGTCAAAAGGATGTAAAAGGTTGTACCACGCCCCAGTGGCCATCCCTTGTCCTTAGCCTCTCCCCGGGGCAAAGTCAAGGCCCAGAAGAGTGGAGCAATGAGTCAAAATTAGGGACAGAGTTGGGATCAGTGACTCTTGGCCTCAGTCCTCTCTTGTTCTCTGAGTCTATCTGCTATGTCTCTAACACCATTATCCCTAGGACTCAGAGCTCAGTTTTCTCATTTGTAAAGTCAGAAAACTGTACCTATCTAATAGGATCAAAGACTAAACGAGGGGAACACAGGAAAGTGCCTTGCACAGGACCTGGCAGAAAGTAAATTCTTAATTAAATCAGAGCATGTAGTGATCAGTGGGTTCCAAGAGAGGCCCCTTTGTTGCATTGTCTCCTCCTTCCCTGCCTTACAGATGGTTCTTTCAGGCTTACAGCTGCGAACTTGGAGGTAGTTAGAAGAAGACCTATTTCTTTAGGGAAATAAAAACAATTAAAATCCTAGTGCCCATGGTGGAGATGGTGGAACAAAACTAGTACATCATTGCAGCATTTTCTGGGTATTTTAAATATGCAAGGTAAGTCTTTTATGAAGTTAAATATTAATAAAGTTTCATTTTGTCAGAATTCTCCCACCTTCTAAAATGTACGTCAAGAAACAGATAACTTCGAAAACGTCCAGTTAAGTGAGCTGTCCACTGGATTTACAATAACTGCCACGCAAGGCATGTTTTAAAACAGGCAAACAAATATAAATGTTTTCTCTCATCTTTTGTCAGGATCTGTCTCCAGTCTGGTGAATTCTGAATCATGCCCTGGCAGGACGAGACCTGTCCTGGAATGAGGTCCAGTGGTTCTCCATGAACCTGCAGGTCACAAGGGCCAGCCTTTTGCAAGTAGCACTTTGACAGATCCCATCAAGAACCATGAAAGCCATTCATATACTTTGAGCAGTTATTGACTCTGGAATCTATCCTGGTGAAATAATTCTGAAATGCAAAATGTAAGCACTGAAGATGTTAACTATAGTGTTGTTTACAGTTGAGGAAAATAGTAAACACATTCAATCTACAGCAAGAGGGGGATGACTTAGTACACTGTGCTGGAGCCCTTGATGGTTCTTTGACCAATACAAATGGTCATTTTGAAGACTAGGTGCAATTTCCCTGGTCATCCAGTGGTTAAGACTCCATGCTTCCACTGCAGGGGGCACAGGTTCAATCCCTGATTGGGGAACTAAGATCCTGTATGCCTCTCTGTGCAGCTAAAAAGTTTAAAAAAATGGATGATGATGATGGTGAAGACCGTGTAGCAACATAAATGAGGTTTATGGTCAAAGGTTTCATATCGAAGGAGAAATATAAAGCTGCATTGAGACTCTGATGCATGAGCTCTGAGGGCAATTTTCCTTCCTTGCTCTCTGGTCCTCACAACAGCTCTCTGAGGTCGAATAGGATCATTAGTTATTCTCTCATTAGCCTGGGGAGGAAAGGGAGACCATGGGATCTCAGATTCTGAACTGGGGCAGCTCTGAAGGCAGAACCCAGTGCTGCCTCAGAGGAGTGTGCCCCTGATGGGGCCCAGCAGCAAGCCCCCAGCTCCCCAGCAAGGAAGCACCAGACAAAGGCCAGTTCTCAAGTCCCCTCCCATCTCATCCAGGAAGGGTGACCCCTATTGCAGCATTTTCTGGGTATTTTAAATATGCAAGGTAAGTCTTTTATGAAGTTAAATATTAATAAAGTTTCATTTTGTCAGAATTCTCCCACCTTCTAAAATGTACGTCAAGAAACAGATAACTCGAAAACGTCCAGTTAAGTGAGCTGTCCACTGGATTTACAATAACTGCCACGCAAGGCATGTTTTAAAACAGGCAAACAAATATAAATGTTTTCTCTCATCTTTTGTCAGGATCTGTCTCCAGTCTGGTGAATTCTGAATCATGCCCTGGCAGGACGAGACCTGTCCTGGAATGAGGTCCAGTGGTTCTCCATGAACCTGCAGGTCACAAGGGCCAGCCTTTTGCAAGTAGCACTTTGACAGATCCCATCAAGAACCATGAAAGCCATTCATATACTTTGAGCAGTTATTGACTCTGGAATCTATCCTGGTGAAATAATTCTGAAATGCAAAATGTAAGCACTGAAGATGTTAACTATAGTGTTGTTTACAGTTGAGGAAAATAGTAAACACATTCAATCTACAGCAAGAGGGGGATGACTTAGTACACTGTGCTGGAGCCCTTGATGGTTCTTTGACCAATACAAATGGTCATTTTGAAGACTAGGTGCAATTTCCTGGTCATCCAGTGGTTAAGACTCCATGCTTCCACTGCAGGGGGCACAGGTTCAATCCCTGATTGGGGAACTAAGATCCTGTATGCCTCTCTGTGCAGCTAAAAAGTTTAAAAAAATGGATGATGATGATGGTGAAGACCGTGTAGCAACATAAATGAGGTTTATGGTCAAAGGTTTCATATCGAAGGAGAAATATAAAGCTGCATTGAGACTCTGATGCATGAGCTCTGAGGGCAATTTTCCTTCCTTGCTCTCTGGTCCTCACAACAGCTCTCTGAGGTCGAATAGGATCATTAGTTATTCTCTCATTAGCCTGGGGAGGAAAGGGAGACCATGGGATCTCAGATTCTGAACTGGGGCAGCTCTGAAGGCAGAACCCAGTGCTGCCTCAGAGGAGTGTGCCCCTGATGGGGCCCAGCAGCAAGCCCCCAGCTCCCCAGCAAGGAAGCACCAGACAAAGGCCAGTTCTCAAGTCCCCTCCCATCTCATCCAGGAAGGGTGACCCCTGGGCAGCTGTTTCTTCCTCCTCAGGCTGGAATTTCCCCTCTTGGGCAGTTTGGAAGAACCCCAGTCCCGGGCCCCATCTTGCTCTGGGCTGGGCTTATAGGAAGCCCCCTCCGCACACTTGACCCATGAGATCATGCGGGAAAACCCTTAGAAACTCGAATACGTGCTGCAGGTGCGATTGTTCCTGTTATTAAAAACAAGTTGTAATGCGAAATCTTTCCATCATGCAAATACTACTGGTGATAATCTAACAAATGTTCTCCTCTTCATGGCCACCTTAGGAAATAAAGCCTTACGGAGACACTTGGAGGCTCCTGGGCACCCCTGATCCTTATCCTGCCTCCACCTCTGTCACAAAGGTAACCCAAACCACAAAGGGGTGTTTATCTCTAATCTTCAGCAATATTGTTTTGCAGGCTTTTAAACTTTCAATACTTCATACTGTCTTGTATTCACTCAACAAATACTTTCAATTATTGCTTCAAATTCTTTAATCTTTTAGGGCTTTCAATAAATATCTATGTTTTTCAGTTTTGGTAGAAATTTGTGTATTTCTACTAAGATTTCAAATTCGCTGGCATAAAGTTGTTGATAGCACTCTCTTATTATATTTTGCTCTGTAATCTTTTTTTTTCTTTTCCCCATCATGCCTCTTTTATTTATATTTATTTTCATCCATCTTTTTATTCTTTAGCCTGTGTGGGACTCCCATTGCAGTGGCCTCTCGTTGCAGAGCACTGGCTCTGGGTGCATGCGCTCCAGAGCGCTGGCTCATAATTGGACACACTGGTCCAGCTACTCTGTGGCATGTGGGATCTTCCCAAGCCAGGGATCGAACCGGTGTCCCTTGCACTGCAAGGTGGACCCTTTACCCACTGGACCACCTGAGAAGCCCCTTCTCAGTTATCTTTTATTTGCAAATGTAGCCTCACGGAAAGATACCTTCTCCAGATCTGTGTCTGTCTTGATCTTACTAACTTTTAAACCTGCTTGAACTATAGTTACATCACTCTTTTCATCTACCGTATCATTTATTTGTTTTTTTTTTTTTTTCTATCACCTCAAGTCCCTCCCATCTCATCCAGGAAGGGTGACCCTGGGCAGCTGTTTCTTCCTCCTCAGGCTGGAATTTCCTCTTGGGCAGTTTGGAAGAACCCCAGTCCCGGGCCCCATCTTGCTCTGGGCTGGGCTTATAGGAAGCCCCCTCCGCACACTTGACCCATGAGATCATGCGGGAAAACCCTTAGAAACTCGAATACGTGCTGCAGGTGCGATTGTTCCTGTTATTAAAAACAAGTTGTAATGCGAAATCTTTCCATCATGCAAATACTACTGGTGATAATCTAACAAATGTTCTCCTCTTCATGGCCACCTTAGGAAATAAAGCCTTACGGAGACACTTGGAGGCTCCTGGGCACCCCTGATCCTTATCCTGCCTCCACCTCTGTCACAAAGGTAACCCAAACCACAAAGGGGTGTTTATCTCTAATCTTCAGCAATATTGTTTTGCAGGCTTTTAAACTTTCAATACTTCATACTGTCTTGTATTCACTCAACAAATACTTTCAATTATTGCTTCAAATTCTTTAATCTTTTAGGGCTTTCAATAAATATCTATGTTTTTCAGTTTTGGTAGAAATTTGTGTATTTCTACTAAGATTTCAAATTCGCTGGCATAAAGTTGTTGATAGCACTCTCTTATTATATTTTGCTCTGTAATCTTTTTTTTTCTTTTCCCCATCATGCCTCTTTTATTTATATTTATTTTCATCCATCTTTTTATTCTTTAGCCTGTGTGGGACTCCCATTGCAGTGGCCTCTCGTTGCAGAGCACTGGCTCTGGGTGCATGCGCTCCAGAGCGCTGGCTCATAATTGGACACACTGGTCCAGCTACTCTGTGGCATGTGGGATCTTCCCAAGCCAGGGATCGAACCGGTGTCCCTTGCACTGCAAGGTGGACCCTTTACCCACTGGACCACCTGAGAAGCCCCTTCTCAGTTATCTTTTATTTGCAAATGTAGCCTCACGGAAAGATACCTTCTCCAGATCTGTGTCTGTCTTGATCTTACTAACTTTTAAACCTGCTTGAACTATAGTTACATCACTCTTTTCATCTACCGTATCATTTATTTGTATATTTTCTTTTTTCTCCATTGATCCATATTTCCAGAGATTTTTCTATTCTGTCTTTTCAAAGAATCAACTCTTAGTTTTATTGGTCTTAACCTGGCATTTTTACTTTCTATTTCATTAATTTCCATTTTGTTTTTTTTAAATCTCTTTCCTTATATTGTTTTCAAGTTTACTGTAATTTTTTCAAACTCCTTATATTTGACACTAGGTCGTTAGTTTGCTCTGTGGGGATCTTCCCGCCAGCTGAATTGAGCAGAGCGCTAGCTGATTTGAGAGGACTGTGGGATGAGGAGGTCAGATGTAGAGACTGAGGTCCCATAGTGGGGTAGGGGAGGAGTCTAAATTACAAGACCCTCCATGGGGAAGCAGGATTCCAGGCCTAACCTTAATGCAATACTGCTTGCTTTCCAAACTATTAATATAGCAAACACAAAAACCCACAAAGAGGAGGAAAATAGAGGTGTCATCAGCAACAGCGTTTTGATAGTTGGAAACTAGATGAACTTAACAGGCCCAATAAAGCCATATCCCAGAGATGAAGAAGCAGCCTGATACATACCACAGAACCACGAAGAAGTCTCAAACCAAGTTCATCAAGCAGACTGAGTTTAATATGGGGTGGCTTTGACAGAGGAAAGATCTACATGTTTGCAGAGCAAAAGAAGATATACATACAAAGGATTACAAATCAGCATGGCACTGGATCTTTTCCCCATCATGCCTCTTTTATTTATATTTATTTTCATCCATTTTATTCTTTAGCCTGTGTGGACTCCCATTGCAGTGGCCTCTCGTTGCAGAGCACTGGCTCTGGGTGCATGCGCCAGAGCGCTGGCTCATAATTGGACACACTGGTCCAGCTACTCTGTGGCATGTGGGATCTTCCCAAGCCAGGATCGAACCGGTGTCCCTTGCACTGCAAGGTGGACCCTTTACCCACTGGACCACCTGAGAAGCCCCTTCTCAGTTATCTTTTATTTGCAAATGTAGCCTCACGGAAAGATACCTTCTCCAGATCTGTGTCTGTCTTGATCTTACTAACTTTTAAACCTGCTTGAACTATAGTTACATCACTCTTTTCATCTACCGTATCATTTATTTGTATATTTTCTTTTTTCTCCATTGATCCATATTTCCAGAGATTTTTCTATTCTGTCTTTTCAAAGAATCAACTCTTAGTTTTATTGGTCTTAACCTGGCATTTTTACTTTCTATTTCATTAATTTCCATTTTGTTTTTTTTAAATCTCTTTCCTTATATTGTTTTCAAGTTTACTGTAATTTTTTCAAACTCCTTATATTTGACACTAGGTCGTTAGTTTGCTCTGTGGGGATCTTCCCGCCAGCTGAATTGAGCAGAGCGCTAGCTGATTTGAGAGGACTGTGGGATGAGGAGGTCAGATGTAGAGACTGAGGTCCCATAGTGGGGTAGGGGAGGAGTCTAAATTACAAGACCCTCCATGGGGAAGCAGGATTCCAGGCCTAACCTTAATGCAATACTGCTTGCTTTCCAAACTATTAATATAGCAAACACAAAAACCCACAAAGAGGAGGAAAATAGAGGTGTCATCAGCAACAGCGTTTTGATAGTTGGAAACTAGATGAACTTAACAGGCCCAATAAAGCCATATCCCAGAGATGAAGAAGCAGCCTGATACATACCACAGAACCACGAAGAAGTCTCAAACCAAGTTCATCAAGCAGACTGAGTTTAATATGGGGTGGCTTTGACAGAGGAAAGATCTACATGTTTGCAGAGCAAAAGAAGATATACATACAAAGGATTACAAATCAGCATGGCACTGGATTCATTAAAAATAGCATCAGTGGAAGCCAGAACACAATGGAATAACAGGTTCAAAGTTCTGAGTTTGTGACTAAATTGATGATAAAAATGAGCAAACTAAGCTAATGATTAAAACAAGTCTGTATTTACTGGGAAAACAAAATGCCATGCAGAAAAAGAAAAACATAGTATCCTACACAGTTCATTTGACAATAGATTTACAGCCAGGATGGGCTTTCCAGGTGGGGCAGTGATAAAGAATCTAATGGCCAATGCAGAAGATGCAAGAGATGCAGGTTCAATCCCTGGGTCGGGGAAAACCCCAAGAGTAGGAATAGGAAATAGCAACCTACTTCAGTATTCCTGCCTGGAAAATCCCATGGACCGAGGAGCCTGGCAGTCTAGAGTCCATGGGGTCACAAAGAGTTACAAGACTGAGCAGATACACATTACAGTCAGAATAAGGCAAATAAGGAATATTAACCTAATCAGAATGACAACTGTATTGGGAGGCTGATGACGAGGATGTCTATGTGGGTCTCTGGGATGTCTGGTGGGTTTGTAAGGGTTATGTTTAGGGGGATGGATTACTTAAAGAGTTAAATTCTCTCTTCACAATGAGAAATTAGATAATGCCCAAACCTGAAAAGTCAAGAAGTAGCAACGTAAGCCTGTTCTTTAGGGAAACTGGAAAATATCAGAAAGATTGAAATCTGTATCTCTGAGACTGAGAGAGACAGGTAGGGTGGGGAGTTGAAGGGAATTGCTGGTTTTCATAAGAAACCATGTAGAATTTTTCAGCTTTTAAAATTATATGCATGTTTGCCTTTGATCAAAATAAAAGGTAAATTTTAAAAACTCCAGAAATGGGATGGCTGGGTTCACAGGCATATCTGTTTCTAGGAGCTGACTCACAGAGCCAAGTGGGATACCCATTTCATCCTCTTCCAGAAGTAAATTAGTCTCTAACTTCTGGTCCTTTCTAGCACAATTATAAATGTTCAGATCTCTGCCAGCTTGATGATTGAAAAAAAAAAAAAAGGATCCTATTGTGGTTTTAATTTGTATTTCTTTGACTTCCAAATAGTTTTACATAGTGAACAGATTTAACCCTTTTTTAGTTCTGTTTTGATTCATTTCCTGTTACAGCTCTTTGTCCATTTTTATCTTGGAGGCTTCATCTTTTTCACCATTGGTTTATAAGGGCTTTTAAAATAGCACTAAATCTTGATCTATCATGTGTTACAAATATTTCTACTCCCCACCATGGGTCCTTCTGCTTTTCTTTTCTTTTTTTACAGAAGATATGTGGGATCTTAGATCCCCAGATCAGGGAAATCGAACCCGTGCTCCCCTGCCGTGGAAGCGTGGAGTCTAACCACTGGATTGCCAGGGAAGTCCCTAATTTTCTTTTTCTTTTTTTTTGATGTGAGGAATTTTTTGTTTTTATGGTTCAGTCCATCCATCACGTTTTTTACCTGGGGATCATGCTTGGAAAACCCTTGCTCGTTCATGAGCTTTTACAAATAGAGCTTTTCTCATTTTGTCTAATATTCATAAACAGTATTTCATCGAGTCTAAGTTTTCATATTTTAAATCTTTGAAATTGGGATGTGTTTATAATCACTGGTGCTCAGGCGGCAGTCACTGCCTGACCACCCCACATCCAAATGTGCAGAAAATGATACAATAGTGGAATACTCTTTGAGGAACGCTGCATTCCCACCTGTGTCCTTTTTCTCCAGCATTCTAGCCTTTAGATGGTCAGTGGAAATGACATGAGAGGCTTTCCTGTTTGTCTGGCAAAACCTCCACAGCGTCCTCTCTCTTCCTCTGACTGCTGTTGGAGAATCTAGCAGCAGTTCTAGGTGCTAGAAGAACCAAAGGCAGAGGAGTTTAGGTCCATGAAAAGCCTCATGGGAGATGCTCACTGACCAGGGGTCCTCACGAGGGAAAGTTTTAGGTCCTACTCTGATCAAAATAAAAGGTAAATTTTAAAACTCCAGAAATGGGATGGCTGGGTTCACAGGCATATCTGTTTCTAGGAGCTGACTCACAGAGCCAAGTGGGATCCCTTTCCTCTTCCAGAAGTAAATTAGTCTCTAACTTCTGGTCCTTTCTAGCACAATTATAAATGTTCAGATCTCTGCCAGCTTGATGATTGAAAAAAAAAAAAAAGGATCCTATTGTGGTTTTAATTTGTATTTCTTTGACTTCCAAATAGTTTTACATAGTGAACAGATTTAACCCTTTTTTAGTTCTGTTTTGATTCATTTCCTGTTACAGCTCTTTGTCCATTTTTATCTTGGAGGCTTCATCTTTTTCACCATTGGTTTATAAGGGCTTTTAAAATAGCACTAAATCTTGATCTATCATGTGTTACAAATATTTCTACTCCCCACCATGGGTCCTTCTGCTTTTCTTTTCTTTTTTTACAGAAGATATGTGGGATCTTAGATCCCCAGATCAGGGAAATCGAACCCGTGCTCCCCTGCCGTGGAAGCGTGGAGTCTAACCACTGGATTGCCAGGGAAGTCCCTAATTTTCTTTTTCTTTTTTTTTGATGTGAGGAATTTTTTGTTTTTATGGTTCAGTCCATCCATCACGTTTTTTACCTGGGGATCATGCTTGGAAAACCCTTGCTCGTTCATGAGCTTTTACAAATAGAGCTTTTCTCATTTTGTCTAATATTCATAAACAGTATTTCATCGAGTCTAAGTTTTCATATTTTAAATCTTTGAAATTGGGATGTGTTTATAATCACTGGTGCTCAGGCGGCAGTCACTGCCTGACCACCCCACATCCAAATGTGCAGAAAATGATACAATAGTGGAATACTCTTTGAGGAACGCTGCATTCCCACCTGTGTCCTTTTTCTCCAGCATTCTAGCCTTTAGATGGTCAGTGGAAATGACATGAGAGGCTTTCCTGTTTGTCTGGCAAAACCTCCACAGCGTCCTCTCCTCTCTTCCTCTGACTGCTGTTGGAGAATCTAGCAGCAGTTCTAGGTGCTAGAAGAACCAAAGGCAGAGGAGTTTAGGTCCATGAAAAGCCTCATGGGAGATGCTCACTGACCAGGGGTCCTCACTGTCACTGGTGTGAATAAGAAATAAATGGTTATTACGTTAAGCTATTGATACCCTTACTTCTGACTGAAATATGAATCCCCCTAGATTAGAGTTGAGAGTGTTTTATCATTGAGTATGATGTTGGTTTGTGATTTAGACAAATGCACATTATCTGACACTTTTTAAAAAAAATATCAAGTCTTAGAATGGGAGTTATTCTAAGTGCATAAAATTAATTGGACATTTTTAAACTTTTTTTAAACTCTAGAAAAGGTTAACTAGCTAGGAGTTAATTGTTATGCGAAACTTTGACAAGATTCATCCTGAGAACCGCCTGTGTCCTTTAGCAAGAGTAGAGCTTGAATAAGCTTTACTTTTTCAGAATAGCTTTTTAAAATTATTTTTTTAAGAGCAGTTTTGGATTCACAGCAAAATTGAGAGGAAGGTACAGATATTTCCCTCTCTCTACACATGCATAGACTCCTCCATTATCAACATTTCCATTCTAGGATGGTGCATTTTTAAGCAAGGATGAATCTATATTAACACACTGTTATCATCCAGAGTCCCTAGTTAACTTTAGGGCTCATCTTGGTATTATATATCACAGGGGTGTGGTCAAATGCACAGTGGTGTTCCCATCATTATAGTAACATACATCCTAAAAATCCCAAGTGTCCCACCTATTTATCGTTCTCTCATCTCCTCCCACCAACCCCTGAAAACCACAGGTCCTTTTCACTGTCTCCATCGTTTTGCCTTTCCTAGAATGTCTTACAGTTGGAATCATACAGACTTTACAGATAGGCTCCTTTCCCCTAGTAATATGCACTTAAGATTCTTGATTCTTTCATGTTCTTGACGCCATGAAACTCCTAGTGGAGAACATAGGTGAAACCTCCTCTGACATAAACTGCACCAGTATTTTCTTAGGTCAGTCTCTCAATTGCACTTAAGGTCTATACCTTTCACCAGACAGACGACTCCAGGAATTTTTTATCCAGTTTTTTTCCACCTCCTCCACCTTCCAGCATCTACCTGTTTTCCAAGGTCCTACTAAAATGCAGCTCCTTCAAGGAAAATTTCAGCTTCCTAAGTCTGAATCAGTTTTCCCTGGACTTCCTGACAGTCCAATGGTTAGAATCTGCCTGCCAAGGCAGGAGACGAGATTTGAAATAAATGGTTATTACGTTAAGCTATTGATACCCTTACTTCTGACTGAAATATGAATCCCCCTAGATTAGAGTTGAGAGTGTTTTATCATTGAGTATGATGTTGGTTTGTGATTTAGACAAATGCACATTATCTGACACTTTTTAAAAAAAATATCAAGTCTTAGAATGGGAGTTATTCTAAGTGCATAAAATTAATTGGACATTTTTAAACTTTTTTTAAACTCTAGAAAAGGTTAACTAGCTAGGAGTTAATTGTTATGCGAAACTTTGACAAGATTCATCCTGAGAACCGCCTGTGTCCTTTAGCAAGAGTAGAGCTTGAATAAGCTTTACTTTTTCAGAATAGCTTTTTAAAATTATTTTTTTAAGAGCAGTTTTGGATTCACAGCAAAATTGAGAGGAAGGTACAGATATTTCCCTCTCTCTACACATGCATAGACTCCTCCATTATCAACATTTCCATTCTAGGATGGTGCATTTTTAAGCAAGGATGAATCTATATTAACACACTGTTATCATCCAGAGTCCCTAGTTAACTTTAGGGCTCATCTTGGTATTATATATCACAGGGGTGTGGTCAAATGCACAGTGGTGTTCCCATCATTATAGTAACATACATCCTAAAAATCCCAAGTGTCCCACCTATTTATCGTTCTCTCATCTCCTCCCACCAACCCCTGAAAACCACAGGTCCTTTTCACTGTCTCCATCGTTTTGCCTTTCCTAGAATGTCTTACAGTTGGAATCATACAGACTTTACAGATAGGCTCCTTTCCCCTAGTAATATGCACTTAAGATTCTTGATTCTTTCATGTTCTTGACGCCATGAAACTCCTAGTGGAGAACATAGGTGAAACCTCCTCTGACATAAACTGCACCAGTATTTTCTTAGGTCAGTCTCTCAATTGCACTTAAGGTCTATACCTTTCACCAGACAGACGACTCCAGGAATTTTTTATCCAGTTTTTTTCCACCTCCTCCACCTTCCAGCATCTACCTGTTTTCCAAGGTCCTACTAAAATGCAGCTCCTTCAAGGAAAATTTCAGCTTCCTAAGTCTGAATCAGTTTTCCCTGGACTTCCCTGACAGTCCAATGGTTAGGAATCTGCCTGCCAAGGCAGGAGACGTAGATTTGATCCTTGGTCTAATTCTGCATGCCTTGGGGCAACTATGGAAGCCTGTGTGTATGTACATGCTAAGTCACCTCAGTCATGTCCGATTCTTTGCAACCCTATAGGCTGTAGCCCTCCAGGCTCCTCTGTCCATGGGCTTCTCTAGGCAAGAATACTGGAGTGGGTTGCCACGCCCTCCTCCCGAGGATCTTCCAGATTCAGGGACTGAACCTGCATCTCTCATGTCTCCCGCCCTAGCACCCCCTGGGAAGAACATTGAAGCCCATGTGCCACAACTCTTCAGTCCACACACCCTTGTTGGGGCTCCACAACAGGGGAAGCCACCACAAAATGAAGCCTGTGCATTGCAGCTAGACAGGAGCTCGCTGCAACTAGAGAAAGCCCGTGTGCAGCAACAAAGACTCAGAGTAGCAAAAAGAAAAAAGAAAAACAACAACAAAAAAGAATCAGTTTCCCCTCTCCCAGACCCTACACACTTCTTCCTGTAGCAGGAAGTCTGGACCTCTCCACATCACATTTAAATGTCAGTAGAGGCAGCATGAGGTAGTAGAATGTGGATAGAGCTGGGCTGGAGTCTCAACCTTACCACTTCCTCACTGGGACTTTGCCCCCTCTCCCTATACTTAACCTCTCTGAGCATAAGTATTCTCATGTATAAAATGGCATAATGATCATACCTACCTCCCAGGTGCCAGGTGCTTCTTACTGATATGTGAATGTGTCCCCTGCCATCTCCCAAGGGCAGGCTCAGAGTGTGAATCTTGGAAATCCCAGGAAATTCTGACTTGAGATCCCCAAAGGAAGCCCTGAGAGGCCATGTACAGATCCTGGCGGGTGAGCACAAATCACCTGACAGTTGGTTTTCCCTTACTCTGGAGAAGCCCTAACCAGCTCTCTCAAGCTCTCCTGTGCTGCCTTGGTTTGACCTCCAGCCTGAGGAGTGAAAGAAGGCCAGAGCAGGGGTATGTAAAAGTGGCTTCTGCTCAAAAAGTTAAAAATAGAGTCACTGACCCAGCAATCTTACTTCTTGAATGTATATGCCAGAGTTGAAAGCAGGGACTTAAAGAGCTATTTCTGTTCAGAGTAGCAGTATTCACAATAGTGAAAATATGGAAGCAACCCAAACATCCCTCGGCTGAACTTCCCTGGGGATCCAGTGGCTAAGAATCCACCCTTCGAGGCAGCAGACGCGGGTTGGATCCCTGGTCCAGGGAGGATTCCACATGCCACAGGGCACCTGTGCTCCGCAAGAGGAGAAGCCAACACAACGAGAAGCCCGGGCACTGCAACTAGAGAATAGTCCCTGCTCACTGCAACTAGAGAAAGCCCACGCGGCAGCAACGATGACCCAGCACAGCCTGAAATTAATTAATTAAAAATATTCGGGCTTCCCCTGGTGGTTCAGTGGGTAAGGACACCGCCTTGCAGTGCAAGGGGTGCTGGTTCGATCCCTGGCCTGGGAAGATCCCACGTGCCGCAGAGCGGCTGGACTGATGTGTCCAATCACCGAGCCGGAGCTCTGGAGCGCATGCGCCCAGAGCCAGTGCTCTGCAGAGACAGACGCCACCGCGATGGGAGGCCCATAGGAGCCAAAGAACGAAGACAATGAAAATAGAGAAATGAAAGACCAATAGAAGTAGCCCGCCTGCTCCCCTCCCTCCCCAACCCGACCCCCGCCCAAAGTAAATAAATAAATAAATCTTTAAAAATATATATATATATTCCTTGGGGGGGAGGGTGAATGGATGAACAAAATGTGGTATATATTAATACATACAACGGAATATTATTCAACCTTAAAAAGGAAGGAAATCCTGACATATACTCTTCATATAACATGGGTAAACCTTGAGGATATTACATTAAGTGAAATAAGCCAGTTACAAAAAGGCAAATAGTGTATGATTCCACTTATACGAAGGAGCTGGAGAAAAGGAGTAAAGGGGTGGTTTCCAGGGCCTGGGGAGAGGGGGCAGTAGGGAGTTACTGCTTAATTGCACAGTTTCAGTTTTGCGGGATGAAGAGTTCCAGAGGTGGATGGAGGGGATGGGGCACAATCCTGAGTGCTGAATGTGCTTCAGTGCCACTGGACTGCAGATGCAAATAGTTGACGCTATGGGTCTGTTACCACAATAATAAAAAAAAAAGGCTTTGGGGGCTCTGTAGTGGCTTACGCTGGGGATGTCCAAGGTCCTCCCTAGAGAACAGTGCCCAGTGGGTGGCACAGAGTCCCCACCCCCAAATCCCCAGCGTGAATCTGCCCAGGGTCTTCTCCAGGCAGGAGACGGGAGCGTGTGACGCCCTGGCTCCCTCCCGGTTCTGATGAGCTGAGATTTGGAGAGGATGGAAAACGTGGGCTTTTCAAAAGTAGATAGAGAATTAAAAATACAATTGAAAATCACGCTCACTCTTCCAAGATTAAAAGCGTTCTTTAGAAATGACAGGGCTTTCTCAGAGGACATGCTTCCTGCTTCGTGCAGGAGGGAGGGAGCCGGGTCACCCGGGCTCTTCGTAGGGGGCAAGCAGGTGAAATGATTATGAAATATGTCAAATAAATGGTCCTTTTTTCTCCCAGGGAGATAAGAAAAGGTAATTTGGTCTGTCAGTCGCGCACACAGAAGACGTCATGGTCAACTGCATTAATACTGAATACTTTGTCCAGAGTCACGGAGCTAAAAGAAATTACAGAATCTTTCTCCTGTGAATTCTGGCATGACTCTCAGCAGACTTTTCCTCACCTGAATTCACAAGAGATGAATAATAAAAGGCAGGGTCTACGGTGGGACCCAGAGCTTGCCAGGGTGTCCCAGGCGTGCTGGCCAGAGCCAGCGCTTCGCTCACAAACCTGGGATCCCCTGTCCCAGCCCTCCCTGGGTCCTGCTCCCTGTGGAGCCCTGCGCCTCCCTGCCTGGGGCTGTGGCTCCTGTTCCTCTCTCTCTTGCTCTGTCGAAGTCCACCCTGTCATCCTAACCAGATGCACTTCCCTCTCCGGCCAGCACCTCACCTCTGTCTGCAGCTGTCATGAGAATTCTGCACCTGCCTCTTCTTGCCCTAACACTCCAGACCAGAGACTCAGCCAGGCAGCCTTCCTCCAAGGTCCAGTCTAGCAACTGGCACTGACCGCGGAAGGGATGAGAGTTCGGGAGGTCTCTGCAAGTTTTCTCTTTTACAATCTAACAAAAAGACATAAACAGTGTTCTTTTTTCTTTTCTCTCTTTCTTGGAATTGGTGATGATGAAGGGGTGCTGTGAAGGCTGGGGTGGGCCCTGGGATGTTCCCTAGATCCACAGTCAAGTTGCTGAGCTGTAGACAGGCAGGCTTTACCTCCACCCCCTCCAACAAGGGCGTCAGGGAGCCCCACACCCGGAGCCCTTATGCACTGACTGGACAAAGCCTCTTCGTTTCTCTGCTTTTGGGGACTTTTTCAGTCTCTGGAACAATTAAACTTCTTTTCAATGCAGTTATATTCCCTCATGTAATAAGTACTGCATTATTTTTTAGGCTGTTTTACCCAATTAATTTTATTATCAGTTAATTATGTATTAACAGTTTAAGAAAATGATTTGCTCAGTTCCTTAAACGAAATCATTAAATATGTATTTAGTTCTTTTTAAAAAGGCACGGCCATTATCTCCTGCAGATGGAGAGGACCCACTTGGGGCCCTCTGGACCTCTGAAACAGACCTTTCTACAAAGGTGGTGCCTTTGCTCTAGGGGCTGGGCTGCAAGGGAGGGAGGAGCCAGGTACCAGAGACACACAGCACAGGACAGAGACCAGGCGTTGCTGGGGAGGGAGAAGGCCGCTGTCAGACTGTCGCAGCTTGGCGTTATCTGGGGTGAGGGGAGACGGGTGCAGCCGAGAGCCACGTGTGTGAGGGTGTGTGGAGGTGAAACCGGCACCTGGAGGGCTGTGGCTAAAGGAATAATCCTCTCGTCACTGCTGGGTGGTTTGGTGAAAGCCTCTCGGGTGACAGTACACCCGGTCCCCTGGGATCCAGACTCCCAAGGTGTGTGACCTGGTGCCAGTCGGTAGGCTTGAGTGGCCTCAGCGCCCTGGGTCTCTAGGAGCCCATGCTCTTGTGCGTACACCGGTTCTTGCTTTGTCATGAGAATTCTGCACCTGCCTCTTCTTGCCCTAACACTCCAGACCAGAGACTCAGCCAGACAGCCTTTCTCCAAGGTCCAGTCTAGCAACTGGCACTGACCGCGAAGGGATGAGAGTTCGGGAGGTCTCTGCAAGTTTTCTCTTTTACAATCTAACAAAAAGACATAAACAGTGTTCTTTTTTCTTTTCTCTCTTTCTTGGAATTGGTGATGATGAAGGGGTGCTGTGAAGGCTGGGGTGGGCCCTGGGATGTTCCCTAGATCCACAGTCAAGTTGCTGAGCTGTAGACAGGCAGGCTTTACCTCCACCCCCTCCAACAAGGGCGTCAGGGAGCCCCACACCCGGAGCCCTTATGCACTGACTGGACAAAGCCTCTTCGTTTCTCTGCTTTTGGGGACTTTTTCAGTCTCTGGAACAATTAAACTTCTTTTCAATGCAGTTATATTCCCTCATGTAATAAGTACTGCATTATTTTTTAGGCTGTTTTACCCAATTAATTTTATTATCAGTTAATTATGTATTAACAGTTTAAGAAAATGATTTGCTCAGTTCCTTAAACGAAATCATTAAATATGTATTTAGTTCTTTTTAAAAAGGCACGGCCATTATCTCCTGCAGATGGAGAGGACCCACTTGGGGCCCTCTGGACCTCTGAAACAGACCTTTCTACAAAGGTGGTGCCTTTGCTCTAGGGGCTGGGCTCGCAAGGGAGGGAGGGAGCCAGGTACCAGAGACACACAGCACAGGACAGAGACCAGGCGTTGCTGGGGAGGGAGAAGGCCGCTGTCAGACTGTCGCAGCTTGGCGTTATCTGGGGTGAGGGGAGACGGGTGCAGCCGAGAGCCACGTGTGTGAGGGTGTGTGGAGGTGAAACCGGCACCTGGAGGGCTGTGGCTAAAGGAATAATCCTCTCGTCACTGCTGGGTGGTTTGGTGAAAGCCTCTCGGGTGACAGTACACCCGGTCCCCTGGGATCCAGACTCCCCAAGGTGTGTGACCTGGTGCCAGTCGGTAGGCTTGAGTGGCCTCAGCGCCCTGGGTCTCTAGGAGCCCAGCTGTGTTGTGCTCTTCTTGTCCGGACAGGCCACGCACCTGTGGGTCACCGGAAGTCGGCCCAACCTCTGAGTTACATAGTGAGGGCAGGCGAAGGCCACGGCTGCTACGCCAGGAGACACCTGCTCCAGTTCTGACTCGGGGGAGAGACGCGCCTTCCTTCCAGGGCCCCCTGTGAAGGGAGGTGCCCTGGGACCGTCTGTATCAGGAGTCTGCAAACGGAGGCTGGTGGGCCCAACCCCACCAGGTCCCTGTTTTTGCATGACTTAAGAATGAGTTTTCCCTCATGAAGTAGTTGGAAAAACTCAAACGAAGATGACTGCTGTGTGATGTGGACATGGTATGAAGTTGCACTGTCTATAAACACAGTGGGATGGCAGTGCAGCCAGGCTAATCGTGGTGCTTTTGTGCTACAACGTGAGGAACGAAAGTCGCAACAGAGAGGATGTGGCCTGCTATGCCTAACGCATTTACTATCTGGCTGTCTATAGACGAAGGTCTGCGGACTCCTGACCTACAGGATCATTCTGTGGCAATTACAAGGAGAGTGCTCTTTCCAACAGACGCGATGGGATATTTCAGATGTTTGTGATTGTGAGATTTGATGCTAATTCACTTACTATACACCTAAGCACATTCTCAGTAGGGTCACTGACGAAAAAGAGGGAAACCAGATCTAGTCTCCACAAGGGAGTGGCCAGTCCCTACAAAGCGCGACAGGCACACCTGCATGCAGATCAGCTGCACAATTAGGCGTGGAGGCTACAGAGACACACAGCACAGGACAGAGACCAGGCGTTGCTGGGGAGGGAGAAGGCCGCTGTCAGACTGTCGCAGCTTGGCGTTATCTGGGGTGAGGGGAGACGGGTGCAGCCGAGAGCCACGTGTGTGAGGGTGTGTGGAGGTGAAACCGGCACCTGGAGGGCTGTGGCTAAAGGAATAATCCTCTCGTCACTGCTGGGTGGTTTGGTGAAAGCCTCTCGGGTGACAGTACACCCGGTCCCCTGGGATCCAGACTCCCCAAGGTGTGTGACCTGGTGCCAGTCGGTAGGCTTGAGTGGCCTCAGCGCCCTGGGTCTCTAGGAGCCCAGCTGTGTTGTGCTCTTCTTGTCCGGACAGGCCACGCACCTGTGGGTCACCGGAAGTCGGCCCAACCTCTGAGTTACATAGTGAGGGCAGGCGAAGGCCACGGCTGCTACGCCAGGAGACACCTGCTCCAGTTCTGACTCGGGGGAGAGACGCGCCTTCCTTCCAGGGCCCCCTGTGAAGGGAGGTGCCCTGGGACCGTCTGTATCAGGAGTCTGCAAACGGAGGCTGGTGGGCCCAACCCCACCAGGTCCCTGTTTTGCATGACTTAAGAATGAGTTTTCCCTCATGAAGTAGTTGGAAAAACTCAAACGAAGATGACTGCTGTGTGATGTGGACATGGTATGAAGTTGCACTGTCTATAAACACAGTGGGATGGCAGTGCAGCCAGGCTAATCGTGGTGCTTTTGTGCTACAACGTGAGGAACGAAAGTCGCAACAGAGAGGATGTGGCCTGCTATGCCTAACGCATTTACTATCTGGCTGTCTATAGACGAAGGTCTGCGGACTCCTGACCTACAGGATCATTCTGTGGCAATTACAAGGAGAGTGCTCTTTCCAACAGACGCGATGGGATATTTCAGATGTTTGTGATTGTGAGATTTGATGCTAATTCACTTACTATACACCTAAGCACATTCTCAGTAGGGTCACTGACGAAAAAGAGGGAAACCAGATCTAGTCTCCACAAGGGAGTGGCCAGTCCCTACAAAGCGCGACAGGCACACCTGCATGCAGATCAGCTGCACAATAGAGGGCTTAACTCCACACTGTACTTCTTCACAGAGCTCCTTGCAGCATGGAGAAGGGAGTGACTGCCTGGGGACATCAAAAAGGGCTTCTGAGAGGCGGTGACACCTCAGCACGCCACTACTTTCAGCTGAGCAGAAGGTGTATTATATTCTCTAAGTCTAGGATCCCCCCGTGGTTACATAATGCCTATCTATGCAACTGTACAGGGAAGCCCTGTTGAATGGATCTGGAAGGACTCTTGGCTGGGCCCTTGGCTGCAAGTGAGAGGTACTTAACTCACTCAAACCTAGACCATCAAGGAGTCCACTGGTTCCAGAAAGGAAGTCTGGGCCACCAGGCATGGCTCAGGTGGGAGCTCAGGCAGTCAGGGCCTTGTCTTACCCTACCTGTCTCTTGGCTCTGCTTGGCTTTCCTCTTTCTGTGAGTTAGGAAAGGTGGTGGTGGGCAGCCCAGATATACAACCTCCCAGGAAAACACGGCTATCTAGAGAAGACTTTTTCCCAAGGACTGTGGAACAATACCAGAAAGGGATGCTGATTGGCCACTTGAGCCACATGCTCACTCCTGAACCTACCACTGTGCTGAGGGGCTGGGTGGAGTGGTCCTTGAGATCATCTCCCTCAGAGAGTCAGGATCGGCGAGGGAAACCATTGTAATGGACAGCCTCATAAAGCTGAGAAAGAGTGGTTTTCCCAAGGAAACTTGCAAACAAAACCATATATCCCTGGTGGTCCAGTGGCTAGGATGCTGAGCTCCCAGTGCTGGGGGCCCAGGTTTGATCCCTGGTCAGGAAACTAGATCCCATATGTGGCCTGCTATGCCTAACGCATTTACTATCTGGCTGTCTATAGACGAAGGTCTGCGGACTCCTGACCTACAGGATCATTCTGTGGCAATTACAAGGAGAGTGCTCTTTCCAACAGACGCGATGGGATATTTCAGATGTTTGTGATTGTGAGATTTGATGCTAATTCACTTACTATACACCTAAGCACATTCTCAGTAGGGTCACTGACGAAAAAGAGGGAAACCAGATCTAGTCTCCACAAGGGAGTGGCCAGTCCCTACAAAGCGCGACAGGCACACCTGCATGCAGATCAGCTGCACAATAGAGGGCTTAACTCCACACTGTACTTCTTCACAGAGCTCCTTGCAGCATGGAGAAGGGAGTGACTGCCTGGGGACATCAAAAAGGGCTTCTGAGAGGCGGTGACACCTCAGCACGCCACTACTTTCAGCTGAGCAGAAGGTGTATTATATTCTCTAAGTCTAGGATCCCCCCGTGGTTACATAATGCCTATCTATGCAACTGTACAGGGAAGCCCTGTTGAATGGATCTGGAAGGACTCTTGGCTGGGCCCTTGGCTGCAAGTGAGAGGTACTTAACTCACTCAAACCTAGACCATCAAGGAGTCCACTGGTTCCAGAAAGGAAGTCTGGGCCACCAGGCATGGCTCAGGTGGGAGCTCAGGCAGTCAGGGCCTTGTCTTACCCTACCTGTCTCTTGGCTCTGCTTGGCTTTCCTCTTTCTGTGAGTTAGGAAAGGTGGTGGTGGGCAGCCCAGATATACAACCTCCCAGGAAAACACGGCTATCTAGAGAAGACTTTTTCCCAAGGACTGTGGAACAATACCAGAAAGGGATGCTGATTGGCCACTTGAGCCACATGCTCACTCCTGAACCTACCACTGTGCTGAGGGGCTGGGTGGAGTGGTCCTTGAGATCATCTCCCTCAGAGAGTCAGGATCGGCGAGGGAAACCATTGTAATGGACAGCCTCATAAAGCTGAGAAAGAGTGGTTTTCCCAAGGAAACTTGCAAACAAAACCATATATCCCTGGTGGTCCAGTGGCTAGGATGCTGAGCTCCCAGTGCTGGGGGCCCAGGTTTGATCCCTGGTCAGGAAACTAGATCCCATATGCCACAACTAAGACCCAGCACAGTCAAGTAAATAAATAAAAATATACATATTAAAAAAGTATATCCTCTACAAAGAGTCAGAAAGACCTCTTCCAGCCTACTAGACAGAAAAGTCTGTAATTAGGACATTGCTATTTCTATCCCCAGTGTCTCCACCATGCCTAAGGCCATCATGAATAGTGGCCCGTAAGAAGCACCACTGGGCAGCCCTGCTATTCCAGTGTCTGAGGACTGCTGACCTCTGAACCCAGCTGGGGAAGAAAAAAGCAAGCATCCCCTCCCCACCTCTGTCTGTTAGAGCTCAGAGTATGGTTTGAGTTCCCTTATTTGATCCATGGTGCTCTTTAAAATGATCACAAGGCCATCCACTGACTGCTAGATACTATTTACCAAAGACATACCTGATGAAGGAATGCTATCCAAAATATATAAGAACTCTTTTTTTTTTTTTTTGGTAACACTGTGTAGCACACAGGATCTTAGGTTCCCTAAGCAGGGATCAAACTTGTACCCATTGCAGTGGAAGTGTAGTCTTAACCACTGAACCACCAGGGAATTCCCACAAAGAACTCTTAGAATTTAACAATAAGAAAACAAAGGACCCAGTTAAAAAATGGGCCAAAGATCTCAAAGACACCTCATCAAAGAAGATAAACAGAAGACAAATAAGAATATTTAAGTGATGCGTTACCCTGTTCTGGCTTGTCCTCTTTCTGTGAGTTAGGAAAGGTGGTGGTGGGCAGCCCAGATATACAACCTCCCAGGAAAACACGGCTATCTAGAGAAGACTTTTTCCCAAGGACTGTGGAACAATACCAGAAAGGGATGCTGATTGGCCACTTGAGCCACATGCTCACTCCTGAACCTACCACTGTGCTGAGGGGCTGGGTGGAGTGGTCCTTGAGATCATCTCCCTCAGAGAGTCAGGATCGGCGAGGGAAACCATTGTAATGGACAGCCTCATAAAGCTGAGAAAGAGTGGTTTTCCCAAGGAAACTTGCAAACAAAACCATATATCCCTGGTGGTCCAGTGGCTAGGATGCTGAGCTCCCAGTGCTGGGGGCCCAGGTTTGATCCCTGGTCAGGAAACTAGATCCCATATGCCACAACTAAGACCCAGCACAGTCAAGTAAATAAATAAAAATATACATATTAAAAAAGTATATCCTCTACAAAGAGTCAGAAAGACCTCTTCCAGCCTACTAGACAGAAAAGTCTGTAATTAGGACATTGCTATTTCTATCCCCAGTGTCTCCACCATGCCTAAGGCCATCATGAATAGTGGCCCGTAAGAAGCACCACTGGGCAGCCCTGCTATTCCAGTGTCTGAGGACTGCTGACCTCTGAACCCAGCTGGGGAAGAAAAAAGCAAGCATCCCCTCCCCACCTCTGTCTGTTAGAGCTCAGAGTATGGTTTGAGTTCCCTTATTTGATCCATGGTGCTCTTTAAAATGATCACAAGGCCATCCACTGACTGCTAGATACTATTTACCAAAGACATACCTGATGAAGGAATGCTATCCAAAATATATAAGAACTCTTTTTTTTTTTTTTTGGTAACACTGTGTAGCACACAGGATCTTAGGTTCCCTAAGCAGGGATCAAACTTGTACCCATTGCAGTGGAAGTGTAGTCTTAACCACTGAACCACCAGGGAATTCCCACAAAGAACTCTTAGAATTTAACAATAAGAAAACAAAGGACCCAGTTAAAAAATGGGCCAAAGATCTCAAAGACACCTCATCAAAGAAGATAAACAGAAGACAAATAAGAATATTTAAGTGATGCTCCACATCATATTCCATCAAGGAAATACAAATTAAAACGACAATAAGGGACCTCCCAGGTGGTCCAATGGTTAAGAATTCCCCTTCTAGGATCCTGCAGGGGTGCTTGCCATGGTCTGGAGGGGTGGGATGGGGGGGGAATATACATATGACTAATTTGGGATCATATATATCTGTAAACAACAAAACTCTGTAAAAGTAAAATAAAAATTAAAATAAATAAATTAATTAATTAACAACAACAAAAAAGAATTCCTCTTCTAATGCAGTGTCCATGGGTTCAGTCTCTGGTCAGGGAAGTACCATCCTATATGCTGTTGGGCAACTCCTGACCCTGCAGGCCTCACCCAGAGAAAAGCCTGAGCCCCACAATAAAAGATCGCCTGTCGCAACTAAGACTCGATGCAGTCAAGAATACATATGTATTTTACAAAAGACAATGAGACACAATTACACACCTATCAGAATGACCAAAATCCAGGACACTGACAACATCAGACGCTGAAGAGATTGAGAAGCTGCAGGAACACTCCATCAGTGCTGGTGGGGACGCATAACGGTCCCAGCACTTTGGAAGACAGTGTATTAGTTTCTTACAAAGCCACACCTGCTCTTACAATAGGATCAAGCAGTTGTATTTCTTGACATTGATTCAAAGGAACGGAAACTTATGTCCCCATGAACACCTGCACAGGGATATTTTATTATAAATATTTTATTCATAACGGCTCCAACTTAGAAGCAACTACGATGCCCTTGAGTAGATGAATGAATACATAAACAATGGTACTTCCAGGCCATGGGATTTAGTTCTGAAAGAACTAAAAAGAAAGGAGCTATGAAGCCATTAAAACAAAGAACCTTATATGTATGTTCTAAAAGAAGAGAGTCTCAAAGCTACATATGGTATGATTCCAACTTTAACAATAAGAAAACAAAGGACCCAGTTAAAAAATGGGCCAAAGATCTCAAAGACACCTCATCAAAGAAGATAAACAGAAGACAAATAAGAATATTTAAGTGATGCTCCACATCATATTCCATCAAGGAAATACAAATTAAAACGACAATAAGGGACCTCCCAGGTGGTCCAATGGTTAAGAATTCCCCTTCTAGGATCCTGCAGGGGTGCTTGCCATGGTCTGGAGGGGTGGGATGGGGGGGGAATATACATATGACTAATTTGGGATCATATATATCTGTAAACAACAAAACTCTGTAAAAGTAAAATAAAAATTAAAATAAATAAATTAATTAATTAACAACAACAAAAAAGAATTCCTCTTCTAATGCAGTGTCCATGGGTTCAGTCTCTGGTCAGGGAAGTACCATCCTATATGCTGTTGGGCAACTCCTGACCCTGCAGGCCTCACCCAGAGAAAAGCCTGAGCCCCACAATAAAAGATCGCCTGTCGCAACTAAGACTCGATGCAGTCAAGAATACATATGTATTTTACAAAAGACAATGAGACACAATTACACACCTATCAGAATGACCAAAATCCAGGACACTGACAACATCAGACGCTGAAGAGATTGAGAAGCTGCAGGAACACTCCATCAGTGCTGGTGGGGACGCATAACGGTCCCAGCACTTTGGAAGACAGTGTATTAGTTTCTTACAAAGCCACACCTGCTCTTACAATAGGATCAAGCAGTTGTATTTCTTGACATTGATTCAAAGGAACGGAAACTTATGTCCCCATGAACACCTGCACAGGGATATTTTATTATAAATATTTTATTCATAACGGCTCCAACTTAGAAGCAACTACGATGCCCTTGAGTAGATGAATGAATACATAAACAATGGTACTTCCAGGCCATGGGATTTAGTTCTGAAAGAACTAAAAAGAAAGGAGCTATGAAGCCATTAAAAAAACAAAGAACCTTATATGTATGTTCTAAAAAGAAGAGAGTCTCAAAAAGCTACATATGGTATGATTCCAACTTTATGACATTCTGGAAAAGGCAAAACTATGGAGACAGCAAAACATAAGTGGTTGGGAGGGTGGAGGTGGGCAGGAGGAATGAACAGGCAGAGCACAGAGGCTTTTTAAGGCAGTGAAGACACTCTGTATGACACCATAGTGAGGGATGCATGTCGCTAAGCAGAGAACATATATAACACCAGGAGTGCACTCGAGGGTTAACTATGAACTGTGAGTGATCATGCCATGTCAGTCTAGGTTTACCCTTGGTTAAAAGTGTACCACTCTGGTACGGGCTAGTTATTGATCATGAGGGAGGCCGTGCCTGTGTGTAGAAGAGGGTATAAGAGAAGTCTCTGTTTCTTCCTCTCAATTTTGCTGTGAATCTAAACCTACTCTGAAAAAAATTAAGTCTTAAAAAAATGATAACAAGGGAGTTTACCTACTAATGCTGGGCACGTTGGTTCCATTCCTGGTCCAGGAGGATCCCACAGGCCAGACGGCAGCGCGGCCGATGTGCCACAATTACTGAGCCTGCGCTCTGTAGCTTGTGATTTGCAACAAGAGAAGTCACTGCAAAGGAGAGTAGGCCCCTCTTGCCGCAGTTCAGAAAGCCCGTGCACGCCAGCAAAGTCCCAGCACAGCCAAAAAATAAGCATTAATAAATCAATCTTTTAAAAAAATGATAACAAGAGTTTATGAGTAAAAATGCACACACTTTTCTCTTAAAAGCGCCTTTACTCAGCTACCAACCATGGGAACTAAATTTTGTAGTGCATTTTACAGACAATGAACATCGAGTCAGGTCACAAATACATGTTGAGATTACAAGACAGGACACTGAGCAGAAACCAGCAATCGAGCGCAGCCTTGTGATGGCTGCCTGGCCTGGAGACACATGTCTAACATCCCCCTGGCACATGCCAGCCCCTTCTCGCCATCCCTTCTGCTCTATACATGGTACCGTTTCTTAAAGCTGGATCTCTGCAGGGCAGAAAGAATGATACACCTGTACCTTGTGTGTTTATGTATTTAAAAATACATGTAAGAGAAATTCCCTGGTGGTCCAGTGGGTAAGACTCTACACTTCCATTACAGCGGGCATGGATTCAATTCTCGGTTGGGGAACTCAGATTCCACATACCGAGTGGCCTGGCCAATTTTTTTTTAATTAAAAACATTTTTCTTAATTAGGGCTTCCCTGGTAGCTCAGTGGTAAAGAGTTCACCTGCCAATGCAGGAGACACTAGTTCAATCCCTGATCTGGAAAGAATCCACACGCTTCCGAGCAACTAAGCCCGTGAGCCACAGTCGTGGAGCCTGTGCTCTAGAGCCTTGGAGGCGCAATTATTGAGCCTCGAGCAGCAACTATTGAGCCCATGCGTTGCAATTACTGAAGCCCTTGGGCCTGAGTTCCACAACAAAAGAAGTCACTGCAACAAAAAGACTGCTCAGCTCAACTAGAGAGTAGCCCCCACTCCCTGAAACTAGAGAAGAGCCTGTGGCAGCAGTGAAAACACAGAATAGCCAAAAATAAATAAATATAAAAGAATATTTTTCTTAATTAAAAAAATGAAAATACATGTAAGAAGGGCGTCATGAGCATCTTTTGGCTTTTAGATCTGTGGCATCATTTGAGAAACACTTCTAGCCTAATCCTCAACCATCTGGTTCAACTCTCTAGCTTTGTAGGTGGGGAAACTGAGACCCAGAGATCCACAGGGATTCTTGAAAGTGATTTCAACAGCCAGGACTGGCTCTGAGAATTCTGGACGCAGCACAGCCAAAAATAAGCATTAATAAATCAATCTTTTAAAAATGATAACAAGAGTTTATGAGTAAAAATGCACACACTTTTCTCTTAAAAGCGCCTTTACTCAGCTACCAACCATGGGAACTAAATTTTGTAGTGCATTTTACAGACAATGAACATCGAGTCAGGTCACAAATACATGTTGAGATTACAAGACAGGACACTGAGCAGAAACCAGCAATCGAGCGCAGCCTTGTGATGGCTGCCTGGCCTGGAGACACATGTCTAACATCCCCCTGGCACATGCCAGCCCCTTCTCGCCATCCCTTCTGCTCTATACATGGTACCGTTTCTTAAAGCTGGATCTCTGCAGGGCAGAAAGAATGATACACCTGTACCTTGTGTGTTTATGTATTTAAAAATACATGTAAGAGAAATTCCCTGGTGGTCCAGTGGGTAAGACTCTACACTTCCATTACAGCGGGCATGGATTCAATTCTCGGTTGGGGAACTCAGATTCCACATACCGAGTGGCCTGGCCAATTTTTTTTTAATTAAAAACATTTTTCTTAATTAGGGCTTGCCTGGTAGCTCAGTGGCAAAGAGTTCACCTGCCAATGCAGGAGACACTAGTTCAATCCCTGATCTGGAAAGATTCCACATGCTGCAGAGCAACTAAGCCCGTGAGCCACAGTCGTGGAGCCTGTGCTCTAGAGCCTTGGAGGCGCAATTATTGAGCCTCGGAGCAGCAACTATTGAGCCCATGCGTTGCAATTACTGAAGCCCTTGGGCCTGAGTTCCACAACAAGAGAAGTCACTGCAACAAGAAGCCTACTCACCTCAACTAGAGAGTAGCCCCCACTCCCTGAAACTAGAGAAGAGCCTGTGGCAGCAGTGAAAACCCAGAATAGCCTAAAATAAATAAATATAAAAGAATATTTTTCTTAATTAAAAAAATGAAAATACATGTAAGAAGGGCGTCGCAGGCATCTTTTTGGCTTTTAGATCTGTGGCATCATTTGAGAAACACTTCTAGCCTAATCCTCAACCATCTGGTTCAACTCTCTAGCTTTGTAGGTGGGGAAACTGAGACCCAGAGATCCACAGGGATTCTTGAAAGTGATTTCAACAGCCAGGACTGGCTCTGAGAATTCTGGACCAGGTAAAAATGTCTCAGGACAGGGAAATCAAGAGTCTTCAGGAATGGAGGGTGGAGAGACAGTTTTCATCCCTTTAGAATCTGAAGTCAGATATTTTAATGACTTAGGACTATCAAAGGAACTTTTATCTAGGAAGGGGATAGAGCAAAATTTCAATTTTAAATCAGTTACCTCTTCAAACATATAAAATGTTTTCAGAATTTCCCAGGGGGATACATTTATACTTCTGTTTACAGATTTTTTGTTTTGTTTTGTTAGCAGGGGTAATGAACATAGGAGGCTCAGAAAAGCAGGCAGAGGTGGTAGGGATGGTTGAGGCCAGGGACCCAGGTCAGCACTGATGAGGGTGAGACTATGGGGGAGGGTCCTGGCCCCAGACCCCTGACTCCCCAGCCAGGAGGAGAGAGCCGGGGAGACAGCGCTCTTGGCCTTCACTCTTGGCCACTGGGGGTCCCCTCGGTGCCAGCCACCTTCTGGCATCGGGACAGAGCCAGGAACCAGTGAAGGTCCAGCCCCACGGGCTTACCTGCTAGAGGACAGCAGTGAGTGCGGTAAAGGAAGCCAAGTCGGCGAGGTGACAGCATGCGGGCGGGAGGCGTCATGCCAGCTGGCGGTGAAGGTCTCCTTGAGGAGGCGACTTCCGAGCCAAAACCTGTGTGGGAGAACGAGCGGAGCTCTGAGCTGGGAAGAGGGCAGACATAAGGCTGGTGTGGCTGAGAGGCGGAGAGGGAGGAGCAGGCGAGGGAGAGAGCCAGCTGGGAGAGGTGGGGTGGGCCGAGGTCCAGGATGGGGTTGCATTCCACGCCCCGCCAGCTCATCCCAACTCTGAGGTCCTCCCCACAACAGGGTGGCCTGGATGCTCCAAATCAAAGCTTTGTAGCGAATATTTTTCTTAATTAAAAAATGAAAATACATGTAAGAAGGGCGTCATGAGCATCTTTTGGCTTTTAGATCTGTGGCATCATTTGAGAAACACTTCTAGCCTAATCCTCAACCATCTGGTTCAACTCTCTAGCTTTGTAGGTGGGGAAACTGAGACCCAGAGATCCACAGGGATTCTTGAAAGTGATTTCAACAGCCAGGACTGGCTCTGAGAATTCTGGACCAGGTAAAAATGTCTCAGGACAGGGAAATCAAGAGTCTTCAGGAATGGAGGGTGGAGAGACAGTTTTCATCCCTTTAGAATCTGAAGTCAGATATTTTAATGACTTAGGACTATCAAAGGAACTTTTATCTAGGAAGGGGATAGAGCAAAATTTCAATTTTAAATCAGTTACCTCTTCAAACATATAAAATGTTTTCAGAATTTCCCAGGGGGATACATTTATACTTCTGTTTACAGATTTTTTGTTTTGTTTTGTTAGCAGGGGTAATGAACATAGGAGGCTCAGAAAAGCAGGCAGAGGTGGTAGGGATGGTTGAGGCCAGGGACCCAGGTCAGCACTGATGAGGGTGAGACTATGGGGGAGGGTCCTGGCCCCAGACCCCTGACTCCCCAGCCAGGAGGAGAGAGCCGGGGAGACAGCGCTCTTGGCCTTCACTCTTGGCCACTGGGGGTCCCCTCGGTGCCAGCCACCTTCTGGCATCGGGACAGAGCCAGGAACCAGTGAAGGTCCAGCCCCACGGGCTTACCTGCTAGAGGACAGCAGTGAGTGCGGTAAAGGAAGCCAAGTCGGCGAGGTGACAGCATGCGGGCGGGAGGCGTCATGCCAGCTGGCGGTGAAGGTCTCCTTGAGGAGGCGACTTCCGAGCCAAAACCTGTGTGGGAGAACGAGCGGAGCTCTGAGCTGGGAAGAGGGCAGACATAAGGCTGGTGTGGCTGGAGAGGCGGAGAGGGAGGAGCAGGCGAGGGGAGAGAGCCAGCTGGGAGAGGGGTGGGGTGGGCCGAGGTCCAGGATGGGGTTGCATTCCACGCGCCCCCGCCAGCTCATCCCAACTCTGAGGTCCTCTCCCCCCACAACAGGGTGGCCTGGATGCTCCAAATCTCAGGGAGTTTCTCAAGAGGAATTGTGCTCTGTATGAAGAGCAGATGGAGAGGAGCCCCAGGAAGCCTGAGGACCAGAGGGGCCAACTTTAGGGGACGTGGGGTCCTAGGGAGATCTGCCCAGAGCAGAGAGAGAGCCCAGCAGGCTCTCAGGCTGCCACGAAGGCTCAGCAGAACCCAGGGCACCGCGGGCAGCCACGGGACGTGGTCTCGAGGGGAAAGCCAGTGGGGGACGCCACAGGGATGCAGAGGCCAGTGCACGTCAGAGTCTTCTCACTCAGAGACACTCAGCAGAAATGGTGCAGGTGCCATGGGGAACAGCACGGTGCTCCTTCCAACACTTCAGCGAAGAATGACCCCAGAAGCCAGCGATCCCACTTCTAGGTCTACACGCCAAAGGATGGAAAGTAAGGACTTGGCAGAGAGATTTGCACACACATGTGTGTGGCAGCATTATTCACAAGAGCCCAAAGGTGCCAATGACCCACATATGTGTCAACGGACAACTGGATAAATAAAATGCAGTATATACACACAATGGGTATCATTCAGCCACAGAAAGGAATGTAACGTGCACACAGGTTACAACATTGACGATATGATGAGTGAAATAAGCCAGGCACAAAGGAACACACACTGTGTGACGCTCCTTATGTAAGGCATCCAGAGCAGTCAGATTAATGGAGACAGAAGCTTGAGCCACTGGGCCCCTGGTGCCAGCCACCTTCTGGCATCGGGACAGAGCAGGACCAGTGAAGTCCACAGGGCTTACCTGCTAGAGGACAGCAGTGAGTGCGGTAAAGGAAGCCAAGTCGGCGAGGTGACAGCATGCGGGCGGGAGGCGTCATGCCAGCTGGCGGTGAAGGTCTCCTTGAGGAGGCGACTTCCGAGCCAAAACCTGTGTGGGAGAACGAGCGGAGCTCTGAGCTGGGAAGAGGGCAGACATAAGGCTGGTGTGGCTGAGAGGCGGAGAGGGAGGAGCAGGCGAGGGGAGAGAGCCAGCTGGGAGAGGGGTGGGGTGGGCCGAGGTCCAGGATGGGGTTGCATTCCACGCGCCCCCGCCAGCTCATCCCAACTCTGAGGTCCTCTCCCCCCACAACAGGGTGGCCTGGATGCTCCAAATCTCAGGGAGTTTCTCAAGAGGAATTGTGCTCTGTATGAAGAGCAGATGGAGAGGAGCCCCAGGAAGCCTGAGGACCAGAGGGGCCAACTTTAGGGGACGTGGGGTCCTAGGGAGATCTGCCCAGAGCAGAGAGAGAGCCCAGCAGGCTCTCAGGCTGCCACAGGCTCAGCAGAACCCAGGGCACCGCGGGCAGCCACGGGACGTGGTCTCGAGGGGAAAGCCAGTGGGGGACGCCACAGGGATGCAGAGGCCAGTGCACGCCAGAGTCTTCTCAGTCAGAGACACTCAGCAGAAATGGTGCAGGTGCCATGGGGAACAGCACGGTGCTCCTTCCAACACTTCAGCGAAGAATGACCCCAGAAGCCAGCGATCCCACTTCTAGGTCTACACGCCAAAGGATGGAAAGTAAGGACTTGGCAGAGAGATTTGCACACACATGTGTGTGGCAGCATTATTCACAAGAGCCCAAAGGTGCCAATGACCCACATATGTGTCAACGGACAACTGGATAAATAAAATGCAGTATATACACACAATGGGTATCATTCAGCCACAGAAAGGAATGTAACGTGCACACAGGTTACAACATTGACGATATGATGAGTGAAATAAGCCAGGCACAAAGGAACACACACTGTGTGACGCTCCTTATGTAAGGCATCCAGAGCAGTCAGATTAATGGAGACAGAAGGTAGAAGGCTGACTCCCAGAGGCTGGGGGAGAGGAGGAGGGAGAGTGAGTGTTAATGGGGCTAGAGAGTCAGTTTTCTGGAGACGGTGGTGGTAATGTGACATAACATTATGGACATATCTAACGCCACTAAACTGGGCACTTAAAAATGGTTAAAATGGTGTCTTTTAATAGCATGTATATATACCACAATAAACAGTAAAAAATGTGTTCACAGTGACTTGGGCTGACCTGGGAAGGAGTGATCTGTCTGTCGGTGGAGGTGTGCGAGAGAGGCTGGGTCAGAGGTGGGTCAGCGCTTCTTGGGTGACTCTGGCTCTTGGTAGTCAGCCAGCCTGAGGGCGAGCGTGCCTCATGCTCGTGTTCTCCCTAACGTCCCTTGTGTAACAGCAGGACCACACCATGAATGACACGGGCGCAAAATTCTAATAGCCAGTCTGGCCCATGAATGGCCTCTATACATTTAAAGTGAGAGCGATCCCTTTGGGAACAGTAACTTTATTCATGGAGCTGGTGCCATCTAATTTGAATACAGCAAACTGTACTTCCCTCCCAATTCCTGTCCAGTCTGGTTCTGGGGCCCTGGTCACCTCGGATCTTTTAGTCTCCACTTAGTAGAGACAAGAATGTGGGGGCTGAAGTCAGATGAAACCGATAAGAAGTCAGACCCTGGTCTGAACTCCACTCTGTGACCTGGACAAACAATGTAACCTGGACAAACTCTGAGCCTTGGTTTCCTCATCTATCCATGACCAGCTCTTCCTCTAGGAGAACTCGGCACCAGTGAATACACAGGGCCTCCAGCATGGAGCCTTATCGCCTTCCTCAGCCTGCCCACCCAACAGTAGGCCTGTCTGAGCTCTGAGGAGCGCTGGCCAGGGCTGGAAAAGCAGAGGGACAGCCGGGCCTGCTGTGGGGCCTGGCAGAGAGCCTGGTGCCCTCCGAGGCCTGGCTCAGAGGCCAGGAAGCCTTTGGCTTCCCTTGTCAGCCTCTAACACTGTCCCAGTGGGTTGCCCCAAACATTCCAGGTGGGTGTCTAAACCCAGAGACCTCTCAGCTCTCAGATCCATGGCTCCCAGGGTCGATTATCACCCCACCTACAGACCAAGTGTCCGAGTGAGGGGTCAGGGATTTGGCCCCTTCTCAGAAGCCCTCCATCATTACATTTTCATGCTTCCCTCCATTCCTCTTCCTCCTCCAGCCTGGAGGAACTTTAGCTAGTCTTAGGAAATGATGGGGGAGGGAAAAGCTGGCTTTTCTGATCAGTGTTTCTTAGATCTACTGCCAATGGCATAAAGTTGATGTTCAAAGGCCTTCTGAGTTTCAGGTCTTTGGGGTGGGTGGTGAATTTCATATGCCTACAGCTGAAGCACCAATACTTTGTCCACCTGATGGGAAGAGCTGACTCATTGGAAAAGACCCTGATGCTGAGAAAGGCTGAGGGCAAGAGAAGGGGGTGACAGAAGATGAGATGGTTGGATGGCATCATGGAGTCAATGGACATGAGTTTGAGCAAAATTCTAATAGCCAGTCTGGCCCATGAATGGCCTCTATACATTTAAAGTGAGAGCGATCCCTTTGGGAACAGTAACTTTATTCATGGAGCTGGTGCCATCTAATTTGAATACAGCAAACTGTACTTCCCTCCCAATTCCTGTCCAGTCTGGTTCTGGGGCCCTGGTCACCTCGGATCTTTTAGTCTCCACTTAGTAGAGACAAGAATGTGGGGGCTGAAGTCAGATGAAACCGATAAGAAGTCAGACCCTGGTCTGAACTCCACTCTGTGACCTGGACAAACAATGTAACCTGGACAAACTCTGAGCCTTGGTTTCCTCATCTATCCATGACCAGCTCTTCCTCTAGGAGAACTCGGCACCAGTGAATACACAGGGCCTCCAGCATGGAGCCTTATCGCCTTCCTCAGCCTGCCCACCCAACAGTAGGCCTGTCTGAGCTCTGAGGAGCGCTGGCCAGGGCTGGAAAAGCAGAGGGACAGCCGGGCCTGCTGTGGGGCCTGGCAGAGAGCCTGGTGCCCTCCGAGGCCTGGCTCAGAGGCCAGGAAGCCTTTGGCTTCCCTTGTCAGCCTCTAACACTGTCCCAGTGGGTTGCCCCAAACATTCCAGGTGGGTGTCTAAACCCAGAGACCTCTCAGCTCTCAGATCCATGGCTCCCAGGGTCGATTATCACCCCCACCTACAGACCAAGTGTCCGAGTGAGGGGTCAGGGATTTGGCCCCTTCTCAGAAGCCCTCCAGCATTACATTTTCATGCTTCCCTCCATTCCTCTTCCTCCTCCAGCCTGGAGGAACTTTAGCTAGTCTTAGGAAATGATGGGGGAGGGAAAAGCTGGCTTTTCTGATCAGTGTTTCTTAGATCTACTGCCAATGGCATAAAGTTGATGTTCAAAGGCCTTCTGAGTTTCAGGTCTTTGGGGTGGGTGGTGAATTTCATATGCCTACAGCTGAAGCACCAATACTTTGTCCACCTGATGGGAAGAGCTGACTCATTGGAAAAGACCCTGATGCTGAGAAAGGCTGAGGGCAAGAGAAGGGGGTGACAGAAGATGAGATGGTTGGATGGCATCACTGACTCAAGGACATGAGTCTGAGCAAAATCAGGGAGACAGTGAAGGAAAGGGAAGCCTGGGGTGCTGCGGTCCATGGGGTTACAAAGAGTCGGACACAACTGAGTGACTGAAAAACAAATACAGCTTTGGAGGCCCCCCCGCCCATTCCTGGTTTCTTGTATCATCCTTTCCTGAAGCATCAAATATTGGAAATACTGGACACAAAACTTCACATCCATTTTTTGTTTGGATCACCTTCATCCTCGTGTCTTTCTATGTAAGTACCAGTAGGAGCGTGGGCAGGAAGACCGTTTTCCTTTTTCCCCTGGTAATGGGATCATACACATTGTCAACTTCATTTTCACTTAGCAGTATCTACTCTTTTCACAGAAGTATTTATAAACATCTTTCCATATAAACAAATATGTACAGAACAAACAATTCACATCACTTAATATATCAACAACCCAACCCTCCCTCACTCAAGCCCATGCAAACACTGATCTCCCTCCTCAAGGGCTGAGTGGGATGTTTAAAAATAGTCAGGCCTGCACATGCTGTTGTGGCTTCCTCATATTTCTCCCAAAATGTTCCCCAGGCCTCCCTGAGGTCCCCTGGGGAGGATGTGGGCTTGGGGAGGTGGGGGTCAGGAGGCTAGCAGGGGCTACAGGGCTCTACCAGCACCTGCACAGAGCTGGAGCTCAGCTCATCTGCCTCAGCTTTGGGAAAAGGTTTCTGGGCTGTGTGTTTTGCTGCTCTTGCCAAATCTGATCAAGTTCAAGTTCAATAAGGAATATACGAACTTGAGTCTCAGCGCACAATTGTAATTGCGTCTACTTTTGGATTCATAATGAGAAGACAGCATTAGGAAGAAGGAAAAGACATTGGTGGGGGATGGTCTCAGCAGCTGAGTCGGTGGGGAGGGGGTTTATTCAGATTCGCAATGTTAGAGGAGAACTGAAAAGGGAAGTCAAGAATTCTTGACCAGCGTGGGAATATGAGGTCTCCATAGAGCAATGAGACCTGCAGGCCATATGGCTCTGTGAAGACCTCTACGTGATGCACCTGATGGTGGTGAGCAAGAAAAGGGACTCGAAACAACTTGCACACACTGGCTGTCGTGCACAGCATCAGGCATCAGAAGGTGTGGTGAGGGATGCGTCTTCACAGCCAAGTCAACAGCATCATGGCTTCTTCAAACCTGATATCAAGGCCTGACTGGGCTGTGGCTGAGGTCAGCAGGGTGACCAGACCATGCAGGAGGACCCCAAGGCACCCATGTCCTCGGGAGGCAGGGAGGCTTTCATGGGGACACAGAGCTAGCCTGAACCTCGGGTCTCCTGTACGTTTGGGGCCCTTCTCAGCACTGGTGGTTTTTCTCAGTTCAGTGGCTCAGTCATGTCCAACTCTTTGTGACCCCCTGGACTGCAGCATGCCAGGCTTCCCTGTCCTTCACTATCTCCTGGAGCTTGCCAAACTCATCTCCACTGAGTTGGTGACGCCATCCAACCATCTTGTCCTCTGTCGTCCCTTCTTCTGCCTTCTATTTTTTCCCAGCATCAGGGTTGTTCTTCTGGGTACCCGGCAGTTGTCAGGACAACTGAGAACTTCCTTTTCAGTTCAAAGCAGAAAAAAGTAGCTGCAGTGCAGGGGACCAGAGGGCAGACCAGGCCAAGGGTGTCACGTGGCCCGCAAGGTGAGAGGTTCCCCATGAGGAACAGGGCTGGGACACCCCTTCACTGCATGGAAAACATGCTGAGCGGTCACCCCCGCCACGGCCTTCTGGTTGGTTTCTGGGGGTGGGGATAAACTGTTAGGCCTCTGGACAAGATTATTTTTGCACAAAACAGGATTGTTATCACTTAACTGAAAAATGCTTATCCAATGCAAATTGAACTCTGCTTGTCCAGCTACAAATAAAGAAGTGAATATTTTGGGCAGTTTCACTGCTGCAAAGGCAGGTATTTTAAGTAAATGAAAGTAATGAGAACAGGCTGCATTCTCTGCAGGAAGCCTTGGGAAGCGGGGCCTCTCCTGAGTGGCTCCCATGGCTGGGAAGACTAGTTCGCCCCTTGTCCCACACAGGGCTTGTTTCAATGCATCTGTAATGGAGGAGAGGTTCTGACGGACAGAGGCTGGGGAGTCGCGGAGGGGCAGGGATGCATGTGATCCACTCAGTGGCTTAGCCCCCGAGGGGCTCATCTTCACAAACACAGGCCCCGGCCTCTCTCAGAAACACAAGAAGGAAGAGTCGGGGCAAGGAGAGGGAGCTACTGACCTAAGTCTAATGTGGGAGGTCACTTCCTGTCCTCCCCAAGCTCTCCAGGCCAGGCACTGCATCTTCAACCTCCTGGAAACCTAAGTCCAGTCTCCGAGTCCTCCGAGATGCTCCGTCAGTCTCACCCACACTGACTCCGTTGGCTGCCAGGCTCTCCCTGGCTTTGTTCACATCCTCCCACCCTTGCTGTATCAGCTACCGCTGCTGCAGCAAAATGGCCTAACGAACAGCCATCAACTTCTGGGTCCACAGGAACAGGTAGTTCTTTCTCACGGCTCGGCATCTCCACTGACCTCATCTGGCTGACCCGTGGGTCCCCCAGCAGGAGGGGTGGGTCTGTAGCATGCATCTCTCATCCTCTAGGACCGCAGGCTAGCTGGGCCCATCCTTCTCCTGAGGAGAGGCAGGTAGAAACACGTGAGGCTTCTAAAGATCAAGTCTCAGCACTGGTCACTCCTGCCCCATTCCACTGACCAAAATAAGGCACCAGACCAAGTCCACAGTCCAGGCCTAAGAGAGTACACTCCTGCTGTGATGAGGCTGTGGCCAGAGCCTGGGTGAGGGAGGGGGACGCCTACTCATTGAGTTTAGATCTTCCCACTTGAATCCCCATTTCTGGTCTCACTCTCTCTAGTCTGTTCTCCACACAGCAGTTGTTCCTTCTACAATGCAACCCTGATTATATTACCTTTTAGCTTAAAATCCTGAATAGCCTTCCTTCTGAGAATAACTGAAGTTCAATTGAAAAAGTTTTGGCTTTAACACTATCCCAGGGGTCCTATGAAATGCTTCAACAGCAGAGCTGTCATGGAGGCCCTTTGGACTGAGCTGCCCTGGCTCTTCTCCCTTCCAGGGGCAGCCCTGGCTGTGCATGCGTGTGTGTGGCAGCGTGCAAGAAAAGACCCTGATGCTGGGAGAGACTGAGGACAGGAAGAGAATGGGCGACAGAAGACGAGACGGTTAGATGGCATCACCGACTCAACGGATGTGAGTCTGAGCAAACTCCAGGAGACAGTGAAGGACAGGGAAGCCTGGCATGCTGCAGTCCATGGGGTCTCAAAGAGTCGGACACAGCTAAGGACTGAACAACAACAACAACAACAGAAGATCTACAACCTGTGTGCGCCAGTGCATCCTGCGGGAACCCGACGCAGACTTCCAAGAGTGTGGGAGCAGCGAGACGACAGCTGTGGACGGGGCACACTTGCGTGTGGCTGCACAGGAAGGCCTCAGTGCAGCGCTAGGCTGGACAGCAGGGGGACTGTGACTGGCTTCCAAAACCCAAGCACGAATCCATCCAGAGGGAATCTTGCCCACAGAATCCACTTGTGCTCAACAAAGCTGTCTATTCACATACGATTTAAGATGTGACCTCAGACCAGCACTGCTCTGAGAGTTCTTGGTTAAACGTTCAGGAAGGAGTGAGGAGTTTGCACCAGAAGGTACGAAACCTAATATATGCTCACGATAAATTCAAACAATATATCATATGAAACTGAACCCACTTCCTAGAGATGAGCAGCAGGAACAGTTTAGTATATATCCTTCAGTGTTCTTCCTATGACTATTTTTGGGGGGGGAGGAGGGAGGGTTGGGGAGGGAGGGGGTGGGCGGGCCACTTCTACTGGTCTTTCATTCATGTATTTTCATCCATCTTTTGTTCTTTGGCCCGTGTGGGCCTCCCATCGCAGTGGCCTCTGTTGTCACAGAGCACCAGCTCTGGGCACATGCGCTCCAGAGCTCTGGCTCGGTAATCAGACACATGGGTCCAGTCGCTCCGTGGCATGTGGGATCTTCCCAGGCCAGGGATTGAACCAGCACCCCTTGCACTACAAGGAGGTGTCCTTACCCACTGGACCACCAGGGAAGCCCTTCCTATGAATATTTAAAGACATATTTCTGGATTTCCCTGGTGGCCCCGTGGTTAAGAATGCACCTGTCAATGCAGGGGACATGGGCTCGATCCCCGGTTCAGGAAGATTCCACATGACTCAGGGCAACTAAGCCTCTATGCCACAACTACAGAAGCCTGTGTGCTCTAGAGCCTGTGTTCTGCAACACGAGAAGCCACTGCAATGAAAAGCCCATATGCCACAACTAGAGAATAGCCCCCAATTGCTGCAACTAGAGAAAGCCCATGCACAGCAAGACCCAGCGCAGCCAAAGATAAACAATAAATAAATAAAAATTTAAAGTGTATTTAAAAAGGCATATTTCTTTATATATGTGCACACATTCCCAAATTTTCTATATTCATGTATATATACACTGTGGTTTATTTTCAGTTTTTCAAAAAATGGACATTAGAATATATTCAATTCTGTAACTTCAGTGCTTATTTTTCTGAAACAAAGCATTGTTGTTGCTGCTGTTTAATCACTGAGTCGTGACTGACTGCAACCTCATGGCTTGCAGCCTTCCAGGCTCCTCCGTCTGTGGGATTTCCCAGTCAACAATACTGGGGTGGGTTGCCATTTACTCCCCCAGGGGATCTTCCCGACACAGGGATTGAACCCACATCTCCTTCACTGGCAGAAACAAAGCATACAGATGTATAAGTGCTGGGAGACCACAGAGGATGAGTGACTGGCAGCAGGGTGAGGTGGCCCTGATGGTGGCTGTGAATGTGAGCTCTTTAGAGCCGTCTTGAGGGGTCTGCCTGCCCTGAAGCCCGAGCTCTCTGCTGCCTGCTCGTCCAGGCGGGCTTCACTGAGCCAGCAGTTGAACATGGTAGGATTTTGTTGGACAGAGAGGTGGGAGGAAGGGATGCCAGGTGAAAGGAATGGCAGAGGTAAAGGCCTAGAGGGAGGCAATGAGGCAGCTCCTCTGTGGTATGTTGCTCTACGGTGTAGATCCTCATCACACAATCGTGAGCAGATGCACAGACCCTGGTCTTCACTTACGGCACATCTCTTTTCTCTGTCTGCCTTCCAAAGCTCCCCAACCCAGAGGTCCCAAACTTGCCCTTTCAGTCCCCTCCAGCATCAGAAACCAGGGAGTAGCCTTGTTGGGAAGAGAGGGCTGGTCTGCATTGCAAAAATGTTATTGGGGTCTCAGTTCATTACAAGAGCAAATGTTGTACCAAAGCATCAAGGAAAGAGTTGCCTTTACAAAGCCTGTGTTGTTTACCCTGCTGGGTAAACATTCATTCCTGAGAAGGTGGAAAGTGGGGTTTGGGGGTGCCCACTGTGCTCTGTCCACTAAACATTGGTTAGTGGGGAAGCCCAGCATGTGCTCACTTCCACTTTGACAGCTGTACAAAAGGAGGACCTTTAATCATGGGAATTCACCTAATGCTAATCTGAATAATTAAAACAAATACAAAAAAAAAAAAAAAAAACAAAATCCAAGCGA
Source organism: Tragulus kanchil (assembly GCA_022376925.1). Classification (NCBI taxonomy): domain Eukaryota; kingdom Metazoa; phylum Chordata; class Mammalia; order Artiodactyla; family Tragulidae; genus Tragulus; species Tragulus kanchil. The sequence continues at coordinate 47,002,583 of JAIOJX010000023.1, forward strand.
AATACCCAAGAGAACCTTAGAAGGAACTGCTGTTAATGTATACAAATATACCAGGCACATTCCTGCATCATATTTGCTTCACTCTACTGAAATGACCGGCTTGGGGCCTCTCTAGGTGACAGGGGGCAGGGTCTCTTCTGATGTCCTGATGTCCGGTCCAGGTTGCTGTGAGCTTGAGTGGGCCTGCTGGCCCCAGACCAAGCCCAAGACACTTGCCAGGTCCCTTACATGCTTGGTTCACATCACTTAATCCATCCACATGCTCCTTCCTTGTCAATTCTCCACCCTTTCCTGGGCCTCAGTGTTGTTCTCTATAAATAGAGGTAAGGATTGGGGGGACCAAAAGGTCATTACAAAATAAAATGAGGAGGGAGAACTTCCCTGGTGATCCAGTGGTTAAGAATCTACCTGCCATTGCAGGGGACATGGGCTTGATGCCTCGTCCAGGAAGATTCCACATGCCATGGGGCAACTAAGGTTGTGTGCCCTAACTACTGAGCCCACAAGCTGCAACTAATGAAACCCACGCCTACAGCCGTTCTCTGCAACAAGAGACACCACTACAGTGAGAAGCCCATGTACTGCCACTGAAGAGTAGCCCCTGCTTGCCAGAACAGCCAAAAATAAGTAAATAAACACAAATTGAAGGAAAAAAAAGGTGTCACTGACTCAATGGACATGAGTTTGAGCAAGCTCTGGGAGATGGTGAACGACAGGGAAGCTTGGTGTGCTGCAGTCCATGGGGTCTCAAAGAGTCAGACAAGACTTAGTGACTGAACTGAACTTAAAAATATTAAAAAAAAAAAAAAAAAAAAAAAAAAACCGAAATGAGGAGGTAAAAGTTCAGCCGAGAACATGAGCCAGCCTGGGTTTAAGGCCACAGTCTTTTCCTGAGATTTCGGCCCATCCCCCTGGGCCTGTCTTCTTTAGTCCCCAAAGTTTAAATTACTGTGTTCCATTAGTGGGGAAGCCCAGCATGTGCTCACTTCCACTTTGACAGCTGTACAAAAGGAGGACCTTTAATCATGGGAATTCACCTAATGCTAATCTGAATAATTAAAACAAATACAAAAAAAAAAAAAAAAAACAAAATCCAAGCGAAATACCCAAGAGAACCTTAGAAGGAACTGCTGTTAATGTATACAAATATACCAGGCACATTCCTGCATCATATTTGCTTCACTCTACTGAAATGACCGGCTTGGGGCCTCTCTAGGTGACAGGGGGCAGGGTCTCTTCTGATGTCCTGATGTCCGGTCCAGGTTGCTGTGAGCTTGAGTGGGCCTGCTGGCCCCAGACCAAGCCCAAGACACTTGCCAGGTCCCTTACATGCTTGGTTCACATCACTTAATCCATCCACATGCTCCTTCCTTGTCAATTCTCCACCCTTTCCTGGGCCTCAGTGTTGTTCTCTATAAATAGAGGTAAGGATTGGGGGGACCAAAAGGTCATTACAAAATAAAATGAGGAGGGAGAACTTCCCTGGTGATCCAGTGGTTAAGAATCTACCTGCCATTGCAGGGGACATGGGCTTGATGCCTCGTCCAGGAAGATTCCACATGCCATGGGGCAACTAAGGTTGTGTGCCCTAACTACTGAGCCCACAAGCTGCAACTAATGAAACCCACGCCTACAGCCGTTCTCTGCAACAAGAGACACCACTACAGTGAGAAGCCCATGTACTGCCACTGAAGAGTAGCCCCTGCTTGCCAGAACAGCCAAAAATAAGTAAATAAACACAAATTGAAGGAAAAAAAAGGTGTCACTGACTCAATGGACATGAGTTTGAGCAAGCTCTGGGAGATGGTGAACGACAGGGAAGCTTGGTGTGCTGCAGTCCATGGGGTCTCAAAGAGTCAGACAAGACTTAGTGACTGAACTGAACTTAAAAATATTAAAAAAAAAAAAAAAAAAAAAAAAAACCGAAATGAGGAGGTAAAAGTTCAGCCGAGAACATGAGCCAGCCTGGGTTTAAGGCCACAGTCTTTTCCTGAGATTTCGGCCCATCCCCCTGGGCCTGTCTTCTTTAGTCCCCAAAGTTTAAATTCCCAATCAGTTCCCTTCTCCCCTCTGTACATACACAGATCCACAAAGACTAGCCCTCCAGTCTGGACCTGGTCCACTCATCTGTACCCAAAGTGCCATGACTTGAACCCTTGCCTCCACCTCCACACACCCTCTGCTCTCTCCTACACCACATAGTACGCACAGCTGCCTGATCCCCTTTCCCACCACACCTCCTGAGATCCCTGACAACATAGGTCACTTGACCTACTATGCTAGGGTCCTGCCTGGAATCAGCACAACAGACCACTCCATCTGCAGACTTGTCATACCCTCATCCTTTCCCAGCAGGCTTCACACCCTGGTCCTGCCTTCTCACGTGAATGCACCCTCACTGGCCTCCAAGCCTGTGAAGGAGAATGTCTGAGACACTCTACTGCCACCATCCAATCTTTGAGTCTTTAAGCCTTAGTGAGGGGGCCACATCTCAGCAGAATCTTCTCTGATCCCACACTTCCAGTTCAAGAGACACTGAGCTTCCTGCCCCAGCCTCTCCCAGATCCACAGACTCTGTATCAGTCACCCATGGATATATCTATTAACTATCAGCATTTTTCCATTTGTATTTCAAAATACTTTAAAATACTTTTAAAAATTGGTGCATAAATTATATAAAGTGCAGTTAGAGCTTGATACCTTTTTTCGTATGCACACAGCTGTGTGTGGATCTGTGTGGATCTGGGCTAGAGAGGGGCAGATAGATATACAAGTTTGAAGGCTAAGAGATGCCCTCCTAGCACCTAGACTCCCTCCCTCCTGGTGCCATGTGCTGTGGGGAGGGGGTGCTCCCTGTAGGGAACTTAGATGCTAGAGGCCAAAGGAAGTAGTCACATGGCCAGCAACTTGAGATGGGGTTAGGATACCTCAGGATGAGATCCTTGATCAAGATTAAGATCAATGAATTTTGCACAGGTGAGAGATCACGCTGAACCTACCACCTCAAAATCTTAACTTCTTGCTCAGTTGAATTCATTCTCCCTTGGTCAAACACTGCTAATAATTACAACTGTCAAGAATATCCTACGGCCATCTGAGCCAATAATTCTTTAAGGCTGTTCCTGATTAATTTATAGGGCCAAGTCCTAGAAGAGGCGACACTGGGCCAGAGGAATAGCCCTTGTAAGACTCTTGACACATATGGCCAAAGAGCTGACATGGGATGTGTGAGTCTGTTTGAGTTACCATAACCAAATGCCACAGACTGGGTGGCTTAAAACAACAGAAGTTCATTCTCTCACAGCTCTCGGGGATGGCAGTCTGAGATCAAGGGGTTGGCAGGGTTGGATTCTTCTGAGGCCTCTTTCCTTGGCGTGTAGATGGTGGCTCTCTCACTGCCTCTTCACAGGGCCATCCCTCTGTGCGTGCAGCCCTGGGGTTTTGTCTGTCCTAATTTCCTTTTTTTTATATGAACATCAGTCATATCAGATTAAGGTCCATCCTGCCTTCCTGCATAGTCACTTCAGTTGTGTCTGTTTCTGTGTGACTCCAAATGGTAGCCCCTCCAGCCCAGGGGCCACATCTCAGCAGAATCTTCTCTGATCCCACACTTCCAGTTCAAGAGACACTGAGCTTCCTGCCCCAGCCTCTCCCAGATCCACAGACTCTGTATCAGTCACCCATGGATATATCTATTAACTATCAGCATTTTTCCATTTGTATTTCAAAATACTTTAAAATACTTTTAAAAATTGGTGCATAAATTATATAAAGTGCAGTTAGAGCTTGATACCTTTTTTCGTATGCACACAGCTGTGTGTGGATCTGTGTGGATCTGGGCTAGAGAGGGGCAGATAGATATACAAGTTTGAAGGCTAAGAGATGCCCTCCTAGCACCTAGACTCCCTCCCTCCTGGTGCCATGTGCTGTGGGGAGGGGGTGCTCCCTGTAGGGAACTTAGATGCTAGAGGCCAAAGGAAGTAGTCACATGGCCAGCAACTTGAGATGGGGTTAGGATACCTCAGGATGAGATCCTTGATCAAGATTAAGATCAATGAATTTTGCACAGGTGAGAGATCACGCTGAACCTACCACCTCAAAAATCTTAACTTCTTGCTCAGTTGAATTCATTCTCCCTTGGTCAAACACTGCTAATAATTACAACTGTCAAGAATATCCTACGGCCATCTGAGCCAATAATTCTTTAAGGCTGTTCCTGATTAATTTATAGGGCCAAGTCCTAGAAGAGGCGACACTGGGCCAGAGGAATAGCCCTTGTAAGACTCTTGACACATATGGCCAAAGAGCTGACATGGGATGTGTGAGTCTGTTTGAGTTACCATAACCAAATGCCACAGACTGGGTGGCTTAAAACAACAGAAGTTCATTCTCTCACAGCTCTCGGGGATGGCAGTCTGAGATCAAGGGGTTGGCAGGGTTGGATTCTTCTGAGGCCTCTTTCCTTGGCGTGTAGATGGTGGCTCTCTCACTGCCTCTTCACAGGGCCATCCCTCTGTGCGTGCAGCCCTGGGGTTTTGTCTGTCCTAATTTCCTTTTTTTTATATGAACATCAGTCATATCAGATTAAGGTCCATCCTGCCTTCCTGCATAGTCACTTCAGTTGTGTCTGTTTCTGTGTGACTCCACAGACTGCAGCCCGTTAGGCTCCTCTGTCCACGGAATTCTCCAGGCAAGAATACTGGAGTGGAATGCCATGCCCTCCTCCAGGGGGAATCTTTCCAACCCAGGGATGGAACCTGGGTGTCCTGCACTGCATGCAGATTCCTCGACACTAAGCCATCAGGGAAGTTCCATATATATATATATATACATATATATATATATTTGAGACCCCATGGACAGTAGCTCACCAGGTTTCGCCATCCATGGAATTTTCCAGGCAGGAATACTGGAGTGGGTTGCCATTTCCTTTTCCAAAGGCCCACCCTAGTGGCCTCATTTTAACCTAATTACCTCTTTGAAGGCCATATCTGCAGATACGGTCACATTCTGAGGTACTAGGTAGGTGTAGGGCTTCAATATCTGGAGGAACACAGTTCATCCCATAACAGAACTCTTCCTGGGAGGTCGGAAATGTCCTTTGGTGACATTTGCTTGGTTGTGGTCCCCTTGGTTCCTTCCTGAGATGAGCCTTATTTCTGGGTGAAGGCCTCTCTGTGCCTCTCGTTTCCCTTTCTTCTTGTCTCTCACCTCATCACTGTTCACAGCTGTCACTCAGCCTAAGTGAGAAATTCTCAACCTCTGATGTACATGGGAATCTGAGAGCATGATCCTACTGCCTGAGTCCCAACCTGACAGACTCCGATGTTGGTCTGGGGCACAGTCAAGATGTGGGAAGCTTTAAAGCTCTTTAGGAGGCTCAGTGTCGTGCCAAGGCGAGAGCCTCCACTTGCTGGTTTCTCTTCTTTGCTTTTGCAAAACATGAGGCAGGGCACAGGGGCTGTTTAATTACCGTCTTCCAAAGTTAATTAAAGCTCCATATTCTAAAGCCTGTTTTTAACTCCCCTAAACAAGTTCATTTTAAAATGTGGTGGTAATTTGGCTCTTTTGTTAAAATTAAGTCCTTAAAGTAAAAATTAAAAGACAAAATGGAAAACCACTGGGCATAGAAAATCCACCCTGAATTTAATAGAGTCTCTTAAGTCGTGGACTGGAGTAAGACTCTTGCCGCTCAGGATGGCTGGGGGAGTTTGCTATACATCATAGTCCTTGAGGCTTATGTTCTGTGTAAGCTTTTAAAGGAAGAGGATAAAAGCTAATTTTCATGAGAGCCCTGTTTCTGTGGTCGGGTGATTAGAACACTGTTGTGTTAAGTTTGGGCTTCTCCAAGTTTCACATCCCAACTCTCAATGTTGGAAACAAAGTTTTTAAAAAGATTTTACCCGGGGGTGAATTTCACAGACACAGTGAGCTGGGGAATCCAGAGACAGAAGAGTCCATGTTGGTTGATTCCAATGAGATGAGGTTCAAGTACAGGTGAAACGAACTGACAGTGACAGCAATCAGACATTAGTTGCCTCTTGATGGGCGTGTTTCTTGGAGCAGAGCCAGAGCCTGAACACTTTTCTGAGATCTGAGTGATGGACAGATGGTCATACGGCTCAGACGGTTTCACAGAAGGCATTGTCGGTGGTACCGGCTCCCCTTCAAACCATGACTTTCACAAGTGGTGTGGGGCCCGTTGCTAGCAGGACAGCACCATGGCCCACCCCAGGCGCAGTCTGGCCTCTGCTTGCTCTCCTCCTGCACGCTCCGCTCTACCCTCCCAGGGCACCAGCGGTGCTCCTACCCTTCTGCACCTTGGCACACGTTGTCCTCCCTGCCTCAGATGACCCTCCCGATATGTTCACCTGGAATCTGGTCATCACATCACAGCAGGGAAGTCATTCCTCTGCCTCTAGGGACAGCATTAATTGCACCCGTCACTTGTCACTTGTATTAAGTGAACAATGCAAAGAAACAGAGGAAAACAATAGAATGAGAAAGACCAGAGATCTCTACAGGAAAATAAGAGATACCAAGGGAATGTTTCATGCAAAGACAGGCACAATAAAGGACAGAAATCATATGGATCTAACAGAAGCAGAAGATATTAAGACGAGGTGGAAAGAATACAAAGAAGAACTATACAAAAAAGATCTTAATGAGATGGATGACCATGATGATGTGATCACTCACCTAGAGCCAGACATCTTGGAATGTGAAGTCAAGTGGGCCTTAGGAAGCATTACTATGAACAAAGCTAGTGGTGGTGATGGAATTCTGAGCTATTTCAAATCCTAAAAGATAATGCTATGAAAGTGCTACATTCAATATGCTAGCAAATCTAGAAAACTCAGCAGTGGCCTGAGAGCCGGAAAAAGTCAGTTTTCATTCCAATACCAAAGAAGAGCAATGCCAAAGGATGTTCAAACTACTGCACCACTGTATTCATTTAACACGCTAGCAAAGTAATGCTCAAAATCCTCCAAGATAGGCTTCAACAGTACGTGAACTGGAAACTTCCAGATGTACAAACTGGATTTACAAAAGGGAGAGGAACCAGAGATCAAATTGCCAACATCCATTGGATCATAGAGAGAGCAAGGGAATTCCAGGAAAACATCTACCTGTTTCATTGACTACACTAAAGCCTTTGACTGTGTGGATTACAATAAAGTGTGGAAAATTCTGAAAGAGATGGGAATACCAAACCACCTTACCTGCCTCCTGCGAAACCTGTATGTAGGACAAGAGGCAACAGTTAGAACTGGACATGGAACAATGGACTGGCTTCAAACTGGGAAGGGAGTACATCAAGGCTAGATATTGTCACCCTGCTTATTTAATTTATATGCAGAGTACATCATGCGAAATGGCAGTCTGGATAAAGCACAAGCTAGAATCAAGATTGCTGAGATAAATATCAATAACTTCAGGTATGCAGGTGACACCACCCTTAGGGCAGAAATCGAAGAGGAACTTAAAAGCCTCTTGAGGAAGGTGAAAGAGGAGAGTGAAAAAGCTAGCTAAGAACTCAATATTCAAAAAGAAGATCATGGCATCTGGTCCCATCATTTCATGGCAAATAGATGGGCAAACAATGATAGTGACAAACTTCATTTTCTTGGGTTCCAAAATCACTGTGACTGGTGACTGCAGCCATGAAAGTAAAAGATGCTTGCTCCTTGGAAGAAAAGCTATGACAAACCTAGACAGCATATGAAAAAGCAGAGACATCACTCTGCCAAAAAAAAGGTCTATATAGTCAAAACTATGGTTTTCTAGTAGTCATGTATGGATGTGAGAGTTGGACCATAAAGAAGGCTGAGTGCTGAAGAATTCATGCCTTTGAACTGTGGTGTTGGAGAAGGCTCTTGAGAGTCCTTTGGACTGCAAGGAAATCAAACCAGTCAATTCTAAAGGAAATCGACCCTGAATATTCATGGGAAGGACTGACAATGAAGCTCTAAAAGCCGGAAAAAAGTGGCCTGAGAGCCGGAAAAAGTCAGTTTTCATTCCAATACCAAAGAAGAGCAATGCCAAAGGATGTTCAAACTACTGCACCACTGTATTCATTTAACACGCTAGCAAAGTAATGCTCAAAATCCTCCAAGATAGGCTTCAACAGTACGTGAACTGGAAACTTCCAGATGTACAAACTGGATTTACAAAAGGGAGAGGAACCAGAGATCAAATTGCCAACATCCATTGGATCATTTAAAAAGCAAGGGAATTCCAGAAAAACATTGACTTCCTTTTCATTGACTATACTAAAGCCTTTAACTGTGTGGACCACAACAAATTGTGGAAAATTCTCAAAGAGATGGGAGTACCAAACCACCTTACCTGCCTCCTCGAAACCTGTATGTAGGACAAGAGGCAACAGTTAGAACTGGACATGGAACAATGGACTGGCTTCAAACTGGGAAGGGAGTACATCAAGGCTAGATATTGTCACCCTGCTTATTTAATTTATATGCAGAGTACATCATGCGAAATGGCAGTCTGGATAAAGCACAAGCTAGAATCAAGATTGCTGAGATAAATATCAATAACTTCAGGTATGCAGGTGACACCACCCTTAGGGCAGAAATCGAAGAGGAACTTAAAAGCCTCTTGAGGAAGGTGAAAGAGGAGAGTGAAAAAGCTAGCTAAGAACTCAATATTCAAAAAAAGAAGATCATGGCATCTGGTCCCATCATTTCATGGCAAATAGATGGGCAAACAATGATAGTGACAAACTTCATTTTCTTGGGTTCCAAAATCACTGTGACTGGTGACTGCAGCCATGAAAGTAAAAGATGCTTGCTCCTTGGAAGAAAAGCTATGACAAACCTAGACAGCATATGAAAAAGCAGAGACATCACTCTGCCAAAAAAAAGGTCTATATAGTCAAAACTATGGTTTTCTAGTAGTCATGTATGGATGTGAGAGTTGGACCATAAAGAAGGCTGAGTGCTGAAGAATTCATGCCTTTGAACTGTGGTGTTGGAGAAGGCTCTTGAGAGTCCTTTGGACTGCAAGGAAATCAAACCAGTCAATTCTAAAGGAAATCGACCCTGAATATTCATGGGAAGGACTGACAATGAAGCTCTAAAACTTTGGCCACCTGATGCAAAGAGACAATTCATTGGAAAAGACTCTGATGCTGGGAAGAAATAGAAGGCAAAAGAAGGGGATGACAGAGGATGGGATGGTTGGATGGCATCACTGAATCCATGGACATGAGTTTGAACAAGCTCTGGGAGATGGTGAAGGATAGGGAAGCTTGGTGTGCAGCAGTCCATGGGGTTGCAGAGAGTTAGACACGACTGAGTGACTGAACTGAACTCACTTGCACTGTTTGTTTTTGCCATAGTAGGTGCTCTTTTTGGGGCAGGGCTGTCTCTATTGGCAACGCTGGGCATGGCATCGGGCACTAGGACAGGTTTTCAATGGTGTTTGTCACTGAATTGTGGTAGTTGAGGAGGAAAAGCAGGGAGTTTTAGATAAGTATCTTTTGTTACAGCCATCCACCTGTTCATAACAATATCTGAAACCAGATGGAGAAACATGATTCAAATGACCCTGGGAAAGCCAGTACCCAGTGGGTGGAGATCTGTAGACACAGGTATGGGCTGCCCAGCTCCAGTGTACAGCAGAAAGGCTCTGCAAGATAGGGAGGGAAGAATTTGACACTGGGCTGGGGCAGTGCTGGAGGAATGGAGGGAAGAGGTGGGGAAAGATGGAGAGAGCAGGTGGAAGGAACTGGAAGACAGTGGGAACTAGGCACTGTGCCATGTGACACCTCCCTGCAGCCCCGAAACCTTCCCTCAAGTTCCCTAAACTCACGAAAGGTTTAATGGAAGTATATTTGTGAGTGTGGGAATGCGTGCGTGTGACACAAATGTGTGCGTCTGTGAATATGTACATATGCATGAGAGCATGTGAGCGTGCCAGTGCGCATGTGTGGGTGTGTGCATCTGTGAGCATGTGTGCATGCACACATGGGAATATGTGCGTATGTGTGCACAAGTGTGACTATGTGGGCGTGTGTACGTATGCGTGAGCTGAGAAGGGGTGTGGGTTTCCTGCCGGGACTGCTTTGGGGGTGAGGCTGAGGGCATGAGGACATCAGCTCTGTCTCTCTCAGAAATCATGGAAGCCCAGAGCATGACCCTGACCCTGGAGCCAAATTCGCGAGGGGCCAGCAGCCCCCAGCTGAGATCTGAGTCACACATCTCACGAGTCCTTCGTTGCGTCAAGAAAGGTAACCTTGGTGGTTGTGCAATGCCTGCCTGGAGCCCTGGGTGGAAGACTGAAGCCTGTTGAGACCGCAAGGGAAAGGCGACCCTGAGTGACTGGCAGTGCCGGCCCTGGCTCTGACTGGACGGGGGCAGCCTGCACCCAGTGTTCTGCAGGAGACGGAACGAGTAAAGAGACAACTGAACATAGCTGTGGGCCGGACGAGGAGGCTGCGAGGCCCTGTGGGTGCCTGGAGCCTGAGGGGAGGTTTCCTTGAGGAGTTTCTGTCTGGGCTGACAGGGCTGGAGAAGCGAAGGGAGGAGGATGTTTCCAGCAGGAGATGTAGGAAGAGTAAATTTTCACAGGAGTGAAATGTGGGGGGTTGGGGTTATCTGGGGGCAGAACAAAATGGGGAGTGGCAGGAGATGAGCGGGTCAGGGAGTCTGGACCCGGGGCTGTCTCTAGGAGCCAGTCCCTGCCATGGTTGCCTGCCAGGGACAAAGGAGGCCGGCTCTCAGCCCAGCAGACACCTCCACGCGGAGCCGGGCACCCCGGCACATCCCTCCCTGACCAAGAGGGGCCGTCTCTGTTCCTGTTTCCCTGGAACAGGACCGTGGGAACCCAGCCTGTGGATCCTGGCCCTGTATAATGCCGTGAGCCACTGCAGGTGCGGGACAGAAAGCCACGGACAATTTGCATGGGATGGAGAGCACATTTTCAGTTTCCCTCTCTCACAAACTGCAGACTTCACTTTCACGGCCCTTCTTTCCTCATCACAACCACCCTGGTTTCTCCTCAGCACCTCAAGAGTCTGATGTCACAGAGACACCCCAGCTTTTCTCTGCCTCAACAGCCTCCAGGGCTCCGAAAAGCTCAGCACCCAGTCTTTGCTGTCCTCTGCCCCGAGCCTCCTCTAGACTCTGGCCCTACGGCCCATCCTGGCTCATGGAGAGAGCCCCGCACTGGGAGGCAGGGGCCTGGGCTCTAGTCCTGCCTCTGCCCGGCACTCACTGCAGGCTGTGGAGCTCTCCAGGGGCCTCATTTTCCCCACATGTACCACAGAGGGTTCTAGACTTGATAATTTCTGAAGGTTGTCCAATTCGTAGAATAGCGACTTTCTGATCTTGATAGTTTGTCACGGAAACCCCAAGAAGATCTTTTGCAGCAAGTGCTGGGACTCATGCTGGCCCCTGATGGTCTGGGAACCTGAGCTCCTGCAGGTGTCTCCCCGACATTCCCTGGATCTGCTGCTTCCCCTCCCTTTTATTTCCTCCCTTTCTTCTGGTCTAGTCGCTGTATCTTCATGTTCATTTGTTCCCAGGCTCCTGGTAATGACTCTGTGGGGAGGTGTGACTTAGGAGGGACCCAGATCACTAGGGGAAAAGGGCTGCTGCCTGGGAATAAGGTCTCTTCTCCGGCCCACCCTCTGACACCCTGCCACAGCCCAGCCCCTGGCCATGCCCAATAGCTGCCATCTGAGCCCCGAGGCTGTTAAGTTTTGATATTTAAACACTAAACTCGTTTTTCGCTGTTACCATGCTAATGTTTTCACAGATGCTTTCTGTATTCTGTTTACAAAGTGTGGCAGAGAGAGACAGGGAGGCCTGAGGGAGAGGGCCCCAACGTTCTTCCAATGACCTGAGGTATGACCACAGGCAAGCCTCTTCCCTGTTCTGGCCTCAGGTTCCCCATCTGTAAAGTAGAGGTGAAGTCAGGTGGGCCAAAGTGGACTAGAAAATCTTTTAGGCGTTTGCAGCTTTGACATTCACCAGAACTTCAAGAATCCTGCCCTGTCCAAGATTTCCCCAACCCTTGCGAGATGGTGCTGCATATGCATATGTAGCCTGGCTTGCTGATGTAGGGAAGCCTCGTGAGGACTTAAGGACCCTCTGGAACAGAGATAGGCAGGTGTGAGAGGCCAGATCTGTGGTGGGTTGGCAGGGAAATCCACAGGGACCCAGGAGACCAATGTTAACTGAGGCAACGAGATCAGAAAACTCCCCCTGAACAGCTAAGCACAAGAGAGTTGCCATGCAAATCACTGGGAGGAGATGATTAATTGGGTGGAGGAACCGAGGAGAGGCACTGTCGGTTGCTGGTGACCCATGACTTGTCCGGGATGGTGGTGGATCCCCTGGGCCCCTCGAGGCTCCATGGGGGATAGGCGTGGAGGATGAGGTGAGGTGTGAAAGGAGGCTAAGGCGGAGGCAGGTTTGACAAGCTCCCCTCCCAGAAAGATCAGTCAGGCGAAGCAGGCTGGGGTGAGGGGGCCGGTGGAGGAAGGGTGAGAAAGACACGCAGATGGTTTCCATTTCGGGGAGGTTCCATGTTCTGCCTCAGCCCCTGATGCCTCACTTTGCGTAGGGGAGGGGTGTAGAAAGGAGGAAACAGCAGGGACTTTTCTGAGCAACATTTATAGAATCTAGGGTTATCAGAATTCATAGACCTCCCCCTGCCAAGGTGACTGGTCCCAGTCTCAGGAGATGCTTAAATCTCCGCTGGTGGCTTACCTCGCGAGCCCACTGCATCCCAGGTGGTGTGTCCCACTGTTGGGAACTCCAGTCAGGACAGGCTTCCTGGCACCAGGTCAAAGTCTGCATCAGAGTTTGGCATAATATACTCCACAGAACATTCAGCTTGCTTCTGGTCTGTGGAGAGTTTTATGGAGGAAAACAGGAACAAATAATGTAAAATTATTACCAAGGTACAGAAGCCATCTGGCAGGCCTGGGACCATGTTCTGGGGGATTAGAGTTTTACAAGACCACGGTGCTGGCTAATCCTGGATGTCCACTTAGCTAGGTGACGGGGTATCTGGTTGTCTGGTCAAATACCAGTCTACAGGTTGCTGGGCTAGTGGTCTGTATATGTGATTAACATATGGACTATCAGGAAAAGACATTAACCTCCACCATGTGGGAAGGCCTCATCTAATTAGCTGAAGATCTTATGGGCAAAACCTGAGGTTTCCTAAAGAAGGAGGAATTCTGCTTCAAAAGTCTAAGATATAAACCCTGCCTGAGTTTCCAGCCTTCTGGCTAGCCCTATGGATTTTAGACTTGCTGGTCCCAACAATTGTGTGAGCTTAAATAAATCTTGTTCTCTCTCTATACATACTCTACTGGTTTTATTTCTCTGGAGAACCCTGACTGAGGCAACTATCCATTATCTTTCTGTGCAAAGGGAGATAAAGAACACTTAATTCCCTAGAAGAAGAGCAGTGTCTGAAAGGACACTGAGCAATGTCTTTAATATTCAGAGTGCTAATTTGTGTGGTGCAGTGTTAATCTAAACCCATGTCTGAGGGTACCATCCATCTTGCTACTCAGAATCCGTGACGGCAGTGTCCCCTTAAAAACCCTAAAACATATGGAGGCAAGCTCCCAGAAAGATCAGTCAGGCGAAGCAGGCTGGGGTGAGGGGGCCGGTGGAGGAAGGGTGAGAAAGACACGCAGATGGTTTCCATTTCGGGGAGGTTCCATGTTCTGCCTCAGCCCCTGATGCCTCACTTTGCGTAGGGGAGGGGTGTAGAAAGGAGGAAACAGCAGGGACTTTTCTGAGCAACATTTATAGAATCTAGGGTTATCAGAATTCATAGACCTCCCCCTGCCAAGGTGACTGGTCCCAGTCTCAGGAGATGCTTAAATCTCCGCTGGTGGCTTACCTCGCGAGCCCACTGCATCCCAGGTGGTGTGTCCCACTGTTGGGAACTCCAGTCAGGACAGGCTTCCTGGCACCAGGTCAAAGTCTGCATCAGAGTTTGGCATAATATACTCCACAGAACATTCAGCTTGCTTCTGGTCTGTGGAGAGTTTTATGGAGGAAAACAGGAACAAATAATGTAAAATTATTACCAAGGTACAGAAGCCATCTGGCAGGCCTGGGACCATGTTCTGGGGGATTAGAGTTTTACAAGACCACGGTGCTGGCTAATCCTGGATGTCCACTTAGCTAGGTGACGGGGTATCTGGTTGTCTGGTCAAATACCAGTCTACAGGTTGCTGGGCTAGTGGTCTGTATATGTGATTAACATATGGACTATCAGGAAAAGACATTAACCTCCACCATGTGGGAAGGCCTCATCTAATTAGCTGAAGATCTTATGGGCAAAACCTGAGGTTTCCTAAAGAAGGAGGAATTCTGCTTCAAAAGTCTAAGATATAAACCCTGCCTGAGTTTCCAGCCTTCTGGCTAGCCCTATGGATTTTAGACTTGCTGGTCCCAACAATTGTGTGAGCTTAAATAAATCTTGTTCTCTCTCTATACATACTCTACTGGTTTTATTTCTCTGGAGAACCCTGACTGAGGCAACTATCCATTATCTTTCTGTGCAAAGGGAGATAAAGAACACTTAATTCCCTAGAAGAAGAGCAGTGTCTGAAAGGACACTGAGCAATGTCTTTTAATATTCGCAGAGTGCTAATTTGTGTGGTGCAGTGTTAATCTAAACCCATGTCTGAGGGTACCATCCATCTTGCTACTCAGAATCCGTGACGGTTCCCCTTAGCTACCACAGCCACAGTGCCAACTAATCTTTATTTCTATCTAACAGACACTAACCAAGAAATAAAAACATACAATACTTCAATTCTTACAGGAGAGAGGGTATTCTATTCATTTTTATGGACGAGGAAAATGAAGCACAGAGGACCATACTCCTTAGTCTGAAACTGGGAGTTTTCAGGGATCTTGCTTCAGTGATCAACCTCCACTCCCTTTCATGTCATCCACAGTCGGGGCCAATGAACTAGACAGACCCTCTTACATGTGCTCCAGATTTCCCTACATACCACCTATTGCCTACACCTGGATTTCTTTGGAAACGTATTTCCTCCTATCCTACAGGTCGAAGTCTTCTCTCTGCTCCAAGAGCCGATTCTAAAGTCTCCTCCTCTGTGACGTTTTCCTGGGTCCCTACCTTACCTGAGCCTCGAAGTGACCCCCTTCCTGCACAGTCTCACATCTGGGCTTCTTTCTTTCTTTTTAAAAAACTTTTATTTATTTATTATTTTTGGGTAGGGTGGGGTGGGGAGGGAGGAGGTTGGGCGGGCGGGCCACTTCCATTGGTCTTTCATTTTGTCTATTTTCATCCATCTTTATTCTTTGGCCCTTGTGGGCCTCCCATCGCGGTGGCCTCTGTTGTCACAGAGCACTGGCTCTGGGCGCATGAGCTCCAGAGCTCCGGCTCGGTAATTGGACACATCAGTCCAGCCGCTCCGTGGCACGTGGGATCTTCCCAGGCCAGGGATCGAACTGGTGCCCCTTGCACTGCAAGGCGGTGTCCTTACCCACTGGACCACCGGGGAAGCCCTGGGCTTCTTTCTAACTCAAGTTCCTGCCATTTGTTTCAGGGTTTCTCTCCCCTCTAATCAAGAAATAAAAACTCCCAGTTTTTATTTCTTGGTTAGTGTCTGTTAGAAGCGGGCTGAAGGCAGGAAACATAGTCTGATGCATTACAACAGAGGACAGTCCTGAAACCCAGGGGGTTTCCTTCTCAGACAGGGAACTTCGAGACACTTCTCTAAGTAAGTGTCTGTGTGATTGTTTTCTGAAAGATCAGGGCTATTACTGCTCCAGCATTATGTTAGTAGACTTGAATTTTCTTTTATCTTCCATTTGAATAACAGATCTTACACTGATAATCTTAGAAGGCTTTGTCTTGTTTGGTCTGCCTGAGACTTGACAGGGCAACAGCTGCAAGCTCTGTAACCCCAAAACTGTACAAAGGGAGCCCCACATTCACTCCATCTATCCTTAGGCCACCTTCTCAAAGGCACCACTGTGGATCTTTCCATTTGGAAGGACAACATCCCAGCCCAGTGGACTAAGGTTTTAGTTGTCCCTATTTTGGTACTATCAGGCACAGAAGGGGGCTGGGGACCAGTGAAGTACATTCATTTACTGAAGCCTGTGTCAGGCCCCCTTCTGGACCCTCTGAGAAAGGAGAAAGATGACATGGCTTTTATCTCTTTATTCTATCAATGTATGTTTGAGCCCCTACTCTACACCAGGAACCCTTTGTAGCACTCAGCTCACTGGTACAGAGTGTATCTTCCCATGAGATATGAGCCCCATGAGTGCATGGACCATAGTTGCATGGCTCATCACTGTGCCATGACTTCAGAGCAAGTATCCAAAAAATACCTGTTGTAGAACTGAATGGAGTGTGAATGTCTTACCCCCTAGAGCAAATGAGAGTTCCTCAAGGGTAGGGTGGCCCTTGATGTCAACACAGGCCTGGGCTCAGGGGAGATGCTCAAATGTTTATTGAGTTGGCTGGATGACCCAGTGCGGGGGTCCAGTGTGGACCACACCTGAACAGGGCGTGTGTTGGGGTGTGAACTCTGGGTTCTTTCTGGATTTCCATCTGCCTTGCTATGGAAATTGAGGTCTTAAACTTTCTTCTGTGACTTTTGTTCCTTACTCGTGGCTTTGGAGACTGGACCACTGTGTGAAAGCTAAAAATATAGACCTGTCTCCACGATGCTGCCATGGAAAGCCAGTTATAAGCACTTAATGGCGGTTGTATGCTCAAAAAGGTGCTGTGAGGGAACATGACTCACACTGAAACTAGGTTTCTTATTGAAATAGTGTGAAATGGAGGCTTATATTCAAATAAGTGTCTGTGTGATTGTTTTCTGAAAGATCAGGGCTATTACTGCTCCAGCATTATGTTAGTAGACTTGAATTTTCTTTTATCTTCCATTTGAATAACAGATCTTACACTGATAATCTTAGAAGGCTTTGTCTTGTTTGGTCTGCCTGAGACTTGACAGGGCAACAGCTGCAAGCTCTGTAACCCCAAAACTGTACAAAGGGAGCCCCACATTCACTCCATCTATCCTTAGGCCACCTTCTCAAAGGCACCACTGTGGATCTTTCCATTTGGAAGGACAACATCCCAGCCCAGTGGACTAAGGTTTTAGTTGTCCCTATTTTGGTACTATCAGGCACAGAAGGGGGCTGGGGACCAGTGAAGTACATTCATTTACTGAAGCCTGTGTCAGGCCCCCTTCTGGACCCTCTGAGAAAGGAGAAAGATGACATGGCTTTTATCTCTTTATTCTATCAATGTATGTTTGAGCCCCTACTCTACACCAGGAACCCTTTGTAGCACTCAGCTCACTGGTACAGAGTGTATCTTCCCATGAGATATGAGCCCCATGAGTGCATGGACCATAGTTGCATGGCTCATCACTGTGCCATGACTTCAGAGCAAGTATCCAAAAAATACCTGTTGTAGAACTGAATGGAGTGTGAATGTCTTACCCCCTAGAGCAAATGAGAGTTCCTCAAGGGTAGGGTGGCCCTTGATGTCAACACAGGCCTGGGCTCAGGGGAGATGCTCAAATGTTTATTGAGTTGGCTGGATGACCCAGTGCGGGGGTCCAGTGTGGACCACACCTGAACAGGGCGTGTGTTGGGGTGTGAACTCTGGGTTCTTTCTGGATTTCCATCTGCCTTGCTATGGAAATTGAGGTCTTAAACTTTCTTCTGTGACTTTTGTTCCTTACTCGTGGCTTTGGAGACTGGACCACTGTGTGAAAGCTAAAAATATAGACCTGTCTCCACGATGCTGCCATGGAATAGCCAGTTATAAGCACTTAATGGCGGTTGTATGCTCAAAAAGGTGCTGTGAGGGAACATGACTCACACTGAAACTAGGTTTCTTATTGAAATAGTGTGAAATGGAGGGCTTATATTCAATATCAAGGGATTGATACCTAACTTTTCCTAAAAGCGGTCACAAGTGGGATGTTTAATCAACTCTCAAGGCACTTATGTTAAGTTCCTAGGCTGTGCACAAGCCACGCCTGTGACTGGTTGGTGAAGGATTGGTTTGTGGGGCCACAAGAAATCAGATGGAAGACTCTCCTGGGAGAGAGGTTGGGCCTGATGTGAGCAGCTGGAAAGATGGATGGAGAAGGGTACTATCTAGAATAAGAAGGCTCTTAGAGGCTGGATAATGGGAAGCCAGCCAGGGCCATGAACTGTTAATACAAACTCAATGACAGAGCTGGGCAGGTGGGGGACTTGCTGACTTGCTGTCAGACTGAGGACTGCCCACAGACAGGCAATGCGGCACTCTGGTCATCTGGTTGCTCTTGAGTGAAGCCAGTAGTGATTCTGCTTTGGTTTAGCCCAGAGATTCCAGTGACCATTAGACCACAGAACATCAGACCAATGGGTGACTAAGAACTCATCCAGGATGAGCCCACTATTTCCAATTTCATAATGAGGAAACTGGGCCACAGAGTGGAGGTGACAAGTTATCAGAGCTCAGAAAGTCATCTGGGGCTTCCCTGGTGGTCCAGTGGGTAAGGACACCGCCCTGCAGTGCAAGGGGCGTCAGTTCAATCCCTGGCCTGAGAAGATCCTACGTGCCGGGGAGCGGCTGGACCCATGTGTCCAACTACCAGCTCTGGAGCAAATGAGAGTTCCTCAAGGGTAGGGTGGCCCTTGGAAATGGTAACTCCAGTGCGGGGTCCAGTGTGGACCACACCTGAACAGGGCGTGTGTTGGGGTGTGAACTCTGGGTTCTTTCTGGATTTCCATCTGCCTTGCTATGGAAATTGAGGTCTTAAACTTTCTTCTGTGACTTTTGTTCCTTACTCGTGGCTTTGGAGACTGGACCACTGTGTGAAAGCTAAAAATATAGACCTGTCTCCACGATGCTGCCATGGAATAGCCAGTTATAAGCACTTAATGGCGGTTGTATGCTCAAAAAGGTGCTGTGAGGGAACATGACTCACACTGAAACTAGGTTTCTTATTGAAATAGTGTGAAATGGAGGGCTTATATTCAATATCAAGGGATTGATACCTAACTTTTCCTAAAAGCGGTCACAAGTGGGATGTTTAATCAACTCTCAAGGCACTTATGTTAAGTTCCTAGGCTGTGCACAAGCCACGCCTGTGACTGGTTGGTGAAGGATTGGTTTGTGGGGCCACAAGAAATCAGATGGAAGACTCTCCTGGGAGAGAGGTTGGGCCTGATGTGAGCAGCTGGAAAGATGGATGGAGAAGGGTACTATCTAGAATAAGAAGGCTCTTAGAGGCTGGATAATGGGAAGCCAGCCAGGGCCATGAACTGTTAATACAAACTCAATGACAGAGCTGGGCAGGTGGGGGACTTGCTGACTTGCTGTCAGACTGAGGACTGCCCACAGACAGGCAATGCGGCACTCTGGTCATCTGGTTGCTCTTGAGTGAAGCCAGTAGTGATTCTGCTTTGGTTTAGCCCAGAGATTCCAGTGACCATTAGACCACAGAACATCAGACCAATGGGTGACTAAGAACTCATCCAGGATGAGCCCACTATTTCCAATTTCATAATGAGGAAACTGGGCCACAGAGTGGAGGTGACAAGTTATCAGAGCTCAGAAAGTCATCTGGGGCTTCCCTGGTGGTCCAGTGGGTAAGGACACCGCCCTGCAGTGCAAGGGGCGTCAGTTCAATCCCTGGCCTGAGAAGATCCTACGTGCCGGGGAGCGGCTGGACCCATGTGTCCAACTACCAGCTCTGGAGTGCATGCGCCTGGAGCTGGTGCTCTGCAACGAGGGAGGCCACTGCAATGGGAGGCCCACACAGGCCAAAGAACAAAGATGGATGAAAACTAAATCAATGAAAGACCAATTGAAGTGGCCAAAAAAAACAAACAAAAAAAGAAGGCATCTGTCCTTGTGACAGCATCTGATCAGCAATATGTTTCACTGGTCTGTTATGTTTAAAAGACTAAGTTGTGTTTGGGGCGATGTACATGGAAATCTGTAAGGACTATTCATTAGTGTGTCCTGGGCTGAACTCTGATATGAAGCAGGTAACTCAGAGGGAAGGAAGTGATGGTCTGGTTGCTCCACAGGAAGTCCTTCCTGTGCACGTGTACCCATCTTCTCCCCTCACCCGGGCAGCCATAGCGCATTTCCAGAGATCATCCCTCAGGGGAATATGAGATAGGAAATTCCTGGTCTCTGACTTGCCCTGGACCCCCAGAGATCTCCTCTTTCCTCTTGTCTTTGATGGTCCTTCTATACCTCCCTATTCCCTTATTCTTGGAAAAGACTTCTCCATCAAAATGGAGGCACTGAGGATATCATTTTCTCACCTTGCACATTTGTCTGCACATCCGCCCTCAACTCCTTTCAGGCATCCTTCTGGATCCATCCCTCCCCTCCCCCTCGAGTGCCATCAACTGAGATTTCTTCTGTTCTACAACATCCCTTCTTTTCAGCACCTTGCTGTCAACAGCCGCCAGGCAGAGTCCACTGTCCTGTCAACATTTCATAGCCAAAGCTTTAAAACCGCCAGGCTCTGAGTCCACTTCTGCTTTGGTTTAGCCCAGAGATTCCAGTGACCATTAGACCACAGAACATCAGACCAATGGGTGACTAAGAACTCATCCAGGATGAGCCCACTATTTCCAATTTCATAATGAGGAAACTGGGCCACAGAGTGGAGGTGACAAGTTATCAGAGCTCAGAAAGTCATCTGGGGCTTCCCTGGTGGTCCAGTGGGTAAGGACACCGCCCTGCAGTGCAAGGGGCGTCAGTTCAATCCCTGGCCTGAGAAGATCCTACGTGCCGGGGAGCGGCTGGACCCATGTGTCCAACTACCAGCTCTGGAGTGCATGCGCCTGGAGCTGGTGCTCTGCAACGAGGGAGGCCACTGCAATGGGAGGCCCACACAGGCCAAAGAACAAAGATGGATGAAAACTAAATCAATGAAAGACCAATTGAAGTGGCCAAAAAAAACAAACAAAAAAAGAAGGCATCTGTCCTTGTGACAGCATCTGATCAGCAATATGTTTCACTGGTCTGTTATGTTTAAAAGACTAAGTTGTGTTTGGGGCGATGTACATGGAAATCTGTAAGGACTATTCATTAGTGTGTCCTGGGCTGAACTCTGATATGAAGCAGGTAACTCAGAGGGAAGGAAGTGATGGTCTGGTTGCTCCACAGGAAGTCCTTCCTGTGCACGTGTACCATCTTCTCCCCTCACCCGGGCAGCCATAGCGCATTTCCAGAGATCATCCCTCAGGGGAATATGAGATAGGAAATTCCTGGTCTCTGACTTGCCCTGGACCCCCAGAGATCTCCTCTTTCCTCTTGTCTTTGATGGTCCTTCTATACCTCCCTATTCCCTTATTCTTGGAAAAGACTTCTCCATCAAAATGGAGGCACTGAGGATATCATTTTCTCACCTTGCACATTTGTCTGCACATCCGCCCTCAACTCCTTTCAGGCATCCTTCTGGATCCATCCCTCCCCTCCCCCTCGAGTGCCATCAACTGAGATTTCTTCTGTTCTACAACATCCCCTTCTTTTCAGCACCTTGCTGTCAACAGCCGCCAGGCAGAGTCCACTGTCCTGTCAACATTTCATAGCCAAAGCTTTAAAACCAGCTGTACATTTTCTCCTCTTCCCAGCTGCTCCTTCCCTCCTCAGTGTGCTGTAGCCTGCCTTCCTGGCCCACTGTTGTCCTGGAACACCTTTGGTAAAGGTCTCCAGGGAGCTGCAGGCCCCCAGATCTGACAGATGCTTTCCAGTTCCTGCATTTATTTACCCAACATATATTTCATGGAGGAATTCAGGTATAAAAATATATGAGATGACTAAGGGATCTTACATGGGGGCTATGTGATGGCCTAGAGGGGTAGGATGGGGGAGGGGAATGGGATCTACATATGACCAAGATTATACATATCTGTAAACAACAAAACTCTGTAAAAGCAAAAAAGCAAAATTAAAAAATGGCAAAAAATATATGAGATGAGAAATTATAAATCATTAAATGGTTTTAAGAAAACTATAAATCAGAACGGAAATTCAAACAGAATAGCAAATGAATTACTACATCCGCCTATAAAAGCTAATGGCTCAGTTGGTAAAGAACCTGCTTGCAATGCAGGAGATACAAGAGACCAGGGTTTGATCCCTGGGTTCGGATAATCCCCTGGAGAAGGATATAGCAACCCAATCCAGTATTCTTGCCTAGAAAATTCCAGACAGAGAAGCCTGGTGGGTCCCACTCTGTGGGGTCACAACAGCTGGACACGACCAGTGACTAAACCACCTATAAAAGTTCAGGGAATAAAAACAAAGTGCAACGTGGCAGAAGCAATTCCTCTTATAGGTCTTGGGTTGGATAGTATTAACCCCAAATATATATACAAGTCTTAATCCCCAGTAGCCACCATTTGAATAGTGGATCTTAAACCCCAATACCCACTACTCGAATGTGAACCTATTTGGAAATAGGGCCTTTGTAAAGGTAATTAAGGATCCTGGATCTTTTAGATCCTTGAGACCATTCTGGCTTTTGTATTGGCCCTAAAGCCAAGACACACAGAAATACAAAAAGGAGGCAGAGGTTGGAGTTATGCGGCAAAACAGTGAGGACTGCCACCAGTCACGGAATCTAGAAAGGGGAAATTATGCGGCACTCTTTTTCTTCAACATCCGCCAGGCAGAGTCCACTGTCCTGTCAACATTTCATAGCCAAAGCTTTAAAACCAGCTGTACATTTTCTCCTCTTCCCAGCTGCTCCTTCCCTCCTCAGTGTGCTGTAGCCTGCCTTCCTGGCCCACTGTTGTCCTGGAACACCTTTGGTAAAGGTCTCCAGGGAGCTGCAGGCCCCCAGATCTGACAGATGCTTTCCAGTTCCTGCATTTATTTACCCAACATATATTTCATGGAGGAATTCAGGTATAAAAATATATGAGATGACTAAGGGATCTTACATGGGGGCTATGTGATGGCCTAGAGGGGTAGGATGGGGGAGGGGAATGGGATCTACATATGACCAAGATTATACATATCTGTAAACAACAAAACTCTGTAAAAGCAAAAAAGCAAAATTAAAAAATGGCAAAAAATATATGAGATGAGAAATTATAAATCATTAAATGGTTTTAAGAAAACTATAAATCAGAACGGAAATTCAAACAGAATAGCAAATGAATTACTACATCCGCCTATAAAAGCTAATGGCTCAGTTGGTAAAGAACCTGCTTGCAATGCAGGAGATACAAGAGACCAGGGTTTGATCCCTGGGTTCGGATAATCCCCTGGAGAAGGATATAGCAACCCAATCCAGTATTCTTGCCTAGAAAATTCCAGACAGAGAAGCCTGGTGGGTCCCACTCTGTGGGGTCACAACAGCTGGACACGACCGAGTGACTAAACCACCTATAAAAGTTCAGGGAATAAAAACAAAGTGCAACGTGGCAGAAGCAATTCCTCTTATAGGTCTTGGGTTGGATAGTATTAACCCCAAATATATATACAAGTCTTAATCCCCAGTAGCCACCATTTGAATAGTGGATCTTAAACCCCAATACCCACTACTCGAATGTGAACCTATTTGGAAATAGGGCCTTTGTAAAGGTAATTAAGGATCCTGGATCTTTTTAGATCCTTGAGACCATTCTGGCTTTTGTATTGGCCCTAAAGCCAAGACACACAGAAATACAGAGGAGAAGATGGAGGCAGAGGTTGGAGTTATGCGGCAAAACAGTGAGGACTGCCACCAGTCACCGGAATCTAGAAGAGAGGCAGGGAACAGATTTACCCTTAGAGCATCAAAAGGGAACCACGTGAAGACTGGAGTTGGCGGTATCATGCTGCTTGACCTCAGGCTAACCAACAAAGCTACAGTCATCCAAACAGTAAGGTACTGGCACAAAAACAGACAAATAGATCAGTGGAACAGAACAAAGTCCAGAAATAAACCCGCAAACTTTGTGGTCAATTAATTGACTACAAAGAAGTCAAGAATAAACAAAAGACAATCTCTTCAACAAGTGGCCCTTAGAAAACTAGACACATTAACAAAATGAAATCAGAACATTCTTTAACACCATATACAAAAATAAATTCAAAGTGGATTAAAGATCTAAATATAAGCCTGGAAACCATAAAGCAGCAAGAAGAGAACCCAGGCATAAATTGCTGCCGTATTGTTTTTGGAATTATCTCCTGAGGCAAGCTACTTTGGCTTCTCCAGGATTCCAGTCCTGTTTCCTTAATGGAGCTCTTCCTGGGTTTCCCCTTCTTGCTCCACAATTGGGAAACCCTCAAACCAAGTCAACTGGGCAATCGGGGTCACTTCTCAAAGTTCACTGCCCTTCCTTGTCTATGTTTAATGTCTTAAAAACTACTTCACATATTTTTTTACACTATTTCAAAATGGAGGGTAAATCTGGTTCCTGTTACTTCAGTCTTTGGTGCAAGTAGAACTTCCTGAAATTACTTCTGAGAAAGATAATACATGCTGTAACAAATTTGATATTTTGGGCTCTTTCATGTTACACAGTTATACACGGTTATACATAACCTGAGAGTCTTACTGAGAAAATGATTACATATAGTAGGTCAAAATGAAGTTTTATTTTTCTGCATTCAAAAAAAAAAAAAAAAAACCCACATTTTGGTGTATGACTGCCAAATATTCTTTAGTGGGAAGGGCTGTTCTGAGTTTCTGGGTGTGGGTGATGTGCTTCACTCACATCCTGTGTCTCTGTCAGGGGGCTGCCTTCTCACTGCCCAGACCCACCCTGCCTGGATGCACACAGAGCCAGAAGTACAGGCTCCTGAAGCTGCTCTTAAACAACGACTGACTTAACACAAAACAAAAAAATGATACAGGCACACATACTCCTTTAGCCCAGATCTGGGCAACTTTGAGGTGTGGCCCATGCTATCTCTAGTGCTCCTCTGGGAGTCTGAGAGCGCCCTCTGTGGGACCCTGACTTGATAAGGCACCCAGTTTGGATTTCTTCTCTTCTCCTTTCTGTTCTACTTCCCCACTCTGAGTTTTACTGGAAATATTTGCTAGTAAATTACTTGAAAAACTGATTTCACAATTGTTAGGATGGTAGAATGTTCATCATAGACACTGAATATACATTAAATGCACCAAAAACTTCTCTCTGGACGGAGTAACACTGGAACACCTTCATCATGTGACATGATTTGCATGGCATGCACCTCATGTCTTCCAATGGCTGGTGCTTCTTTGTAATGTTGACAAGCCCAAACCCTAAATGCCTATGCTGGATTGGGGTCCTGGTGATGGCGTTTACAACCTACCGACATTCTTATCAACCAGACATTCTTATTAACCAATCAAATGTCCCACTAGACAGTCTCCAACCCTCCTCACTATACCACCACCCGCCTCAGCTGACTCCCTTTGTTCTCACATCACTATTCCCTTGACAGAGCTAATATCCTAGTCTGGTGCTCGAAAATTAGTATCCATGCTTTCTGGTTATACTAGTAAGTAACCCCCCTCAGGTGGCTGAGTTGCCAGTGGTCTTGTCCTTCCACAAAGAGGTCCATGTGGTCTGTAGAGATCCATGCCATGACACTAGTGGCCCTTATTTCAGATGAGTGTGACATGTCCCATGAAACTCTCAAGTATCAGCACAGTCTGATGAAAGTATTAATATAAGCTTTGTAAGATGTGGAGGCCAACCTGCACCTCTCCTTCTGGTGAGAATTCCTTTTGAGAAAGGGGTCGGGGTTTCAATGAAAGTTTCTCAACCTCCCAGGTGGTGCTAGTGGTAAAGAACCCACCTGCCAGTGCAGGAGACAGAAGAGACATGGGTTTGATCCCTGGGTTGGGGAGATCCCCCAGAGAAGGGCACAGCAACTCACTCCAGCATTCTTGCCTGGAGAATCCCCAGGGACAGAGGAGCCTTGTGGGCTCCAATCCACAGGGCTGTGAAGAGTGAGACATAACTGAAGTGACTTAGGATGCAGGCAACCTCAGCACTACTGACACTTTGGGCTGCTTAATCTTTGTTGCAGCAGACTGTCTTGTGCATTGCAGCAACATTCCTGGCCTCTACTCACTAGATGCCAGCAGCACCCTCTAAACTGTGAAAACCTAAAATGATAAGATCAAGGTATCAAGATAGCAATGAAGGAACGAAAGGTTCTATTTTCTATGTAATCTTTTGGTGGCAGAAGAATTTTCAGTTGTTTCCTATGAGCAGCTTCTTCTGTATCTTTTATCAACAAATTAATACACTGTTAACCCTGTCTCTCCTTACACAAACCCAGCTCACACTAACCTTTCCACAGAAGTACTAACAAGTAATGGTTCTTTGCCTATGGGAGTGGCAAAGAGAAAAAGAAATGAAAATATTCCATGTTATTGTGGGAATGAGGAGATGAACACTCTCATACATTGCCAGGAAAATAATTCCTAACATGTACTAAAACTTGCATGAAATATTTGCATGGTTTTTGACCCATTAATTCAGTTTTATATAGCATAACTGGAAAAGATATGATGTATATAGAGGGCTTTTTAAAATAAATAATGGTATAACTATACACTAGGAAGCCCAGGTGGCCAAGAATCCACCTGTCAATGCAGGAGACGTGAGACCAGGGTCCTATCTATGGGTTGGGAAGATCCTCTAGAGTAGAACATGGCAAGCTGCTCCGGTATTCTTGCCTAGAAAATTCTAGGAACAGAGGAGCCTGGCAGGCTGCAGTCCATGGTGCCACAGAGTCAAGACAAGATCAAGCAACTGAACATAAACACACACAATCTTAGCAACTATGTGGATCCTTACAGCTTAGGATATGTGCTTTTCTCTTAATCACATTTGTCCACTGAAAGTCTTATTTGATTACCAGATCACTAGATGCCTCATTCTTGTATGGAAAGTTACCATGTGAGTAGACTCACTGAGCACCTGGTGTAAGAGCCAGGTGCCAAGAACAATGAAGAGGAAATGGAACACAAGTTCCTCTTAGGTTTCTGCTCTCTTCTTAGTACCCTACTGCCCCAAAGTGAAGCAGCTCGGCCCCATTTCCTATCTTTATATAAGTGCATGGACCTGAAGGGCAGATTACATCCCTGAACAATATGTTTAATAATAATTAAAAAAATAAAATTTGGGAGGAAAAAGAATGTGCAGAAACAAATAGAAAAACAGCTTCCTTTCTTTCCTCCTACAAACTGTTTCCTAAGTATGGAAGGCAATCCCATCTCTGGCCTGAAATGAAAGGTCCTCAGATCTGAAGGACTGCTAGTCACATCAGGTAATAAGCCACACTTGTCCAAAGTCCTACTGAGAACAACGCTAATTACCTCAAGGCTTACCACTCTATGAAGTCGTTTTTCATGGCTGCCACTTTTAGCAGGGTTATTAAAAGACTGCCCACTTACCTCAAGATCAAAACAATCCCAGTAGATGTTCGGAAGCCAACCATCAGTGCCTAACAGAGGTTGACACTTGGCTGACAGCTGGGCAGCCACATGGAAGGTGGTGGACTTCAGACACTGAGTCTGCTTCCAGAGGAGAGACTCTCCGTTTCCCTCCAGAGAGCTGCTGCTACCTGGTGCACGGCAGGCTCACAAAGGGTGAATA
This sequence comes from Tragulus kanchil, assembly GCA_022376925.1. Taxonomy (NCBI): domain Eukaryota; kingdom Metazoa; phylum Chordata; class Mammalia; order Artiodactyla; family Tragulidae; genus Tragulus; species Tragulus kanchil. The sequence continues at coordinate 47,030,197 of JAIOJX010000023.1, forward strand.
GCAAATTTAAGATTCCAATTGTTGGAGAACACGAAGGAACATGCGTCTCCAGCTCATTTTACTCTGAAACAGACTGAGTATTTGGGAAGTAAGGGCACTTGACCCCAGGTCTATAGAAGTTTTATAATGCTAGTCGCTTGTCCAACCCAAGTATGCCCTTTCTCACTCAAACTGTCATTGTCTTTTTACACAGTAGACAAATTTACTTACTCTATTTTAGACATTTTATTTTTCTTATTCTAACATTAGACTCTGGTTAGTACAAAAGGTTCACAAATACAAAAATTTCCGGATAACTCTGTGATAGTTAAAAAAACTCAAGAGAAGAAAACAATTAAGTTGGCTGATATTCATCTTAAATATCTGAGGGACAGTCCTCCCCAAGTATGGCTGTAAAAAATAGTAAAAAATGATTTCTTTGCAGTAAAGTCAAAAAATTTTTGATGACACTTTTCACTTGTTTCAGGACATTTGTCTCTTGACATTTACTCCGGATGGATTCCTTACTTTTATTTTGTTATAAAATCCAATTCCCGGTCTCTTCAGGGCTTCAAGGAGGGCACCTTCATTTTTAGCCTATGATTCTCCGATCTAAGTAAGACTCTGACACCAGCTTCAGAAGCAAGAAAAGCCAGATTTGGAGTTATTATCCTTTCCAATATTAAAAGGAATGCTAAAAAAGATGAATGAATTTTCCATATTAACATTAATTTCTCTTCTTACAAGGATTTAATTTTCATACTCACACTGTAGATGAATTACACTGAATGAGTTTTTATTTTTTCAAAATATTTCAACAATTCTTTTCATGAAAAGATTAAATTCCTATCTCTAGGATATTGAGTGAGTAAAAATAATGTCTGGAACAGTGGAAAGTCCGAGTTTGTTTTTTTACTTAATAACCTGTTGGACACAGAGAACTGAGATCTCCAAGGCTCAATAGCTCTAGATATGGCTGCGATTACACACGAAAAAGAAAAAACCAAAAGCTCATTTTATTTAAGTGTAGATAATAAAAAATATGGACAGGATGCTGTAGACATGAAGATCAGACACGGGGAAGCCCAATCAGAAGCTGACTCACAGCTTAGACTTTTTTTTCCTCTGCTTAATGAGAAATAAATTATCACTTCCATCCTCTTCCAAGGAGCTCTCCTTCTTCTTAGGCTTGCCCCGCTTGCCCTCCTTGGGCAGCCTGTCTTCTCTCGGCTTGAGGTAAGGTGACGAGCGGCGAAAGGGTCTGTGAGGCTTCTGGGTCCTGAGAGTGCCAGGAGGGAGTAGACTCTGGGGCCCCTGGGAAGTCCTCACCCTCTTCATGACACCTGGCAGCCTTCTTGTACTTCTCACGTTCTCGGATGCTCCTGCTCTGGTTAGTACAAAAGGTTCACAAATACAAAAATTTCGGATAACTCTGTGATAGTTAAAACTCAAGAGAAGAAAACAATTAAGTTGGCTGATATTCATCTTAAATATCTGAGGGACAGTCCTCCCCAAGTATGGCTGTAAAAAATAGTAAAAAATGATTTCTTTGCAGTAAAGTCAAAAAATTTTTGATGACACTTTTCACTTGTTTCAGGACATTTGTCTCTTGACATTTACTCCGGATGGATTCCTTACTTTTATTTTGTTATAAAATCCAATTCCCGGTCTCTTCAGGGCTTCAAGGAGGGCACCTTCATTTTTAGCCTATGATTCTCCGATCTAAGTAAGACTCTGACACCAGCTTCAGAAGCAAGAAAAGCCAGATTTGGAGTTATTATCCTTTCCAATATTAAAAGGAATGCTAAAAAAGATGAATGAATTTTCCATATTAACATTAATTTCTCTTCTTACAAGGATTTAATTTTCATACTCACACTGTAGATGAATTACACTGAATGAGTTTTTATTTTTTCAAAATATTTCAACAATTCTTTTCATGAAAAGATTAAATTCCTATCTCTAGGATATTGAGTGAGTAAAAATAATGTCTGGAACAGTGGAAAGTCCGAGTTTGTTTTTTTACTTAATAACCTGTTGGACACAGAGAACTGAGATCTCCAAGGCTCAATAGCTCTAGATATGGCTGCGATTACACACGAAAAAGAAAAAAACCAAAAAGCTCATTTTATTTAAGTGTAGATAATAAAAAATATGGACAGGATGCTGTAGACATGAAGATCAGACACGGGGAAGCCCAATCAGAAGCTGACTCACAGCTTAGACTTTTTTTTCCTCTGCTTAATGAGAAATAAATTATCACTTCCATCCTCTTCCAAGGAGCTCTCCTTCTTCTTAGGCTTGCCCCGCTTGCCCTCCTTGGGCAGCCTGTCTTCTCTCGGCTTGAGGTAAGGTGACGAGCGGCGAAAGGGTCTGTGAGGCTTCTGGGTCCTGAGAGTGCCAGGAGGGGAGTAGACTCTGGGGCCCCTGGGGAAGTCCTCACCCTCTTCATGACACCTGGCAGCCTTCTTGTACTTCTCACGTTCTCGGATGCTCCTGCTCATGGTTTCTTTTGGGGTTTCTTTCTTTTCTTGAGGCCACCTGTTGCTTTTCCATGAGGCATGGCTTGCTTTCCCATCATGAGGCCTCTTGGCCACTGCTTCCATGTGAGGCCTCTTGAACTTCCTCGGCAAGTCCCCATTTTTCTGGAGTTCTGGAAGACATAAAAGTATTTCAGCAGCTAGACTGGCAAAGCATCTTCAGAGCTTCCACTGGTCTGTAAATAACTTAGCAGAGAGGAAAGTCAGACACTTAAAAATCTTTTAATGATATGAGATTCTAAAGAACCCTTACTAAGATAAAAATCACTCACTAAAAACTCAATGGTTGGGGCTTCCCTGGTGGTCCAGTGGGTAACGACATCGCCTTGCAGTGCAGGGGGTGCCAGTTCGATCCCTGGCCTGGGAAGATCCCACGTGCCGCAGAGCGGCTGGACCGATGTGTCCAACTACCGAGCTGGAGCTTTGGAGCACATGTGCCCAGAGCCGGTGCTCTGCGATGAGAGGCCACTGCGATGGGAAGCCCACACGGGCCAAAAGAACAAAGACGGAAATAAATGAAAGACCAACAGAAGTGGCAAAAAAAAAACCAACCCCAGGGGGGGGAAAATGACAACTCAGTGGTTGTAGCTCTGTATCTCTAAGCAAGGGGAAAAAAATCCAGAAATTCAATGATAGTTATTTTGTTTAACACAGTTTAACGAGGTTAAACGACATGAGGCAGGAACCAGTGAGAGCAGCCATCACTTCAGCTCTGTGAAGAAGTCATGTCTGACCAATTCAAGCTCCTGCAGTGATTGTAGCTCATGAAAGGAGTCACAGCTTAGACTTTTTTTTCCTCTGCTTAATGAGAAATAAATTATCACTTCCATCCTCTTCCAAGGAGCTCTCCTTCTTCTTAGGCTTGCCCCGCTTGCCCTCCTTGGGCAGCCTGTCTTCTCTCGGCTTGAGGTAAGGTGACGAGCGGCGAAAGGGTCTGTGAGGCTTCTGGGTCCTGAGAGTGCCAGGAGGGGAGTAGACTCTGGGGCCCCTGGGGAAGTCCTCACCCTCTTCATGACACCTGGCAGCCTTCTTGTACTTCTCACGTTCTCGGATGCTCCTGCTCATGGTTTCTTTTGGGGTTTCTTTCTTTTCTTGAGGCCACCTGTTGCTTTTCCATGAGGCATGGCTTGCTTTCCCATCATGAGGCCTCTTGGCCACTGCTTCCATGTGAGGCCTCTTGAACTTCCTCGGCAAGTCCCCATTTTTCTGGAGTTCTGGAAGACATAAAAGTATTTCAGCAGCTAGACTGGCAAAGCATCTTCAGAGCTTCCACTGGTCTGTAAATAACTTAGCAGAGAGGAAAGTCAGACACTTAAAAATCTTTTAATGATATGAGATTCTAAAGAACCCTTACTAAGATAAAAATCACTCACTAAAAACTCAATGGTTGGGGCTTCCCTGGTGGTCCAGTGGGTAACGACATCGCCTTGCAGTGCAGGGGGTGCCAGTTCGATCCCTGGCCTGGGAAGATCCCACGTGCCGCAGAGCGGCTGGACCGATGTGTCCAACTACCGAGCTGGAGCTTTGGAGCACATGTGCCCAGAGCCGGTGCTCTGCGATGAGAGGCCACTGCGATGGGAAGCCCACACGGGCCAAAAGAACAAAGACGGAAATAAATGAAAGACCAACAGAAGTGGCAAAAAAAAAACCAACCCCAGGGGGGGGAAAATGACAACTCAGTGGTTGTAGCTCTGTATCTCTAAGCAAGGGGAAAAAAATCCAGAAATTCAATGATAGTTATTTTGTTTAACACAGTTTAACGAGGTTAAACGACATGAGGCAGGAACCAGTGAGAGCAGCCATCACTTCAGCTCTGTGAAGAAGTCATGTCTGACCAATTCAAGCTCCTGCAGTGATTAACAGAAAGCCCCTGATGCTGAGGTGAAGCAAGGTGTAGAAAATGGTCTTCTGACAGTTTCCTATGACATATCAGTTGTCCTCTGAAGATAAAGTCTGGCCACACTACTCATAGGTGGATGCCACACCGGGCAGCAGATTATTTCTCCAAAGGAGAAATCCCTGGTTTGGAGACTGAGTGTGCACACGTGCACGCACTTGTATACCTAAGAGGTTTAAGTGACAGATCTGATGTTGTCTTAGGAGCTGGCACTCTTACTGCAAGTGTCTGATGTAGTGATTCTGATGGGATAAATGGGAGGTGAGGGTACAGTGAAAGATGAAAAGTAACATCAACAGGACTTCGAAAGACTATAGAAATCACCAATTAAAAATCAGGATGGAGGGTTTTCCTGGTCGTCCAGTGGGTAAAGAGGTCCGCCTTGCAGTGCAAGGGGCACCAGTTCAATCCCTGGTCCAGGAGAATCCTGCGTGCCATGGAGCGGCTGGACTGGTGTGTCCAATTACGAGCCAGTGCTCTGGAGCGCATTTGCCCAGAGCTGGTGCTCTGCAATGAGAGAGGCCACTGCAATGGGAAGTCCACACCGGCCAAAGAATAAAGATGGATGAAAATAAGTAAATAGAAAAAAAAAAAACAATAAAAGAGGCCAAAATTAAAAAAAAACACACACAAAAAAGATAGAGTGCAAACTAGTATATTTAGGGAACAAAAATGAATTCTAGAATACAGAGCAAAAATGTTAATTCCTTATAGACTTCAGTATAAAACACAGATCCACTATAGAAAGCCCAAAGTGGATCTGTGCCACTTTGAAGTGTTGATAACTAATTAAGAACAAATTATATTTCCCTAATTAAAAAGGTTATAGGGCTTCCCTTGGTGGTCCAGTGGGTAAGAACACGGCCTTGCAGTGCAAGGGGCACCGGTTCGATCCCTGGCCTGGGAAGATCCCACGTGCCGCGGAGCGGCTGGACCGATGTGTCCAATTACCAAGCCGGAGCTCTGGAGCGCATGTGCCCAGAGCCGGCGCTCTGCGACGACAGAGGCCACCGTGATGGGAGGGCCCACAGGATCCAAAGAACAAAGATGGATGAAAATAGATAAATGAATGACCAACAGAAGTGGCCCGCCCATCAACCTCCCTCCCCACTCCACCCAACAAAAGATTAAAAAAAAAAAAAAAAAGATTATAAATGCCCATTAAAGAAAAGCATGGAGAAAATAAAAGAGAAAGGATGCACAACCTTTGAGCCCAGAGATAACATTTTGGAGCAATTCTTTGAAAAATTTAGTTGGCTAATCACTATCTTTTTACACTGCAATTTTGGGCTTCCCTCACTGTCCAGTGGGTGAAAAGTCCACCTTGAAGTGTAAGGGGAGCGGCTGGACCAGTGTGTCCAATTAAGAGCCAGTGCTCTGGAGTGTATGCGCCCAGCGCCGGTGCTCTACAATGAGTGTGTTCACTGCGATCAGAGGCCCACACAAGCCAAAGAACAAAGATGGATGAAAATAAATAAATAAAGGACCAATAAAAGAGGCTAAAATTAAAAAAAAAAAAACCAGCAATTTCTCTATTGTTGACATAAATTTAATATAAAATAAAATATGCAAAACATGCAGGAGCTGGAAGTAATTCATCTATGTTCCTCTAGAATTAGTGTCTTCATTTTGAAAGGACCTGAACTCAGAGAAAGCCAGGAAAAGAATAATGAAAAGACAAAGGGTCAACAATGTATGAGCTAACTTGAAAAATACAGAACTATTTGGTCCTGAAAAAAAGTAACTTCGTAAACCATCTTGAAGTGTACAGCAAGAAAGAAGAGAGGCAGTGAAAATAGGTGTAAATTATAAAATAATCTGGTGAGAAAGAGCACTATGCTAGCAATGGCAAATAAAAGAATGAAGGATGACTGTGGACTGAGCTCTACTCATAATGGCCAATAAAAAATGACTTCCTTGGGTAAGCTCCAGGAATCACCGAGCAGAAGCAGCTTTTCTTTTGCTTGAAAAAATACTAGAGATAAAAAAAAAAGGGAAAACATAGGGCTTCCCTGGTGGTCCAGTGGGTAGAGAGTCCGCCTTTCAGTGCAAGGGGCACTGGTCCAATTCTGGCCTGGGAAGAACCCAGGTGCTTCGGAGCAGCTGGACCTGTGTGACCAATTAGGAGCCAGCCCTCTGGAGTGCATGCGTCCAGAGCCGGTGCTCTGCAGTAAGAGAGGCCACAGCAACAGGAGGCCCACACAGGCCGAAGAATAAAGATGGATGAAAATGGTTCAATTAAAAAGAAAAACCAATAAAAGAGGCCAAGATTGAAAAAAAAAAAAAAAAAACAATTACTTATTGAAAAGAAAAATCTCAAAGGAGCCTTTAAAAACCCTGCATGCATAAATGGATAGAAGTGTTTTCTGGACATTTTCTAACATGATTGTGGTGTGAGAAAGATGTACATTGTGGCCAGACTGTAATGGAGGATTTCTGAAGTAGATCTTCAACTTCTGAAGATTAAGAAAGTTCCAGTTTCTATAGTCATTTGAATACTAATAACATTTTCTGTGCTAGCCAAAGGTCCACCTAGCTGTCTGCACAGACAGCACATAAAAAGAAGTTTAGGAACTACAGAAAGGTGATTTAGGAAGCTGAATAACATACCTTTCACTTTTCGTTTTATTCTCTGATCTCTCTCCCGGATTTCATGTTTGTCATCATAGTAGTAGATAAATGGAGATGTTGGAAAGGTCTGGTTAAACATTCGTCTTTCTGTACATTCCTGCAAATTGTATTTGAAATTATGATGTCACAAGGTCACACTGTTCAGACAGCCGTTTTGTAAGATCATGGACCACTGTAATTAGAGAGGAGCCCCGCACTGCTGACAGGCACTGCGGCTGCCGGAGGTGGTCTGCTGGGACACAGCGAGCGTCAGCCAAACATGCGACCGTGCTTACATGCTAATCTTTCAGGCTTGGATTTTCTTACTTTACTTCTTTAGGTGTAAATTATAAAATAATCTGGTGAGAAAGAGCACTATGCTAGCAATGGCAAATAAAAGAATGAAGGATGACTGTGGACTGAGCTCTACTCATAATGGCCAATAAAAAATGACTTCCTTGGGTAAGCTCCAGGAATCACCGAGCAGAAGCAGCTTTTCTTTTGCTTGAAAAAATACTAGAGATAAAAAGGGAAAACATAGGGCTTCCCTGGTGGTCCAGTGGGTAGAGAGTCCGCCTTTCAGTGCAAGGGGCACTGGTCCAATTCTGGCCTGGGAAGAACCCAGGTGCTTCGGAGCAGCTGGACCTGTGTGACCAATTAGGAGCCAGCCCTCTGGAGTGCATGCGTCCAGAGCCGGTGCTCTGCAGTAAGAGAGGCCACAGCAACAGGAGGCCCACACAGGCCGAAGAATAAAGATGGATGAAAATGGTTCAATTAAAAAGAAAAACCAATAAAAGAGGCCAAGATTGAAAAAAAAAAAAAAAAAAACAATTACTTATTGAAAAGAAAAATCTCAAAGGAGCCTTTAAAAACCCTGCATGCATAAATGGATAGAAGTGTTTTCTGGACATTTTCTAACATGATTGTGGTGTGAGAAAGATGTACATTGTGGCCAGACTGTAATGGAGGATTTCTGAAGTAGATCTTCAACTTCTGAAGATTAAGAAAGTTCCAGTTTCTATAGTCATTTGAATACTAATAACATTTTCTGTGCTAGCCAAAGGTCCACCTAGCTGTCTGCACAGACAGCACATAAAAAGAAGTTTAGGAACTACAGAAAGGTGATTTAGGAAGCTGAATAACATACCTTTCACTTTTCGTTTTATTCTCTGATCTCTCTCCCGGATTTCATGTTTGTCATCATAGTAGTAGATAAATGGAGATGTTGGAAAGGTCTGGTTAAACATTCGTCTTTCTGTACATTCCTGCAAATTGTATTTGAAATTATGATGTCACAAGGTCACACTGTTCAGACAGCCGTTTTGTAAGATCATGGACCACTGTAATTAGAGAGGAGCCCCGCACTGCTGACAGGCACTGCGGCTGCCGGAGGTGGTCTGCTGGGACACAGCGAGCGTCAGCCAAACATGCGACCGTGCTTACATGCTAATCTTTCAGGCTTGGATTTTCTTACTTTACTTCTTTACCTATGAAACCCCTCTTATCTTTTTAAAGTCTTTCGTGCCAACGTTCTCTCCCAAGCAGTGCCCTGTTTCTCTGTCACAGGGTTTGTTATCAGTCCTTTGCTTTTCTGTCTCTTCTTTTTTTTTTGGTTTGATTGCTCATTTCTTTTTTTTTTTTTTTTTAACTTTTACAGAGTTTTGTTGTTTACAGATATGTATGTTCTCAGATTAGTCATATGTATATCCCCCTGCTTCCATCCCTCCAGACCATCATACAGCACCCCTGAAGGATCTGCTTTTCTCACAGAGCAATGACTAGAGCTATTTTCTTCACTTATGATAGTACAGGCCTTCATGCTACTTCCTTTACACCTCTCACCTACTGTTCCCTCCCCACAATGTCCATATGTCCACTGTCCATATCTGTCTTTCCGTCGCTTCACTGCATGTGCCATCACCACCATCCTACTAGATTCCATAGATATGTGTTAGTATCTGTCTCTTCTAACAGCCTTCCATCAAGCATGTCTCCTTTTCTTCTTCTCTTCATACCCTAATGTGGGGGCAAATTCTTAGCCTTTTACTCTTTTTCCTCCACACAAGTGGTTTTTGCAAGCTTATTTTTAAGTCAACACTCAAAAGCTCTTCATATTTCTTTCTGCTAGTGAAAACAGGTCTTTCACAGAAGTGAAGCAGTGTAAAGCGAACTTTTGAAAAGCCAAAGCTATTTGTACTTTAACTTTTCTTCAGTAGGGTTCAGAAGTACTAAATATTTATAGTAAATTTTAGACAAGATGGCAGAAGACAAGTGGAAAGTTCCAAATGGCAGCCTTTTTCAAATGACAGACATTATTTGGTTTGCAACAAGCTGAATGGATTTGTGTCACAGAGAGGAAAAACAAAGCTTACAACATGGGTAGTGATTCTTACGGTGGGGAGCAGGGTTGTGGTGGTGAGTTCTGCCTAGTTTGAAGAGATGCCTATGTAGTTCTGAAGGAAATCTTTCTCCTGTTTGTTCCCCTACTCAAGGAGCGATTGCTCCTCTCACTTGCCCCACTTTCTGACTCTGGCCTTCTGTTGGCTGCTGCTGCTTAGTCACTTCAGTAGTGTCCGACTCTGTGTGACCCTACAGACTGTAGCCTGCCAGGCTCCTCTGTACATGGGCATTCTCCAGGCAAGAATACTGGAGTTGGCTGCCATGCTCTCCCTTCCTGGGGGTCTTCCCAACCCAGGGATCGAACCCGGGTCGCCTGCACTGCAGGCATATTCTTTACCACTGAGCCACCAGGGAAGTCCCTTCTAGTGACTGCTATTCTCAAATCTATATCCTTGGCCCCAGCCATGTCCTATGCAGTAGGCTTTGTTTATCCTGATCTGTGACACAGAAAGAAATATGAAGAGGATTTTCACTTTACAAGAAAAGGTGATAAGTAAGAACAGCCTTTAGCATGTTTTGTAGTCTCCTCACTTTCCCCCTTGTTCCCTCCCACAATGTCCATATGTCCACTGTCCATATCTGTCTTTCCGTCTTCACTGCATGTGCCATCACCACCATCCTACTAGATTCCATAGATATGTGTTAGTATCTGTCTCTTCTAACAGCCTTCCATCAAGCATGTCTCCTTTTCTTCTTCTCTTCATACCCTAATGTGGGGGCAAATTCTTAGCCTTTTCCTCTTTTCCTCCACACAAGTGGTTTTTGCAAGCTTATTTTTAAGTCAACACTCAAAAGCTCTTCATATTTCTTTCTGCTAGTGAAAACAGGTCTTTCACAGAAGTGAAGCAGTGTAAAGCGAACTTTTGAAAAGCCAAAGCTATTTGTACTTTAACTTTTCTTCAGTAGGGTTCAGAAGTACTAAATATTTATAGTAAATTTTAGACAAGATGGCAGAAGACAAGTGGAAAGTTCCAAATGGCAGCCTTTTTCAAATGACAGACATTATTTGGTTTGCAACAAGCTGAATGGATTTGTGTCACAGAGAGGAAAAACAAAGCTTACAACATGGGTAGTGATTCTTACGGTGGGGAGCAGGGTTGTGGTGGTGAGTTCTGCCTAGTTTGAAGAGATGCCTATGTAGTTCTGAAGGAAATCTTTCTCCTGTTTGTTCCCCTACTCAAGGAGCGATTGCTCCTCTCACTTGCCCCACTTTCTGACTCTGGCCTTCTGTTGGCTGCTGCTGCTTAGTCACTTCAGTAGTGTCCGACTCTGTGTGACCCTACAGACTGTAGCCTGCCAGGCTCCTCTGTACATGGGCATTCTCCAGGCAAGAATACTGGAGTTGGCTGCCATGCTCTCCCTTCCTGGGGGTCTTCCCAACCCAGGGATCGAACCCGGGTCGCCTGCACTGCAGGCATATTCTTTACCACTGAGCCACCAGGGAAGTCCCTTCTAGTGACTGCTATTCTCAAATCTATATCCTTGGCCCCAGCCATGTCCTATGCAGTAGGCTTTGTTTATCCTGATCTGTGACACAGAAAGAAATATGAAGAGGATTTTCACTTTACAAGAAAAGGTGATAAGTAAGAACAGCCTTTAGCGTATGTTTTGTAGCAACCATTACACAGCCAGCGCCTGGAGTAGAGAGAGGGGCTCCACCACTTTCTCCAGGAACTACACTCAGCAACAAGCTACCATAGCTCTCAACTGTGTCTGTGAGCACCTGTGCTTTATCTCCACCTATTTTCTGCACTCGTTAGAAGGATGTGTTATAAGGTAACTGTTTCTTTGCCTTACAGCTACTGTGGGTTTTCAGGTAGGGTTTCATAGGAATGCTCTACTTTTAGATATCGCGGGTATCTGTAACGCGGGGGAAATACGTGAATTATCTGCATAGAATTTAGCTGATTTATCATAACTTTGTCATTATATTCTCAACTTATAATTCTAAGATATATGATCAGGCTGGCAGTCATATACTTAGAACCATAACTTGTAATTTAAAAAACTAGGAATCATTCTAAATACATAATAAAGTACAGAAAATAAAGCAATACAATCTGTACCTAACCATTTGTTGTGCTTGGTCAGCTCAGTTGTGTCTGACTCTTTGTGACCCCATGTACTGTAGCCCACCAGTCTCGGGTCCGTGGGGATTCTCTAGGCAAGAATAATGGAGCTGCCACACCCTTCTCCAGGGAATTTCCCCAACTCAGGGACTGAACCCAGGTCTCCCACACTGCAGGCAGATTCTTTATCGTCTGAGCCACCAGGAAGGCCCCACCTAACCATTTAGCTTTATCAAATCAATGTTTACCCTTAATTTAGTCCACTTTCCCCTTAAGCATTAACAATAGAATTGAGATCCTCTGTATAATTTCTCCTTCCTCTCCTTTTCCTTCCAGAAATTGCCATGGTCTTAAAAGTTGGTGTCTGTAATTCTCATGTTTTAATACTGTTACTATTAATAAATATGTCAATAAACAATCATTTCAAGTACTCAGATTCCATGAAAATGGTAACATTCTGTAAATATTTTGAAATAGCTATAGGTTATAACAGCTTTACAAAATAAGTTGAGTGGTGCTCTTTCAGATTATGTATTTGAATAAAGGCTTGGTAAAACTTAACTACAGACCTACCTGGTTCTGATATATTCTGGTGGGGAGAATTTTGATTATTAATTTAATTTCTTTAGTGTATTGGTTCATGTAGGTTTGTTCTTCTTCAGTCATTTTGATTAGTTTATATTTTTCCAGAGAGTGATTTTATCTGTATTGTCAGATTTAACATTGAACTTTAGTTTTTTTGAACCACATGGCAAGGGGAATCTTAGTTCTCTAACCCGGGATCAAACCTGCGCCCTCTGCAGTAGAAGCAGGGTCTTAACCACTAGACTCTAGGGAAGTCCCTAACATTGAACTTAATGAAGTTTATACAGTATTCTCCTATAGTTAAAAAATTACACTGTATTTTAAGCTATTTATACTTTTCCCTCATTGTTTACCAGTATTTTCTTCTTTTCTTCGAGTAGTTTTTCCAAAAATCTGTCTCTTTTCTTTTGAAAAGAAAATGTTTTCAAAGAACCAGCTTTTGGTTTTGATGAGGCTATTACTCACGTTTTCTATTTCAGTAATTTGGTTCTTATCTTTGTAATTTTCTTCTCCCAACTATCTTTAGATTTAACCTGTTGTTGAGTTTTCTGATTCTTTTTGGGTATTGAAAGTTATAAGGCATACCTACACAGTAACATAAAAGAACTGCTTTTTATTAATCTCTATCCATTGTGGCTCCAAGTTTCCAGAAGAAAGGATACTCATAAAAGATTTGGGTCTAAGACTCTGCTATAGTCTGAATGTTTGTGTCCCTCAACCCAATTCATATGTTGAACTCTAAACCCCAGGTGATGTTGTTAGGAGGTGGGCCCTTTGGGAAGTGATCAGATCGTGAGCGTAGAACTCCTGGAAAAGAGACCCCACAGAGCTCTCTAGCCTCTTCCATCATGTGAGGATACAGCGAGAAAGTGAGGCAGTGGCCCTCACTGACAGTGATTCTGCATCACGATCTTGGTAAGAAATAAATTCCTATTGTTTAAAAGCCACTCAAGTCTATAGTAGTTTGTTTGTAGCAGCCTGAATGGACTAAGACACACTCTAATTATAAAATATTAAGAGCCAGTTAGGAGTCCACCAAGCTCCTCTGTCCGTGGCACTTCCCAGGCAAGAATACTGGCGTGAGTTGCCACTTCCTCCTCCAGGGGATCTTCCTGACCCCAGGGAATCCAACCCTCATCTCCTGTGTCTCTTGCATTATAGGCAGATTCTTTTCCCACTGGAGTTATCATGGAAGCCTAAGAGCAAATTACAGTTACAAAAAGGTACATATGTATACCTGTGGCTGATGCATGTATGTATACCTGTGGCTGATGCATGTTGATGTTTGACAGTAAGCAACACAACTCTGTAAAGCTATTATCCTACAATTAATAAAAAAGAAAAAGGTACTAGAGCTCTTGATACACTCCCAGCACCCCAGTCATCCTGGAGTGGTCTCTTTATGCACTGACTACCATTTCCTATCACAGTTTGCCTCAAATGGAGCTGCTTATGATTGCCCCTGCCTCCCCAATTAGACAGCAAGTGGAATTAGGGAAGGTCGATGCCACATTTACCTCAGAGTATATTTCACATGAAGAAGCTATTTATTAACGTCTGCACAACTGAATTTCTGAAACTGAAGGGGAGGCATCCTCAGACATCTGTTAACTACCTACTCTCCCAGCCTTCTATTTGGATCCTGTACAGTCTAGACTGATAGGGCTATACGGGACTATACAGTACTATAGACATTTCCCAAAGCTATATGTAAATTATACTTTGATTATCCACATCGCTGGTCCCCCCATTAGCATGGACAGTTGATAACTGGCTACATAATTTATCTACTCTTCTGGATTAGCCACACCACTGATCTTCTTCATTAGCGTGGTTAATCTAGAGTTCTTCGTCTATGGCAGCAATGAGGCTTCCAAATTTGCTTTATTGTAAATTAAAAATGATCTAAATCTAGATTTCAGGGATAAATTCCAAATGCTTTTAATATATTTCCTATCTACATTAACAGGAGTGACTAGTAAGCAATATGTATGCAACTGTAATTGTTTTTCTTTAATTGAACAAACATAAATGCTAAAATTATACCCCTTCTGCTTTTTCAAGATGGTAAGCATTGTTTGTAGCAGCCTGAATGGACTAAGACACCTCTAATTATAAAATATTAAGAGCCAGTTAGGAGTCCACCAAGCTCCTCTGTCCGTGGCACTTCCCAGGCAAGAATACTGGCGTGAGTTGCCACTTCCTCCTCCAGGGGATCTTCCTGACCCCAGGGAATCCAACCCTCATCTCCTGTGTCTCTTGCATTATAGGCAGATTCTTTTCCCACTGGAGTTATCATGGAAGCCTAAGAGCAAATTACAGTTACAAAAAGGTACATATGTATACCTGTGGCTGATGCATGTATGTATACCTGTGGCTGATGCATGTTGATGTTTGACAGTAAGCAACACAACTCTGTAAAGCTATTATCCTACAATTAATAAAAAAGAAAAAAAGGTACTAGAGCTCTTGATACACTCCCAGCACCCCAGTCATCCTGGAGTGGTCTCTTTATGCACTGACTACCATTTCCTATCACAGTTTGCCTCAAATGGAGCTGCTTATGATTGCCCCTGCCTCCCCAATTAGACAGCAAGTGGAATTAGGGAAGGTCGATGCCACATTTACCTCAGAGTATATTTCACATGAAGAAGCTATTTATTAACGTCTGCACAACTGAATTTCTGAAACTGAAGGGGAGGCATCCTCAGACATCTGTTAACTACCTACTCTCCCAGCCTTCTATTTGGATCCTGTACAGTCTAGACTGATAGGGCTATACGGGACTATACAGTACTATAGACATTTCCCAAAGCTATATGTAAATTATACTTTGATTATCCACATCGCTGGTCCCCCCATTAGCATGGACAGTTGATAACTGGCTACATAATTTATCTACTCTTCTGGATTAGCCACACCACTGATCTTCTTCATTAGCGTGGTTAATCTAGAGTTCTTCGTCTATGGCAGCAATGAGGCTTCCAAATTTGCTTTATTGTAAATTAAAAATGATCTAAATCTAGATTTCAGGGATAAATTCCAAATGCTTTTAATATATTTCCTATCTACATTAACAGGAGTGACTAGTAAGCAATATGTATGCAACTGTAATTGTTTTTCTTTAATTGAACAAACATAAATGCTAAAATTATACCCTTCTGCTTTCAAGAGGTAAGCAAGCATAAACGGTATAGCTATGTGATTTGTGTGGCAGTGGACTGCTTACGTGAATATGTTCGCTGAACAGTATTAGCAACATTTGAGTTTTGGCAACAAGGAACACAGAACAGAAAAAAATCTGGAGATGATAACTCTGGCTTCCCCCGCCCCACCAAAAAAAAAGTATCCTCTAACTAGGTTTTCAGTGTGAGCTTGATAAAACTGAAGTTAGAATTATATCAGATGCACAAGTACATTCACATTGTTGTGCAACTCCTGAATTTTCTACCTTTTTGAACTGAAACTCTGTCCCCATTAAACACTAAGTCCCTGTCTCCCCTCACCCAGCATCTACCAATGTAAAAAAGTGGGCTAGGCCACAGGATTTGCTCTGCCATGGCCCAGACTCTGCACGGAGTGTGCTTTCTCTGACTCTGAATAAATCCATTTCTTACCTATCAAAAAAAAAAAAAAAAAAGTGGGCTAAGTCACATGGCTGAATCAGTAGTAAAGCAAGAACGAAACCCGAGGGTCAGAACTCCACCCTAGCTTTCACAGCCTATCCCTCACTCCATGGTCCTGCTGTCCCAGTAAGCAAGGAAACGCCATCTACTGATAGCTTCTGTCCCACACTTTTTCTTCTCTAGACTTCCTGTCTCTCTCTGTACCTTGGAGCTCTACCCGTAAGGTCTGCCCTGGTAAAATGCCATGGCCAGAATTCAAGATGTGACCTGCAATACGACTCTGTCCCTCTGCTCATGCCTCCAGCCATTTTGAGGACTCCCTACCTCTACGTACTTTCCCCCTGTATGCTCTTCATCAGACCTGATTCGAGTTTATTTTTGGCTTCAAGGCTGTTAGAGCCTATCTGGAGACTGGGAGTGTACTTCTTTGTACAGATGCTCTATGTCTGTGCCTCTGTCTTTCCTCCTCTTCCTCGAGACTACCAGAATGTACGGGCTGTGAGTCTATTCTTACTGCAGTCTGTCTGTAGATAAGCTGCTGCACTTTCATACTTAAGAGGTAAATGTCTAGGGCTCTCACTCCCACCCCGCAGCAGTAAGCTCCTGCTCTGACACCTCAGCATCTGGAACACAAGGCTGGCCCTTTCAGTCAGGACTAGGACATACACGGGTGGGATAGGGAGAGTGGGCATTTGTGGGGCTGGCAGGCCGTCTGACAGTGCAGCACTCCTGTCCTTCCACCCGCAAGTGTTAGGGTTTGCATGTGAGTGGCAAACCCTTAACCGAACACAGTTACCAGGGAATGTTCTCCAGAGATGCTGAAGAACTATGAATAAAATCTAAAAATCACGATTTGGCTGGATCAAAGTACTAGTCATCCTAAGAAATTTTGAGAATTGTAACCATTCTATTAACTACTATTATTTGTCTGAATGATTCTATGAGCTGTATTTGTTTTAGACTGGTCTGCATGTATATTTAAAACCATTATAGGAATGTACTCCGGCAGTTGTTACTCTGGTAGGGATGGAAGAAGTAAATCAGTTGAAAATATATTAAGTCTTACTTCAAGATAATCAGTTTATAAAAAAAATAAGTGTTCAGAGATAATCTTTTCAAGTTCACCGTTTAGCAACCACTCCCGGGCAACAGAATGCTTTATGTCCAAATGACCACTTAAACTTACATGTCCATAATGGCCTCCTTGCCCGCAGTTGTAGCAATATACTAAGGCTGACTGTCCAGAAGGGGTCTTTGGCTTTTTGGGTGGTCCAGGTTTGGTCTGCAAGAAGAACATTTGTGAAGATTTAGTCAATGTCAGAAGGAAATGAAAACCTCATACTTTCTGAAAGAACCTTTTTAGGTAAGAGATTCCTTAGAAATACTGCCTCCTACAGTTTGGTGTGGAGAACCCATTTTCAGATGGTCCTGCATTATTAAAGTGTGTAACATGATAACAATTCTTTTATTCTTAACATCAACAGGTGCTTTCTTGCTCCTCATTCCTTTCGGCATTGTGCCCAACACTGCTCGGTATCAGGTATCTCAGATAAAGGAGAATAAAGGCCTAGCAGAATGTGACAGACATATAAATAGAAGAAGGCAAGCAATGTAAGCACAGTGACAGAAGCATGTGCAAGATATTAACGGAGTGACAAGAGGGATCCATTACTGGATGGGGTGAGGAACTCAGGTAAAGCTTCCCCTGAAATATGAAGTTTAAATTTACTCTAAAGGAATTACACATACATTAAATGGAAAATTCTAGGTAGAGGGTAAGGAGAAATTAGGATGCTTTTCAGGTTTCTAACTTGGGTGAACTGGTGAGTAGTAGTCTCAATGACTGATTCAGACAAGGTAGGAAAAGAGGGCAGTCAATTTGGAGGGAAAGATGATGAAGTCTGTTTTGGATGTTGAGGATCTAGGTGGAGAGAGATGTCCACCAGGTAATTCTCTGTGTTGAGATAAGGCCGAGGAAACATGTTTGAGCTGAAGATTAGATCTGAAAGTAAGCTGCATAACAGTTGAGACTGCAATGACCAGAGTGGACAGAATCACCAAGCCAGGTGACCAGCAGGGAGCTACAGAGGGGCCCTGAGCACAGCAACACAGAAGGTGAGGCACAAAAGCCTGTGAGAGACAGAGAAGGAGAAGTTAAAGAGCGCAGAGTAGAGAGAACACAGTCACAGACCTTCAGAGTATCTTCAAGATGGATAAACTGATCTATGATGTCAAACAGAGCAGAGTGGCCCAGTGTGATTAGACCTGAGAAACACCCTTGAGATTTGTTCATGGATAATCTTGTTGTGAGAATGACTGTCCAGAAGGGTCTTTGGCTTTTTGGGTGGTCCAGGTTTGGTCTGCAAGAAGAACATTTGTGAAGATTTAGTCAATGTCAGAAGGAAATGAAAACCTCATACTTTCTGAAAGAACCTTTTTAGGTAAGAGATTCCTTAGAAATACTGCCTCCTACAGTTTGGTGTGGAGAACCCATTTTCAGATGGTCCTGCATTATTAAAGTGTGTAACATGATAACAATTCTTTTATTCTTAACATCAACAGGTGCTTTCTTGCTCCTCATTCCTTTCGGCATTGTGCCCAACACTGCTCGGTATCAGGTATCTCAGATAAAGGAGAATAAAGGCCTAGCAGAATGTGACAGACATATAAATAGAAGAAGGCAAGCAATGTAAGCACAGTGACAGAAGCATGTGCAAGATATTAACGGAGTGACAAGAGGGATCCATTACTGGATGGGGTGAGGAACTCAGGTAAAGCTTCCCCTGAAATATGAAGTTTAAATTTACTCTAAAGGAATTACACATACATTAAATGGAAAATTCTAGGTAGAGGGTAAGGAGAAATTAGGATGCTTTTCAGGTTTCTAACTTGGGTGAACTGGTGAGTAGTAGTCTCAATGACTGATTCAGACAAGGTAGGAAAAGAGGGCAGTCAATTTGGAGGGAAAGATGATGAAGTCTGTTTTGGATGTTGAGGATCTAGGTGGAGAGAGATGTCCACCAGGTAATTCTCTGTGTTGAGATAAGGCCGAGGAAACATGTTTGAGCTGAAGATTAGATCTGAAAGTAAGCTGCATAACAGTTGAGACTGCAATGACCAGAGTGGACAGAATCACCAAGCCAGGTGACCAGCAGGGAGCTACAGAGGGGCCCTGAGCACAGCAACACAGAAGGTGAGGCACAAAAGCCTGTGAGAGACAGAGAAGGAGAAGTTAAAGAGCGCAGAGTAGAGAGAACACAGTCACAGACCTTCAGAGTATCTTCAAGATGGATAAACTGATCTATGATGTCAAACAGAGCAGAGTGGCCCAGTGTGATTAGACCTGAGAAACACCCTTGAGATTTGTTCATGGATAATCTTGTTGTGAGAATTTTGCCATCAGTGGGAAGAAAGAATAGAAGGCAATGGGTTGAAGAGAGAAGGAGGGGCTTCCCAGGTGATCCAGGGGGTGGAGAGTCCACCGTGAAGTGCAAGGGCACCAGTTCGATCCCTGGCCTGGGAAGATCCCATGTGCCCTGGAGTGGCTGAACCAGTGTGTCCAATTGTGCGTTAGTGCTCTGCAGCGCATGTGCCCAGAGCCAGTGCTCTGCAATAAGAAAGGCTACTGTAATGGGAGGCCCATACAGACCAAAGGATAAAGATGGATGAAAATAAATAAATAAAAATAAATTAATTAAAAAAGGAAGAGTGAAGGAGATGTATTTAAAGGTGTTAGATCTATAAAGAAGAACAAGGAAATGATAACCCACAAAAGTCAGGATGGTGGCTACTTCTTGTGGGGAGAGTACAGAGCACAGAGGGGTTCAGGGTAGCTGTTAATTGAACACAGTGGTGTCACATAACTTGAATGAGTGTTTTATAACTAATTTACTAAATTGTACACACATGTTTGATGCACTTTTCAGGATGTATATTACATTTCATAATAAGAAATGTCAAAAATGAATGGAAGTTGAAGAAAAGTTGACAGTAGGTATGTATTACTTTATGAAGCATAAGAAGGGACAAAATAAGATCAGTCAGGACCCAGGGAGAGGATCTGGTGGAGTCTGTTATTAGAATGGTAAAGACCTGACACGTGCGAGAAAGCTAGTAGAGATGGAGATGTTGAAAACACAGAGAAAGGATGGAGAGAGCAAAACCCCTGAAGTGGTACAGGCTTTAAACAGGAGGAGAAAAACTAATTCCCCCCCCCCCCCCATGTTTTTGGAGACTGGACGGATGAAAATAAACTTGGATAAGTTTATTTCTTATGTGTTTTCCTGGGTGCCAACAAAGAGCGCCGACTAATTTGCCTGCCAACTAATTTTGCTATTTAATGTGACAAACAGGTGGTTTGTGGATGTTTTATTTTCTTGATATAGGAAAATAAACTTGAAGTTATAAAACTACCTTCTTCAAACAACTGTAGTTTTAGTTTCTCTTTCCTAAAATGTAAAACTGGAGGATGACAAAACCTGAAAGACGTTTTCTACTGAAAATACAAAATGGAATTGACAACTTTAGCTGTTACATGAATTGGGATATAATCAAAAACACAACCAACAAATATCTTATACCCTCAATAAAAAATGGGGGTAGTGAATTAAAACTAGCTAGAAGCCATTAAATACAGTTTTAACAGGTATGCACATAAGTGTGGACCACACACCCTCAGTGGCTTACAAATTAGTTCAGGTAGTAGAGCCCTGGAAAGATAGGAAGCTAGTAAGCAGAAATCATTTTTCCATCCTAAAAGATATTATTTTATGTGACACAAAACTTGCAACCATGAGCATATATGGTTTAAGAGAAGGAAATAAAACCCAAAGAGATAGTACTGTGGATGTGAAGGCAGAATGGATGACGTTTCAAAGAAGCTATCAAAAGCTAATGACAAATCAAATGTGACAGAGACTACAAAATCCATTGGACTTGGCAGCCAGGAAGTCGTTGGCAACTGGAAACAAGTGTGAGCAGTTTCATTTGAGAGACAGAGGCACCAGCCAGACTGTAAGGGGTTTATTACAAGGAGAAAGATGCTGAAGAACAGAATATAGATGACTTTTTCAAGAAACCACACTGTGTATGGAAGGAAGGGGATAAGTAGAGCAAAATACAAGTCCAAGGATGCCTCCATCACTGACAAATACCAGATTGTGAAGCACATGGCATGAGCATCTGTATGTATTTTTTCATTAAACTATCCAAAAGGTAACTATTGAGTGGCTAATTCATGCCAGACATTGCTCGAAGATCAGCTAATTGAGCAGTGAGCAAGATAAAAATCACTATTCACATCTCCAATGGTGGAAGAGAGATAAAACCAAGAATAAACACACACACAAAGACAGTATCAGATACTAATAAATGGCAAACAGGCAATTAAAAATGTCATGTAAGTGAGTCATTGGTGGTGACTCAGACTGAGTATAGGGAACTCTCACTGTGAAGGTCATTTCTTAAAATAAACTTGAAGTTATAAAACTACCTTCTTCAACCAACTGTAGTTTTAGTTTCTCTTTCCTAAAATGTAAAACTGGAGGATGACAAAACCTAAAAGGGCGTTTTCTACTGAAAATACAAAATGGAATTGACAACTTTAGCTGTTACATGAATTGGGATATAATCAAAAACACAACCAACAAATATCTTATACCCTCAATAAAAAATGGGGGTAGTGAATTAAAACTAGCTAGAAGCCATTAAATACAGTTTTAACAGGTATGCACATAAGTGTGGACCACACACCCTCAGTGGCTTACAAATTAGTTCAGGTAGTAGAGCCCTGGAAAGATAGGAAGCTAGTAAGCAGAAATCATTTTTCCATCCTAAAAGATATTATTTTATGTGACACAAAACTTGCAACCATGAGCATATATGGTTTAAGAGAAGGAAATAAAACCCAAAGAGATAGTACTGTGGATGTGAAGGCAGAATGGATGACGTTTCAAAGAAGCTATCAAAAGCTAATGACAAATCAAATGTGACAGAGACTACAAAATCCATTGGACTTGGCAGCCAGGAAGTCGTTGGCAACTGGAAACAAGTGTGAGCAGTTTCATTTGAGAGACAGAGGCACCAGCCAGACTGTAAGGGTTTATTACAAGGAGAAAGATGCTGAAGAACAGAATATAGATGACTTTTTCAAGAAACCACACTGTGTATGGAAGGAAGGGGATAAGTAGAGCAAAATACAAGTCCAAGGATGCCTCCATCACTGACAAATACCAGATTGTGAAGCACATGGCATGAGCATCTGTATGTATTTTTTCATTAAACTATCCAAAAGGTAACTATTGAGTGGCTAATTCATGCCAGACATTGCTCGAAGATCAGCTAATTGAGCAGTGAGCAAGATAAAAATCACTATTCACATCTCCAATGGTGGAAGAGAGATAAAACCAAGAATAAACACACACACAAAGACAGTATCAGATACTAATAAATGGCAAACAGGCAATTAAAAATGTCATGTAAGTGAGTCATTGGTGGTGACTCAGACTGAGTATAGGGAACTCTCACTGTGAAGGTCATTTCTTACAATAACCCCACCAAGCATGTGATGACTTGGGAAATACATTTTAGGCATAAGGCATGAGGAACAGACCATGCAAAGCCCTTGAGGTGAGCATAAGCTTGCTATAGTTGAAACCTGGAAGAGTAGTAGGGGAAGGAAGGTTGGGAGAAAAGGAGGCTCTAGAAGTGAAAAGGGACCAGATCACACATGAGGGTGAGGCGTATTGAATTTAAGTGGCCACGGGAAACTAGTGTGAAGTTCATGGTAGGAACTCAACTACTAACTGGTGACTGTTGGCAGAGACTATGATCAATGACAGGATAATCCACCTCCCAAATAATCAATGCTCTCTGGAAAACTGACCTATGTTTAAAAGTTTTTCTAGGTTTGTGTAAATACATGACAACTTATCTCTGAGCCTAGATCCATTCATGAGTAGGAAAATAACTCTCATATATTTTATTCCACTGACTGTGAGTGCCACTGGTTCAAATCCTATGCAAAACGCTAAGGAACTAATTATGAGGGGAGCTCATGAAACCAAACTAGCAAGGCTACCCAGACACTGGAACTTGACGTGACTGGTACAGACACAAGTAGGCACTTCCTCATACGAGGGACCTCCTGTACCCCTATGACACTTTGGGCTTCTCCCTGGGAGAACAGAACACAAGGAAAGTCCACACTAGGATACAACTCCTCAGTGGTCATTCCTGTCACCTCCTCTCAGAGTGGAGGCCACAGCACTTCTGGTCCCCTTTCCCTATTTCACCCTCTAATTTACTACACTGGTTATTTATTAATTATCTGTCTTCCTATTTCTAGAATGCGAGGTGCTGAGTGCAGGGATCTTCGCCCAGTTCACTCTGCATCCCTATGCCAAGATTCTAGATGCAGTGTTGGCAAACTATGGTTGGCAGGCCAAATCTGGCCCACTGCCTGTAGTGTATGGCCTATAAGGTAAGAATGATTTTAACATTTTAAAGTGGTTTGGGACTTCCAAACCACTGGGACAGATCTTGAAAGGTTTCATGTAAGTGAGTCATTGGTGGTGACTCAGACTGAGTATAGGGAACTCTCACTGTGAAGGTCATTTCTTACAATAACCCCACCAAGCATGTGATGACTTGGGAAATACATTTTAGGCATAAGGCATGAGGAACAGACCATGCAAAGCCCTTGAGGTGAGCATAAGCTTGCTATAGTTGAAACCTGGAAGAGTAGTAGGGGAAGGAAGGTTGGGAGAAAAGGAGGCTCTAGAAGTGAAAAGGGACCAGATCACACATGAGGGTGAGGCGTATTGAATTTAAGTGGCCACGGGAAACTAGTGTGAAGTTCATGGTAGGAACTCAACTACTAACTGGTGACTGTTGGCAGAGACTATGATCAATGACAGGATAATCCACCTCCCAAATAATCAATGCTCTCTGGAAAACTGACCTATGTTTAAAAGTTTTTCTAGGTTTGTGTAAATACATGACAACTTATCTCTGAGCCTAGATCCATTCATGAGTAGGAAAATAACTCTCATATATTTTATTCCACTGACTGTGAGTGCCACTGGTTCAAATCCTATGCAAAACGCTAAGGAACTAATTATGAGGGGAGCTCATGAAACCAAACTAGCAAGGCTACCCAGACACTGGAACTTGACGTGACTGGTACAGACACAAGTAGGCACTTCCTCATACGAGGGACCTCCTGTACCCCTATGACACTTTGGGCTTCTCCCTGGGAGAACAGAACACAAGGAAAGTCCACACTAGGATACAACTCCTCAGTGGTCATTCCTGTCACCTCCTCTCAGAGTGGAGGCCACAGCACTTCTGGTCCCCTTTCCCTATTTCACCCTCTAATTTACTACACTGGTTATTTATTAATTATCTGTCTTCCTATTTCTAGAATGCGAGGTGCTGAGTGCAGGGATCTTCGCCCAGTTCACTCTGCATCCCTATGCCAAGATTCTAGATGCAGTGTTGGCAAACTATGGTTGGCAGGCCAAATCTGGCCCACTGCCTGTAGTGTATGGCCTATAAGGTAAGAATGATTTTAACATTTTAAAGTGGTTTGGGACTTCCAAACCACTGGGAGTGGTTAAGACTCCCTGCTTCCATGGCAGGGGATGCAGCTTTGATCCCTGGTTGGGGAATGAAGATTCCACGTGCTCCAGGGGGCAGCCAAAAGTAATTAAAAAATACATTTTGATGGCTTCACAGATGCATATACATACGTCCAAACTGAACAAGCTTTACACTTTAAATATGTGATGCTTACTGAAATCTATACTTCAGTGAAACTGAAGGAAATAAAAAATCAGAAAGGGATATTAAATCCATTTTAGGGCAGAGGCTTATAATAAAAAACCACATTTTTAGAATAGAAAAAGAAATAAACAGTTTAAATTTTTTAAAAAAGAATGTTTGTAATATGTGAAAATTATACACAACTCAAAATTCAGTGTCCATAAGTAAAGTCTTATTGGAACACAGCCAGGCTGCTTTTCATGCTACAAGCATAGAGTTATGACAGAGACCACTAATTGGTCTGCAAAGCTAAAACATTTACTACCTGGCTCTTGCCAAAAGAAAAAAAAAGTTAGTCAACACCTAACATAGAACACAGCCAGTGCTCAATAACTAGGTGGTAAGTGAGTAGATGATACAGCTTCCAAAATTTCAGAGAATGAAAATGAATTATGCAGCCAATAAAAGTACTGAAAGTAGACAGGAGTACTGAAACTCTCTACTACTGATTGAGGATATACAACAAAAGCTTGATAGAATTTTGAGTTTAATTACTTTACTGCTTAGGTTTGAAGAAATTACAAGTAATACTAACGCTGCTCCTGTCTGTAGCACGCTTCCTCTAGACAAACATGGTTGAGCTCCTTTGCCTCCTTCAAGTCTTGGCTCAAATGTCACTTTCTACTTAGTAAGGGCCTCCTGATCACCCTATTTTTAACATCTCCAGCTTCTTCCAATTGGTATCCCCTATGCTGCTTCACTTCTTTTTTTATTTTTTAAACTCCAAGGCATTTACTACACCTAATATACTCTATTATTTTACCTATTCGTTTTGCCTATCCTCCAACTTGAAGGGACTTTGTTTTTTTGTTCAATGCTGTATCACCACTCCTGGAACAGGCCTAGATATATAGTAGGAGTTCAGTAAATATTAATGAATGAATAATCAGACAATGCATATATAAAATACATGGCCCATAGTAAGCATTTTAGTTGTACATTTTAGTTATTTTTAATAGATGGGAAGCTATTTCCATCTGGGAAATTATTTCCATTTTTTTTGTGTCATTAAGGGACAACTTACACAATTATGCTCTGATATATTAAAAAAGGCTGAATAGATGAATACAGCTGCCAAAGTGGCTATCATATTTCACCTTGAGAGAGAGTGACATACTCTGGCAGAACCAACACACAGAGAGGCTAGGAATCAGTCTTATGGTACCAGGAATAGATGGATCCTTCTAATCAAGATTTTGAAAGCATGTTTCATGTTTACACTTACTTTATTTTGAAAGTAATCTCATTTACATTTAGTCCCACTGTTCATTTATACCACTGGATGAAGTGCAAGTATTTGGATGTTCATTCATCTGAATAATATCACTAGTTAAAAACTTTCATTATTACTAATAAAAATAGCAACAGTATTTATATTGTGCTATGGAAATTTAAAGTGTTCCACAATAATTAATTAGTAAATGACATGACAAATGCTATCTACATACTTTCATAATTTTAATAAACTATCATGTACTAGGACTTAATAGGAATGAAATCAGCCTAGATCTTACCTAATTAGAGAACATTTCTGTATCTGAAAATACAGTACTGAAACTCAATAATGATCTCCAGTGGACAAGTTTTTATACTATGATCTAACAAAAATCTTACAGCTATTTAAAGTGTTAGAAATTTGTGACTCAATACTTCTGCCTTGGGGCATGTCTTTCTTTTTAATTAACAGTAAAGGTCCAATTTAAAGTAGAATGTGTCAACTGATTAGCTCTAAGTTCAAAGTTCTGTCATACATGTCTGTACTGCACACAAAAAGTTAAATGCAAGGAAGTGAATGTAGTTTTTTAGAACTTTTTTTAAAGTTAAAAGATTCATCCAAAGACTGACCCAACAGATAACCAAATGAACAACTTATGAAGCAGTTCTACCCTTTTTTTTTTTTTTGGTTACAGACATTTAAATAATCTGTATTTGTAGGGTGATATCTTGGAGATTACTTTACCATCAATATATAGAAGTAATAACCTGGTAGATAGTATTACCTATGAAAGGTCCATCCCATCTGCTATTCTTGCTAAAAGCTTTTCATGCACCAGTAAACTCAGTAAATATCAGAAGATAAAGCGTAAGCCTACCACGCCACGGATTTACTCCTAATGTCTCCTCAAAGTGCAGCCCGATGCAACGATTACAAATGATTTTCTTCTAATGTCATTTTACATAACCCTTTTTTCTGCATGAGTAGTTAGTGAGGAATGAATGAATGAATGCCATTAAAACAGTTAATCATTATCTGGGACACTGGCCTTACTCCCTTCACTCCTAGGAATCTCCATGACAAAGGCCAAGAGATCAAAACGCCAGAGCTGCCTCAGTGTCCTATTTCTATCAGCAATTTTTTATGCAAATGAACCTGCTGGGGATCTCCCTCTGTGACCTTGGGCTGCCCTTATCTAGCCTGACTTTGATCCAATGAGGGCTTGAATCTAGTTGAAGCTCATTATTATATAGGATCTGCAATCAATTTCAATAATTGAAGAGAATTTTCTACTCCTGTGAATGCAAAATTCTTATTTTTATAATCATACATTAGCTTAAAGACTAGGCTATATGTTTTTATAAATCTAATTTGTTTTATGAAAATACATATTAAAAAGCAAATACATTAAAAGTGTTTGAAGTAAATGTATTAATGACCAAATGTAACAACGTAGCAAAGCACTGAGCTTAGTTAGCTCCAGTCCTCCTGAACATTTGTGCATATATCTCTCAAATCAATTACACTCTTCATGCTTGAGAAATACTTTATTCTATCAAAAATATTTCCAATCATAGTTTTTTTTTTTGGGGTAAAAGGTCCAATTTAAAGTAGAATGTGTCAACTGATTAGCTCTAAGTTCAAAGTTCTGTCATACATGTCTGTACTGCACACAAAAAGTTAAATGCAAGGAAGTGAATGTAGTTTTTTAGAACTTTTTTTAAAGTTAAAAGATTCATCCAAAGACTGACCCAACAGATAACCAAATGAACAACTTATGAAGCAGTTCTACCCTTTTTTTTTTTTTGGTTACAGACATTTAAATAATCTGTATTTGTAGGGTGATATCTTGGAGATTACTTTACCATCAATATATAGAAGTAATAACCTGGTAGATAGTATTACCTATGAAAGGTCCATCCCATCTGCTATTCTTGCTAAAAGCTTTTCATGCACCAGTAAACTCAGTAAATATCAGAAGATAAAGCGTAAGCCTACCACGCCACGGATTTACTCCTAATGTCTCCTCAAAGTGCAGCCCGATGCAACGATTACAAATGATTTTCTTCTAATGTCATTTTACATAACCCTTTTTTCTGCATGAGTAGTTAGTGAGGAATGAATGAATGAATGCCATTAAAACAGTTAATCATTATCTGGGACACTGGCCTTACTCCCTTCACTCCTAGGAATCTCCATGACAAAGGCCAAGAGATCAAAACGCCAGAGCTGCCTCAGTGTCCTATTTCTATCAGCAATTTTTTATGCAAATGAACCTGCTGGGGATCTCCCTCTGTGACCTTGGGCTGCCCTTATCTAGCCTGACTTTGATCCAATGAGGGCTTGAATCTAGTTGAAGCTCATTATTATATAGGATCTGCAATCAATTTCAATAATTGAAGAGAATTTTCTACTCCTGTGAATGCAAAATTCTTATTTTTATAATCATACATTAGCTTAAAGACTAGGCTATATGTTTTTATAAATCTAATTTGTTTTATGAAAATACATATTAAAAAGCAAATACATTAAAAGTGTTTGAAGTAAATGTATTAATGACCAAATGTAACAACGTAGCAAAGCACTGAGCTTAGTTAGCTCCAGTCCTCCTGAACATTTGTGCATATATCTCTCAAATCAATTACACTCTTCATGCTTGAGAAATACTTTATTCTATCAAAAATATTTCCAATCAATTTATCCCTTTAATAAACTCACTAACAGATCAATATCCTTCCAATATTCATGTATTTTAAAATATCCAACCCAAGTCATCAAACAGCATTTTGTTAAGAAAATGTTACAACAAACCAAAAGCTTGCCCATACAGTCAAAGTCCACTAGTTGAAATGACCCCATGGCATGAAAGTGACATTTGAGCAGAACAAAACACTGAATTTAAAACATACTCGTCCCCCTATTTGAAGACATTATTTTTACTACCTACTCTAGAGGCCAGATATAATATTCTAAGTATTTTATTTAGTTTTATGAAAAGTTGTCAGGGAAAGAATGGTGTTGTTCCTCTGGTGTTGT
The DNA here is from genome assembly GCA_022376925.1 of Tragulus kanchil. Taxonomy (NCBI): domain Eukaryota; kingdom Metazoa; phylum Chordata; class Mammalia; order Artiodactyla; family Tragulidae; genus Tragulus; species Tragulus kanchil. The sequence goes on from JAIOJX010000023.1 coordinate 47,058,978, forward strand.
TCACAATGTAAATCCCCACAGAAATGTAACTGGCATATACATAGTCAAGGAAAATGACAGCTGGGGCCTAAAGGAATCAAAGGAAGAAATTTTAAAGTTGGGCGAACAGTTTTGCAGGGAACTGAACCAAAGCTCAGTCTGTGAAAAGGCAAAGAAGATGATCCTATATGACCACAGATAAAGAAGCTAGCATCTTGTCTTCGGTTTTCAGTGTTTTTCTGGGGTGGGTCCTCACACCTAGGGATCTGAACTCCAGGTCTACTCCACCCATGGTTTTGGACAAATCCTTCCATCTGCATACTGTTCTGACAAACAGTCACAATATTATTTACCTGTGAAAAATTTGGGAACGAACTCTCTCCTCAAGCTAAAGGCTCTAACATTATTTTATTTTTTTTTTAACGATTTATGTATTTATTTACTTAGGGCGGGGGTCGGGTTGGGGAGGGAGGGGAGTGGGCGGGCCACTTCTATTGGTCTTTTTTTATTTCTCTATTTTCATTCGTCTTAGTTCTTTGGCTCCTGTGGGCCTCCCATCGCGGTGGCGTCTGTCGTTGCAGAACACCGGCTCTGGGCGCATGCGCTCCAGAGCCCCGGCTCGGCAATTGGACACATCAGTCCAGCTGCACCGCGGCACGTGGGATCTTCCCAGGCCAGGGCTCGAACCGGCACCCCTTGCACTGCAAGGTAGTGTCCTTACCCACTGGACCACCAGGGGAAGCCCTCTAACATTATTTTAAAACAAAGCTTCCTTCATGAAGATTTTTAAGCTCTGTTTTTCTTCAGCGAAAAAAAAGAAAATAATTAAATTCTATTACAGAAGACATCACCATTAATTTCCCCTACATCCTAAAAATGCCATTAAAAGCCCTGTATATAATGATATACCTATATATATTTTTTTGTGTTAAAAAAACTATGTCATGTACCCAACAGACTCCAATCCATCGGGTAATTCCTTAATTAGGCAGATTTTTGAAACATGTATTATGTACACAACAGACCGGAACGTCTCCTTTGGAGCATTTTCTAGTCTATCGGGTGATTACATCATTAAGCCACACATGCTACGTAGAAAAAAAATCCTTATGAAAATTCATGAAAAAATGTACAGCACATCATTAGCATGCAGCAGACGTGTATGCTTTTGATATGTTCTCTGTTAAAAAACTACATGAAGTAATTAGTCCAGGTCATGAAAACATGAGAAAGGTATCAGACACTGGTGAAAATGAAAATTGCAAACAAACCAAAAAAAAAGTTGCATCTCTCATGGTTTAGTGGAGAGTAATTTGCTTTATTGGAAAATGGATTCTAAAACAGTGTTCATTTGAACTGCAGCAAAATAAAGAGTGTTGCTTCATTGATTTGAAATTTCCTATGTACACGTAACTTCCTCCCTACCCCGCTTTGGGATACTGTTAAGTTTTATAAACCTATAAGCTGAAGGTTGCAAATGACCAGTGTGGCAAGATCATTAAGTATTCAAGTTTTTGAAGTCTTATATGTTGTATACTTGTATCTTCATTTTGTGTATCCTACAGTGTTAGGGATTACATGACTGCATCTTTTTCAAGTCAAAACTACACTACAGTAATAAGGATAGAGGCAAACAGTTGGTATGACTCCCAACCAGATTATATATTCACAATGCTAAGTGTTAGGCAAAACCTAACAGACAATGTATCTGAAGACTAAAATGAATGAAGTGTAAGTTTTATAAGGAGCTATTAAATGTATTAATTTATGGTTTTTCTTTTTGTAAATGACATTCTACCCACTACTTCATACCACCCCCCAATAAAAACCAACAACAAAAAAGAAAACTTCAGTAAGCAGAGAACAATGAACAAATGCAAGACAGTAAGGATCACAGTAATTTCCCCTACATCCTAAAAATGCCATTAAAAGCCCTGTATATAATGATATACCTATATATATTTTTTTGTGTTAAAAAAACTATGTCATGTACCCAACAGACTCCAATCCATCGGGTAATTCCTTAATTAGGCAGATTTTTGAAACATGTATTATGTACACAACAGACCGGAACGTCTCCTTTGGAGCATTTTCTAGTCTATCGGGTGATTACATCATTAAGCCACACATGCTACGTAGAAAAAAAATCCTTATGAAAATTCATGAAAAAATGTACAGCACATCATTAGCATGCAGCAGACGTGTATGCTTTTGATATGTTCTCTGTTAAAAAAAACTACATGAAGTAATTAGTCCAGGTCATGAAAACATGAGAAAGGTATCAGACACTGGTGAAAATGAAAATTGCAAACAAACCAAAAAAAAAGTTGCATCTCTCATGGTTTAGTGGAGAGTAATTTGCTTTATTGGAAAATGGATTCTAAAACAGTGTTCATTTGAACTGCAGCAAAATAAAGAGTGTTGCTTCATTGATTTGAAATTTCCTATGTACACGTAACTTCCTCCCTACCCCGCTTTGGGATACTGTTAAGTTTTATAAACCTATAAGCTGAAGGTTGCAAATGACCAGTGTGGCAAGATCATTAAGTATTCAAGTTTTTGAAGTCTTATATGTTGTATACTTGTATCTTCATTTTGTGTATCCTACAGTGTTAGGGATTACATGACTGCATCTTTTTCAAGTCAAAACTACACTACAGTAATAAGGATAGAGGCAAACAGTTGGTATGACTCCCAACCAGATTATATATTCACAATGCTAAGTGTTAGGCAAAACCTAACAGACAATGTATCTGAAGACTAAAATGAATGAAGTGTAAGTTTTATAAGGAGCTATTAAATGTATTAATTTATGGTTTTTCTTTTTGTAAATGACATTCTACCCACTACTTCATACCACCCCCCAATAAAAACCAACAACAAAAAAGAAAACTTCAGTAAGCAGAGAACAATGAACAAATGCAAGACAGTAAGGATCACAGTAATTTACCCTCTGAATGCTCCAAATCTTCATGGCTTAAAAAGCATCCCAATTTTCTCCAAAGGTAGTGGCATTTACTCACTGGGCCATAGCTAATTTTACATGGAATGCAAAAATGTTAGTTTAAGTTTAATTTACCACCCTATTTAAATATTTCCAATGTAGCTCTCAAAGTGCAGAGCTATCCCTCCGTCTATTTTAATTTTAAAGTAAGTTAGCAAAGGCTTCCTTCTTAATCCCCAGAGACTACCTACATAGTGACACAAACGCACAAATTTATGACAGCAACATAAATGCTCTTCTGAAGTAATGTGCAACATTAAGTGAAAATCGTTTCCTGGAAAGATATTATAGGTATCTATATTTTATTTGCCATCTTAAACATATCTGGGTCTTTATGGCCTTATTTTAAAAATGTATTTCCTTTTATATTTCCTGGTGCAAATGGACTGCATAAATAAGCAATGTGCTATGAGGCTTCAGACCAGCCGATAAAACCTTTCAATTTTCATGCCAGCTTCTTCTTTTGTAATTCAAATCCGCCTGGAAACTGGCAGCTCTGAAAACTGAAACAAGCACTGCCACAAATACCTTGTAATGCTATCGACCTTGTCTGCCCATGCAGTGAGAAAGGGGGATGCGTATGTGTCTGCAGCCATCCAGATAACACAACTCATTTTTTTGGGGGGGTGGGGTGGGGTGGGGATAACAGAAGCCAGCCCCAGACAGTGCACCAAAAGCAGTCATTACCAGTCGCGCTGGAGAATAAGTCTCTTCAAAATACACAGTGCATTTAAAAACCATATATGAGGCTGAGCCACTGCTGTCATTACCAATTTTAATTTAGCTCCTTCAGTTTGCCAGCCAGATAAACTCTTTAGTGCTGTTTTTTAATCTATTTGCCACATTTTATGTTTAAGATTATAGTAATATGGACAGGAGAAGGAATCACTTTTAGAGGAAATAAAGAAATAGATCCGCTTATCAGCGCCCATCAGAAAGTTCATTAATCAGCCAGGCTTTGTGCCCTCTAAATTGAAAGGTTAAATAATCCTCTCAGGAATATTTCTCGGCCCAGAGAACAATGAACAAATGCAAGACAGTAAGGATCACAGTAATTTACCCTCTGAATGCTCCAAATCTTCATGGCTTAAAAAGCATCCCAATTTTCTCCAAAGGTAGTGGCATTTACTCACTGGGCCATAGCTAATTTTACATGGAATGCAAAAATGTTAGTTTAAGTTTAATTTACCACCCTATTTAAATATTTCCAATGTAGCTCTCAAAGTGCAGAGCTATCCCTCCGTCTATTTTAATTTTAAAGTAAGTTAGCAAAGGCTTCCTTCTTAATCCCCAGAGACTACCTACATAGTGACACAAACGCACAAATTTATGACAGCAACATAAATGCTCTTCTGAAGTAATGTGCAACATTAAGTGAAAATCGTTTCCTGGAAAGATATTATAGGTATCTATATTTTATTTGCCATCTTAAACATATCTGGGTCTTTATGGCCTTATTTTAAAAATGTATTTCCTTTTTATATTTCCTGGTGCAAATGGACTGCATAAATAAGCAATGTGCTATGAGGCTTCAGACCAGCCGATAAAACCTTTCAATTTTCATGCCAGCTTCTTCTTTTGTAATTCAAATCCGCCTGGAAACTGGCAGCTCTGAAAACTGAAACAAGCACTGCCACAAATACCTTGTAATGCTATCGACCTTGTCTGCCCATGCAGTGAGAAAGGGGGATGCGTATGTGTCTGCAGCCATCCAGATAACACAACTCATTTTTTGGGGGTGGGGTGGGGTGGGGATAACAGAAGCCAGCCCCAGACAGTGCACCAAAAGCAGTCATTACCAGTCCCCTGGAGAATAAGTCTCTTCAAAATACACAGTGCATTTAAAAACCATATATGAGGCTGAGCCACTGCTGTCATTACCAATTTTAATTTAGCTCCTTCAGTTTGCCAGCCAGATAAACTCTTTAGTGCTGTTTTTTAATCTATTTGCCACATTTTATGTTTAAGATTATAGTAATATGGACAGGAGAAGGAATCACTTTTAGAGGAAATAAAGAAATAGATCCGCTTATCAGCGCCCATCAGAAAGTTCATTAATCAGCCAGGCTTTGTGCCCTCTAAATTGAAAGGTTAAATAATCCTCTCAGGAATATTTCTCGGCCCCTCCGCCAATTGTCCGGAAAGGAGCTGCCATTCATAGCACGCGGGATCGGTGACAGGGTATCTTACCACTGTTTGGGCCCCAAACAATGATGGACAAATGGCCTGGTTTACAAAGAACCTTTTAGTACACGGATGGAAAAGGACCACAAGCTTTGATGGCGTGAGGAGGGCGTGGAGACAGGATGTGGGGGGAAGGGAAAGAGAAGAACATACACATGTCTGTGAACCCATGGATATTCTATCTGAATGTTTACTGGGGTAGACTATAAAACACAGAAACCACATTAATATACATCTTCCAACGACATGCAGTGCTTAACATATTCAAATTTGCTCATATATTTTGCATACAATTGCACATCAACGATCACTGAAAAATTGTAGAATAACAGAACCACAGCTTTATTCTATTTATTAGCTAATACACAGGGGATCCAAATAAGCCCCGAGATTTTCATTTTTGTCATAACTTCACATGACTTACGACACGTACTTCTAACACCCTCCCGATAGCCCATCCAGGCTTATTCTATTGAAATACTCTTCACCATCAGTCACAAAGGTAGAGAATTTCCACAGCAGCAAGTACCTGTTTAAAGGGGGTAAGCAATGCTTTTACAATATGCTCCATCTTAGTTCCTGCTTGTCTTAAAGAACAAACATGGAATAGGACTGTTTTTTGAACAAATACCAATCACATCCATTGAGGAAGCGTTTAATTCTCTGTTGCCTTTTCTGCTGGACCTGTATGGGAATATGGGTGGCAGTTTGCAAAACAACCGAGCAAGCTCTTATAACCCAACATATTGCTGTGAAATTAGGTTGGTTTCTGGCATCAGTCATGGGAAGGCACATGAAGCAGTTTTACCTGAAGTGTAAAAAAACTAATAGGCTATTTTGCTTTATTTTTTGCCCATCTTGGGATCTATTTGCCACATTTTATGTTTAAGATTATAGTAATATGGACAGGAGAAGGAATCACTTTTAGAGGAAATAAAGAAATAGATCCGCTTATCAGCGCCCATCAGAAAGTTCATTAATCAGCCAGGCTTTGTGCCCTCTAAATTGAAAGGTTAAATAATCCTCTCAGGAATATTTCTCGGCCCCTCCGCCAATTGTCCGGAAAGGAGCTGCCATTCATAGCACGCGGGATCGGTGACAGGGTATCTTACCACTGTTTGGGCCCCAAACAATGATGGACAAATGGCCTGGTTTACAAAGAACCTTTTAGTACACGGATGGAAAAGGACCACAAGCTTTGATGGCGTGAGGAGGGCGTGGAGACAGGATGTGGGGGGAAGGGAAAGAGAAGAACATACACATGTCTGTGAACCCATGGATATTCTATCTGAATGTTTACTGGGGTAGACTATAAAACACAGAAACCACATTAATATACATCTTCCAACGACATGCAGTGCTTAACATATTCAAATTTGCTCATATATTTTGCATACAATTGCACATCAACGATCACTGAAAAATTGTAGAATAACAGAACCACAGCTTTATTCTATTTATTAGCTAATACACAGGGGATCCAAATAAGCCCCGAGATTTTCATTTTTGTCATAACTTCACATGACTTACGACACGTACTTCTAACACCCTCCGATAGCCCATCCAGGCTTATTCTATTGAAATACTCTTCACCATCAGTCACAAAGGTAGAGAATTTCCACAGCAGCAAGTACCTGTTTAAAGGGGGTAAGCAATGCTTTTACAATATGCTCCATCTTAGTTCCTGCTTGTCTTAAAGAACAAACATGGAATAGGACTGTTTTTTGAACAAATACCAATCACATCCATTGAGGAAGCGTTTAATTCTCTGTTGCCTTTTCTGCTGGACCTGTATGGGAATATGGGTGGCAGTTTGCAAAACAACCGAGCAAGCTCTTATAACCCAACATATTGCTGTGAAATTAGGTTGGTTTCTGGCATCAGTCATGGGAAGGCACATGAAGCAGTTTTACCTGAAGTGTAAAAAAACTAATAGGCTATTTTGCTTTATTTCTTATCTGATTAATATAAACTCTCTACCCCTGGTACAAAGTATTATAATTGCTTATGAGAGATGACTATATTCAGATTACATTGAAGTTACCACTTAAGAATTATACATTTATTAACAATGTGCTTTTTTCAAAATGATATCATTTAATCTTTCTATGGTACACATTTTATATACCCATTTTCATTAAGAGAGTGAGTAAACATGTTTGTGATCTACTCTTTAAAGTCTTTTATAATGATTTTTAGGCAAATCAAATTAAGAAAATAATTTGTTTGCTATATTTAATTAAAAGTTACTCATATATATTTCTAGAAAGAAGATGAGCATAAATAACTAGAAAACTAAAACTGAGGTAAGTAATTTTAACAAAAGACACTGCTTATGGAGATTTCATTTCAACAGCTATAAGGAGGAAATATTTTTAGAAGACAGAAAGTAAAACAGTCATTGTGGATCTCCCGATTGTAGGCAAATAAAAGACTTTACAACCCATAATCTGAGTTTGGGCTATTAGTCCAGGGTCTGGCTACAGGGGTAAGGCATCTGTAGGACTGGAGTACTGGAGCTCAGAGTATTGAGCACAGGCTATGTGTTGGTAGTGTGCTAAGTACTTTATATTTATTACCTCACAGCATATTCACAACAATCCTAAAGGCACTATACCCATTTTTCAGATGAAGAAACTGAGGCTCTCAAAAGGGGAAATATTTTAACTGTGTTTACACATCTAGTTAACGAAAGAGCCAGAATTTAAATCAATGTCTTATCCCAAAGCTGGCATTCTTTCCCCTATATTAGGATAAAAAACATTCCATAGTAATTTCCTCAGAAATAAGCCTATCCTTTCAGTCCAATTTTATAGCACATTTTCCTAAGAACTTTAGTAAGTGAGAAGCAATATGGCATGAAAACAAATACATGCAATGTGAGAGATCCAAGAAAAAGAACTGAGATTTTATTGTATAAATAAAGTTAAGCAACAATCCAAAATTTAGTTCCCTTAACTGAAAAGAAATGTGGAGAAATTCATAAATACAGGGTAAAGGAACAATATTTATGTAAAAATTGGTATTTATAGATGTGGATATATTATGAAATTACAAAGGTTACTTTAAAATCTATCTAATGGATTCAATTCTATGTGATTTTTGAAAAAGAGGAATTAAAATACTGAGACAGCTTTATTACCAATTGATTACATAGTGAATCCTTTCTACAAGTTAACATGGATTTCTGAACATTCCCACTGAATAACTCTTGTTTATGAAATGTGATCTACCAGTGTACTGATAACACTAGTCAAGGTGAAGATCTATTTTAATTCCAAAGATATTACAAAAATTTTTTTTTGTTACAAGTCCTCTAAACATGTAGTATTTTTCCTCAAATAGTAGTTCTGATATTTCTAAAAAAACCCACACTCACTGGTTTTGGAGGACCACTGCTGAATTCAAAACAGCTAGAAGAAAATACTTAAGAATGTACAAAAATGTAACTCACATGACTTTCTGGTATGTGGGGATCAAATGGCAAATGAATTTCAAGTCTAAAATCTGAGTTTATCAGTAATCCATTAACTTTTAGTAATTCAAGAGATTTTGCTTTTAGAACCTTAAACTTAATTCAGCTTGAGTTTACAACTATATTTGATGTCATAACAGAAAATGTAACACTCATTTAGAGAGATTGTTCATGTCAAGGCAAGGGGTTCCTTCAGGAGGCTTTTCCTAAAGATTAGTCAAATGACTGACCAAAAGGTTATAGTGGATCATGACTATGAATAACTGATTCCTAAAACTTAAGACCTGTTAGGAATTACTGTAATCTACCATGTCATTCACAAGCATGACTACTAAAAGGAATGCTTAATACAAATGTCATTGGTCTAGTATTCTTTTATTCTTGCATTATAATGTCCAGAGAAGATCATGACAAGCTCTATCATCTGGAATATATTTAAGGTGTACATAAATCATATGTTCAAATCACACATGAAAATAATCACTTGAATTTGCTGAAATTATTTTACCTAATAATTCTATACTCTTTATAGCCCACATTTTCCTTTAAGACACTTTAGTAAGTGAGAAGCAATATGGCATGAAAACAAATACATGCAATGTGAGAGATCCAAGAAAAAGAACTGAGATTTTATTGTATAAATAAAGTTAAGCAACAATCCAAAATTTAGTTCCCTTAACTGAAAAGAAATGTGGAGAAATTCATAAATACAGGGTAAAGGAACAATATTTATGTAAAAATTGGTATTTATAGATGTGGATATATTATGAAATTACAAAGGTTACTTTAAAATCTATCTAATGGATTCAATTCTATGTGATTTTTGAAAAAGAGGAATTAAAATACTGAGACAGCTTTATTACCAATTGATTACATAGTGAATCCTTTCTACAAGTTAACATGGATTTCTGAACATTCCCACTGAATAACTCTTGTTTATGAAATGTGATCTACCAGTGTACTGATAACACTAGTCAAGGTGAAGATCTATTTTAATTCCAAAGATATTACAAAAATTTTTTTGTTACAAGTCCTCTAAACATGTAGTATTTTTCCTCAAATAGTAGTTCTGATATTTCTAAAAAAACCCACACTCACTGGTTTTGGAGGACCACTGCTGAATTCAAAACAGCTAGAAGAAAATACTTAAGAATGTACAAAAATGTAACTCACATGACTTTCTGGTATGTGGGGATCAAATGGCAAATGAATTTCAAGTCTAAAATCTGAGTTTATCAGTAATCCATTAACTTTTAGTAATTCAAGAGATTTTGCTTTTAGAACCTTAAACTTAATTCAGCTTGAGTTTACAACTATATTTGATGTCATAACAGAAAATGTAACACTCATTTAGAGAGATTGTTCATGTCAAGGCAAGGGGTTCCTTCAGGAGGCTTTTCCTAAAGATTAGTCAAATGACTGACCAAAAGGTTATAGTGGATCATGACTATGAATAACTGATTCCTAAAACTTAAGACCTGTTAGGAATTACTGTAATCTACCATGTCATTCACAAGCATGACTACTAAAAGGAATGCTTAATACAAATGTCATTGGTCTAGTATTCTTTTATTCTTGCATTATAATGTCCAGAGAAGATCATGACAAGCTCTATCATCTGGAATATATTTAAGGTGTACATAAATCATATGTTCAAATCACACATGAAAAAAAATCACTTGAATTTGCTGAAATTATTTTACCTAATAATTCTATACTCTTTATATGTATTTAACATGACAAAGAACAGGTATCATTCAACATTTCAGATTTTTAAATTCTAATTTATTAGACAGGTATTGTGCAATATTAAACTTTATGAATCTTGAAGTTTCAGGCTATATGCTTACATTCACTTTTCTCATGACAGGAATAGTATTTCAAAGTGTAGAATTTCAAATGAAAAACAATGTAGTTTTCTTTGGAATTATATGGATAATGTGTGTTTTTTAAGGAGAAAGAAGAAAATATTTAAAAAATGTTATACATATTAAAATGATAAATACTTATAAATTGAGATTAACTGCAATAAAATTTAAGTATCAAGAAGAAATTACTCCATAAAGACTAACTAATTCCTTTGTAAGTAAAGGCTAACATAACTAAGGAAAAGAAAAAACAGTAGCAAAAAGTCCAAATGTAATTTTCCATCTTTCTATCATCTTCAGGAGAAACATTTATTAACAGGTAAGAAAATAAAACCACAATAGGTATTTCTTTAAAATTTTAAAACAGAAGTAAAACTTGAAGCCCATATAGCAAATATCTAACTTCTAATGTAATAGACTCTGCTCCCAGCCACTAAAAGGCATACAAACAAACACAGGGACTTTCTGTCATGTGAAGAAAGGAAGTTTATAATAGAGCTTTAGAACTTATTCAGCTTATACAACTATATTTGATGTCATAACAGAAAATGTAACACTCATTTAAAAAAGAGATTGTTCATGTCAAGGCAAGGGGGTTCCTTCAGGAGGCTTTTCCTAAAGATTAGTCAAATGACTGACCAAAAGGTTATAGTGGATCATGACTATGAATAACTGATTCCTAAAACTTAAGACCTGTTAGGAATTACTGTAATCTACCATGTCATTCACAAGCATGACTACTAAAAGGAATGCTTAATACAAATGTCATTGGTCTAGTATTCTTTTATTCTTGCATTATAATGTCCAGAGAAGATCATGACAAGCTCTATCATCTGGAATATATTTAAGGTGTACATAAATCATATGTTCAAATCACACATGAAAAATAATCACTTGAATTTGCTGAAATTATTTTACCTAATAATTCTATACTCTTTATATGTATTTAACATGACAAAGAACAGGTATCATTCAACATTTCAGATTTTTAAATTCTAATTTATTAGACAGGTATTGTGCAATATTAAACTTTATGAATCTTGAAGTTTCAGGCTATATGCTTACATTCACTTTTCTCATGACAGGAATAGTATTTCAAAGTGTAGAATTTCAAATGAAAAACAATGTAGTTTTCTTTGGAATTATATGGATAATGTGTGTTTTTTAAGGAGAAAGAAGAAAATATTTAAAAAATGTTATACATATTAAAATGATAAATACTTATAAATTGAGATTAACTGCAATAAAATTTAAGTATCAAGAAGAAATTACTCCATAAAGACTAACTAATTCCTTTGTAAGTAAAGGCTAACATAACTAAGGAAAAGAAAAAACAGTAGCAAAAAGTCCAAATGTAATTTTCCATCTTTCTATCATCTTCAGGAGAAACATTTATTAACAGGTAAGAAAATAAAAACCACAATAGGTATTTCTTTAAAATTTTAAAACAGAAGTAAAACTTGAAGCCCATATAGCAAATATCTAACTTCTAATGTAATAGACTCTGCTCCCAGCCACTAAAAGGCATACAAACAAACACAGGGACTTTCTGTCATGTGAAGAAAGGAAGTTTATAATAGAGCTTTAGATTCAATTAGTTTATTATTAGCAACATGTACTACCTAAAAATAAATAGAAATCACAACAGTGGGTGTCTAGGGCATTAAAGATACTTAGAAAATGACAAAAACACAGCTGTTTCTAGGACAAAATATTTATAAAAAATCTTTTCTCAATTGTGTGGATGCTGTATGCCTCTCGTTATCTGAAACACTTTATGTTAGAATCATTTTCATAAAGCACTTGATATTCTTAAATATACTAAAAGCAACTGTTTCAAATATTCCATATTGGTTTCCCATTAAAAAAATTAATTTTGGCATTAAAATATTGGGAATCAAGTAAGTTGGGCATTCTCTCTGAAGGAGATGACACCTCAGTATTTCTTGGGCAAAATAAAAATATGAAAGCTCTCTCATGTGCTTCAGTACACACAAATAAACTATGTCATATATAAATAATTTATCCTATTCCCATTCAAAAGTAAGTTTGTATACACGCAGGGTCTAGAGGTCTGAGGAAACACTGTGAGAGTAAAAATAACAATGCATTTATAATTCAAAACATCCACTTTTCCCCCTTCCTTTTACAGAAGCTTTAGAAAATTGCTTTTTGATGATTTGGCAAATTGTATTATTTTTAAATGAATCTCATTTATTGAGATTGATAATTCCAGGTTTCATTTGCTTTGAAATTGCATTTTCCAATTGCTTCCAATGAATATTAAAATGATAAATACTTATAAATTGAGATTAACTGCAATAAAATTTAAGTATCAAGAAGAAATTACTCCATAAAGACTAACTAATTCCTTTGTAAGTAAAGGCTAACATAACTAAGGAAAAGAAAAAACAGTAGCAAAAAGTCCAAATGTAATTTTCCATCTTTCTATCATCTTCAGGAGAAACATTTATTAACAGGTAAGAAAATAAAAACCACAATAGGTATTTCTTTAAAATTTTAAAACAGAAGTAAAACTTGAAGCCCATATAGCAAATATCTAACTTCTAATGTAATAGACTCTGCTCCCAGCCACTAAAAGGCATACAAACAAACACAGGGACTTTCTGTCATGTGAAGAAAGGAAGTTTATAATAGAGCTTTAGATTCAATTAGTTTATTATTAGCAACATGTACTACCTAAAAATAAATAGAAATCACAACAGTGGGTGTCTAGGGCATTAAAGATACTTAGAAAATGACAAAACACAGCTGTTTCTAGGACAAAATATTTATAAAAAATCTTTTCTCAATTGTGTGGATGCTGTATGCCTCTCGTTATCTGAAACACTTTATGTTAGAATCATTTTCATAAAGCACTTGATATTCTTAAATATACTAAAAGCAACTGTTTCAAATATTCCATATTGGTTTCCCATTAAAAAAATTAATTTTGGCATTAAAATATTGGGAATCAAGTAAGTTGGGCATTCTCTCTGAAGGAGATGACACCTCAGTATTTCTTGGGCAAAATAAAAATATGAAAGCTCTCTCATGTGCTTCAGTACACACAAATAAACTATGTCATATATAAATAATTTATCCTATTCCCATTCAAAAGTAAGTTTGTATACACGCAGGGTCTAGAGGTCTGAGGAAACACTGTGAGAGTAAAAATAACAATGCATTTATAATTCAAAACATCCACTTTTCCCCCTTCCTTTTACAGAAGCTTTAGAAAATTGCTTTTTGATGATTTGGCAAATTGTATTATTTTTAAATGAATCTCATTTATTGAGATTGATAATTCCAGGTTTCATTTGCTTTGAAATTGCATTTTCCAATTGCTTCCAATGATAAGTTCTAGCAATTGTGGTCCAACATGCTAGGGAAAAAAAATCAGTTGACCTACTCTGTAAATGTAGTAAGTAATTACCTTTTATACTAAATTCAAAACATATAAGATTCAACTAAAAAATTATTAGCAAAATGGTGACACTAATTCTTCAAGAACAAGGTGTGTGTTCAAGTAAATATTACAGTATTCACATAAATTTTCCATATAAAAAAATCTTTAAAAATTTTGGTCACTGTCCAAATATATTTTCTATCTCTATTATCAAAATGGAATATTAGAATAAGTAATCAATGCTGATTGAGAAAATTCTTTTTATTCAGATACCAAAGTAACTTGAAGCAGAAAGCAGAATGATTTATTCTCTAGTTCTGCAATGGGAAGGTGGCCCTGAAGGTACTACCAAACACCCATGTACCATCTGGATCCTCAGAGCATGAAACATTCACTTCAGGAGTGTTCCAGTATTGACGGCATTTTAGTAGAAACTTAAACACTAAAAATCTGACAGAGATGTAATATCTTAATAGCAACACTTAACCATAGTGATTTAAGACACAGAGGAAAAAGCTCTACAATTTAAACAAGAGTATTCCAGTTCTTAAGGAAGTTGGCAAAGTGAACTGAATGATTAAAATAAAAGCCTCCAAAATGAATTTATGAAGTCTTAGTTTTTGACAATTTGTATATCAGGACTCAAAAAAAACATGTATGAAGAAAAAGTTGATTTAAATATTCTAAAATAGAGTGAGGCTTAGTTTTCTCTATATTTGGAGGTATCTAACACGGTAAAATACAGTATGTAACCAGTTCTATATTCTTAGACACACACACACACAGAAGAAAAACAAAAGTCCTAGCACTTGGTACTGATATATACTGTGTGGATAGGGCTCTTGTGAGTTTTACAGTTCTGTTTATGTAGGCAAGAAGTTCTCGTAAGATGATTTAAGATTCCCAATACATAGTCAATGAAGACAGAGGAAAGAGGGAGAGAGATTTTTGCCCATGAAAAGAAAAGGTTCTGGCTTAAGGCTGACTTTTTGAAACTCTTTTAAACTCTTATTCCTTTTTCACATTTTCAGTTAATTAAAATATATTCCATTTTAGTATTAGGTAGAAAATTGCTACCCACCCTAACTTACATCACAATTCCAGGATAAAGTCCTCTGCATAGCTGTTGCCTCATAACCAAATTCCACTTTCTCAGTCCTTCCTTCTGGACTGTAAAGCATAGTTCTAAAGCTAAAGTTAAACCTGTTGGCATTTAGGATTGCTTATTCCATGTATGGCAGATGTTTTAGAGAGTAACATTCATTTCCATACTGTGAAAATCCAGAAAACACACTTCTAAACTGATGTTTCCAAGTAAGGAGAGAAAACTGGGTGGCAAGATGAAATGATACTGTTAATTGTGGTCCATAAGATACACTCTGGCATTCTACTGGTTCAGGTAAGACCACTATTAATTACTAGTAAATGCAGGGCACAAGCCTTTCCTGGACAAGAAAGGAAGACATGTCCATGACGCTGAGGGCAAGCATTTTACTTTCTGCATTCTGGGTATTCCAAGCCTTATATATAAAGAAACCCTTAAAACTTTTAATTCTTCTAGAAAGGTCACATTTGCTTCCTGTTTAAACTTTTAATTAAAAAGTAGTAGGTTGTAACACATTTTAACAATGTACACACAGAAATGAAAGCACAAAATTAAACATAAAAGATGTGCTATCCTTTTCGGTTCTTAATATGTATGACCCTCAAATAGCAAACTCCTGGTTACTTTTTTAAATAAGCAGATTAAAAACAAGATTAACAAAATGTCCAAAGCATGTCAAATTATACCCTCTACTAGTTAAAAATTCCGTTGGTTGTAAAACTCTGTTGGTGGCCATTTTGGCCTGGGATTTTTAATATAAATGAGACTAGAAATGACAGGGGATGGGAGAAGGGACTTTCCTTCTTGAATAGTTAAAAAGGGAAATTTTCAAAATCTAGAATGAGTTACCTGAAAGATGAAAAAGAATATTCAAATTCAATATTTTTACCAAAATCTGCAAATATAATAGAAATTAAAATATAAGAACAGTACTGTATTACTGAAGGCTTTAAAAATTTTCTAAACATTTTTTTAAATTTTAAAAAAGTTTTTTACAGAGTTTTGTTGTTCACAGACATGTATATTCTCAGATCAGTCATATGCATATCCCTGGCACCCTCTCCCTTCCCAGTCCCCTCCACTTTCTAAACATTTTTTGATTGTAGTAAACAACATAAATTACTTGGAAAAATTATTTAATTGCTAAATCAAAATTATATATGTATTTTTCCTATGCAGGTCTCCAAAATGATGATCTAAAGTAATTAAACTAGATAATTTTATAACTATTAAATATATAAAGAAAATTGACTTGGCCAAATAGTTGTTTTAACATGGATACATATATAGATAAACATATGCAGTGCCAGAGTTTTCTTAGGATGTACCCTTTAGGATGATGGTCTTATTATTTTTTTTTTTTAATTAATGTACCGAGTGTAGTCAAGTCTGGTTAAAAAGCTATTATTCAGATATAAGGTGTAAAGGAGACTTTGATCTCTCATGAAATTGTTGAAAATAGCGAATACTTCTCTAATTTTACTTCAGAATATATTTTAAGGAATTTTTGATTTGATTTCACAGGCTCACTTACACCAGTCAACTCTACCATCCTTCTTATGTGTTTGTGAAATAGAACTACGTTTAATCTATAGATTTTTTTTTTTAAGAAAGCAATTTCTGAATAGACCTTAAATTATAATAGCTAAACTTTAGGTTGTGTACATGTCCTTCTATTCTCATTTATTGGGAGTCAGATAAATGCAATCAAAAACTTCTCAATGTAAACATTTCCAAACTAGATATACAAATCCACTTCTTCCCTCAAAAAAGCAGAGTTCACTTTGAATAAGAAATGGGCATGTTTTGGTTAGAAAAGGAATTAATCAATGATTACATGTAGAAAGATTCAGTTTTAAGAGGACTGGCTTAAATGAAGATTAACAAAATGTCCAAAGCATGTCAAATTATACCCTCTACTAGTTAAAAATTCCGTTGGTTGTAAAACTCTGTTGGTGGCCATTTTGGCCTGGGATTTTTAATATAAATGAGACTAGAAATGACAGGGGATGGGAGAAGGGACTTTCCTTCTTGAATAGTTAAAAAGGGAAATTTTCAAAATCTAGAATGAGTTACCTGAAAGATGAAAAAGAATATTCAAATTCAATATTTTTACCAAAATCTGCAAATATAATAGAAATTAAAATATAAGAACAGTACTGTATTACTGAAGGCTTTAAAAATTTTCTAAACATTTTTTTAAATTTTAAAAAAGTTTTTTACAGAGTTTTGTTGTTCACAGACATGTATATTCTCAGATCAGTCATATGCATATCCCTGGCACCCTCTCCCTTCCCAGTCCCCTCCACTTTCTAAACATTTTTTGATTGTAGTAAACAACATAAATTACTTGGAAAAATTATTTAATTGCTAAATCAAAATTATATATGTATTTTTCCTATGCAGGTCTCCAAAATGATGATCTAAAGTAATTAAACTAGATAATTTTATAACTATTAAATATATAAAGAAAATTGACTTGGCCAAATAGTTGTTTTAACATGGATACATATATAGATAAACATATGCAGTGCCAGAGTTTTCTTAGGATGTACCCTTTAGGATGATGGTCTTATTATTTTTTTTTAATTAATGTACCGAGTGTAGTCAAGTCTGGTTAAAAAGCTATTATTCAGATATAAGGTGTAAAGGAGACTTTGATCTCTCATGAAATTGTTGAAAATAGCGAATACTTCTCTAATTTTACTTCAGAATATATTTTAAGGAATTTTTGATTTGATTTCACAGGCTCACTTACACCAGTCAACTCTACCATCCTTCTTATGTGTTTGTGAAATAGAACTACGTTTAATCTATAGATTTTTTTTTTTAAGAAAGCAATTTCTGAATAGACCTTAAATTATAATAGCTAAACTTTAGGTTGTGTACATGTCCTTCTATTCTCATTTATTGGGAGTCAGATAAATGCAATCAAAAACTTCTCAATGTAAACATTTCCAAACTAGATATACAAATCCACTTCTTCCCTCAAAAAAGCAGAGTTCACTTTGAATAAGAAATGGGCATGTTTTGGTTAGAAAAGGAATTAATCAATGATTACATGTAGAAAGATTCAGTTTTAAGAGGACTGGCTTAAATGAATATACAAGAGCAATTCCAGCCTGGGCTTCCTGAATTGGTCACTGCCCTGATTGATGCCACATTCACGTGTGAGGGCTCCTATGAGTCAATAGATGGCAGTCCATCGCCTAGGAAGAGAGCTGGAGATGACCAAACTCATCATGCAGCTTGCTCTTATTTTAAGATTAGACACTGCTTAATTGTACACATTAGGATGTTGCCTATATGTGTCATTATTTTAGCTATTTTATTTTCGCTGGGTTGATGTACATGTTGATAAATATACTTGCTTGGCATTTATACTTGCATAATAAACTGTTAATTATTAATTGAAACTTGATAATTATGAATTGTGATAGTTATTTCAATATTATTTTGAAAAATTACTCAGGATTCCAGATTAAGATAAACTTTCCAAAATGATTTTGTTAAACATACAAATAGAATATACTATAACTTCTCCAAAGGCAAATTCATTTTTTTTCCTATTCCTTTTATAATTCATGTTTTTCAAAAGCTCCAATATTAAGCAAATCTTCAAATATCTGTTATACTAAACCTTGATTTCTATCCTTCTATGATAGAAAAAATATATCTTTTTTATATTTCTATAAAAAGATACAGGTGCAAATAGAAAAGAATGGTTTTTTCCTAAACTTCAAGTTTTCAAGACTGGAATTCCCTAACTTAGGTGAAAATGGAAAATGCAATGTCATATACATTAGGCTATTACTTAACAAAAATGCTGATGAAAAACTTGCTATGCAGTTACACAGAATGAAAAGTATAATACATGACTGGATTCCAGTTTAGGCTAAGAACCTCAGCATAGTGTATTAGGACAAAAAAAATGGCTACCTGTATACAAAGATAATGTATTCCTATGCGTTATATCTGTAAAATATATGTGTAATGTGTGTGCTCGTGCTCACTCACGTGTATATTTATTTATTTTTAAGTTAGATTTTTTTTTTTTGAGTAGGGGATAACACTAAAGATTTTTAACAAAACCCAATTTGGGATTGAGGAATTACAAGTTTCTACCAAGAATCTTTACACAATTTAAACAGTTATAACAGAATATGAAAAGAAACCACTTGCTGTCCTTCTTGGGCCTATAATAGGCACACTGATAGTCTGAGTCCACTTACTGGTTTCTTTTTACTCCTATGCCTTTCTATAAACAAAAAACTTTTTAATAAGTTAAACTTTAAAGAATTGCTTTTAAATATACTGCATAACTGTATATTTACAAGAGTAATTTTTATTGTCGTCTCTTGCTCAGCACAATCTATTTAATATATCTGGGATCATACATATCTGTAAACAACAAAACTCTGTAAAAGTAAAAAGTAAAATAAAAATTTTAAAAAAAGAAAAAATAAAAGAAACGACTAGCAAGGCAATAGTGAATTACTGAAATTAATGTAGCTAAATATTAAAAATTAACTGACTTCATAATATTGCGACTTAGTCAATGATTCCCCAGCAGACTATGTTTTCTATTTCTACTTGGCCTAAGATCACAGTCAAAGGAAACCAAAGAATTAAATAACCTGAATGGTGTAAAGAAGATATTTATAAACTCTGAATAAGTCCAATATCTTAAATTTACTAAACCTTGATTTCTATCCTTCTATGATAGAAAAAATATATCTTTTTTATATTTCTATAAAAAGATACAGGTGCAAATAGAAAAGAATGGTTTTTTCCTAAACTTCAAGTTTTCAAGACTGGAATTCCCTAACTTAGGTGAAAATGGAAAATGCAATGTCATATACATTAGGCTATTACTTAACAAAAATGCTGATGAAAAACTTGCTATGCAGTTACACAGAATGAAAAGTATAATACATGACTGGATTCCAGTTTAGGCTAAGAACCTCAGCATAGTGTATTAGGACAAAAAAAATGGCTACCTGTATACAAAGATAATGTATTCCTATGCGTTATATCTGTAAAATATATGTGTAATGTGTGTGCTCGTGCTCACTCACGTGTATATTTATTTATTTTTAAGTTAGATTTTTTTTTTTTGAGTAGGGGATAACACTAAAGATTTTTAACAAAACCCAATTTGGGATTGAGGAATTACAAGTTTCTACCAAGAATCTTTACACAATTTAAACAGTTATAACAGAATATGAAAAGAAACCACTTGCTGTCCTTCTTGGGCCTATAATAGGCACACTGATAGTCTGAGTCCACTTACTGGTTTCTTTTTACTCCTATGCCTTTCTATAAACAAAAAACTTTTTAATAAGTTAAACTTTAAAGAATTGCTTTTAAATATACTGCATAACTGTATATTTACAAGAGTAATTTTTATTGTCGTCTCTTGCTCAGCACAATCTATTTAATATATCTGGGATCATACATATCTGTAAACAACAAAACTCTGTAAAAGTAAAAAGTAAAATAAAAATTTTAAAAAAAGAAAAAATAAAAGAAACGACTAGCAAGGCAATAGTGAATTACTGAAATTAATGTAGCTAAATATTAAAAATTAACTGACTTCATAATATTGCGACTTAGTCAATGATTCCCCAGCAGACTATGTTTTCTATTTCTACTTGGCCTAAGATCACAGTCAAAGGAAACCAAAGAATTAAATAACCTGAATGGTGTAAAGAAGATATTTATAAACTCTGAATAAGTCAAGAGAGGCTTAAGGATATGACACCTGAATTGTTCTGTGTGAAAGATACACTAAGTTTTTTTCTAGTTTCACTAAAAAATATGTGTAAACATTTCAGTAAAGGCAGAAAAATTATAATGGAAGACAGTGTGGACTGTATGCTTGTGGACTGTGGATAATACAACATTTTAAAGATGCTGAATTATTACTATTCTTTTGCTCCTAGCATACTTTTCCCCTTTAACTTAATGAATGTAGTGCAGGAGGAATGAGAAATCCCATGATGTAATCATTAAATGACGTGAGTAATAAAAAACAATCAAACTCTTTTAGGAACAGGAAGATAAAGGACAGAGTAGTGGGCAGGGGAGAAGAGAAAAACTATATCATTGCTTTCTCAGTGCAAAAATTCTTCAGATGTTTATTATCTCCCAGTAGAAGATGCTTGTCTATATTTTATGGTCAGCAGTTCAGAGAAGGGTAAATAGGCTAGGTCTTGGGGAAAATAAAAAAGGTGTTTCTACTCACTGTTAGGTGATACTGCCTCCAGATTTCTGGGCAAGCCTGGAAAATAAAAATATTGATCAGCTGGGAGCATGAAACAAGGTACTTTACAGCCTGTTGGTTTTGGCATAACCCAGCATCCACTGGTGTCGGTCACAGGAAAATAAGAAGCTTAACAGAAAGGGTCTGCATTTCAGCTTCAAAAACCTGGCTAGACAGTTTAATTGAATTTTACACTGGTTTAACACACTCCCTGCCATTGTCAGAAAGCCAGTAACAAAGTTTTCTCTCTCTCTTTTTCTTTCAGGTTAGAAGTTTGGGGCACTAAGATGCGATTAAGAGCCATAACTCAGTTAAACTGATAAATGAACAGCAGTGTTCAAAATCAGTAAGACTCACCAAGTACACCTTTTAGAAAAACATTTTGAACCTTGATAGCATGATAAAAAACAATTTAATAGCAACTACTTTTAAGAAGACTTCACTGTAGTTACATATTTTCTGATGTTTACCTTATCATTTGCTATACTCTATGAAATACACAAAAAAGAGAACTAAAAAGGCAAAACAAAAGACAACCTTAAGAATCTAAAGTCTGTGCCTTTTCCTGTAAAAGTTGAATCTTCTCCATTTTTACATTTATAGAGATATAACTTAAAAGACACCAATAAAACAGCAAAAATTTTGTGAAAGATGCATTTATTGAAACCAGAATAGGTAACTACCACCATAACAAAAAAGCAACAGCAGCAACAACAAAAACCAGTTAGAAGATATTTCCTTACAGATACACATATACATCTTCCCTTACGCCTGAATTATGACTCTTCTAACTGACGTCTTTACAAATAGTTGGTCAGTTTATTATCTTCTCAGAAAAAGAATTCTGAAGATAAAAAATATTTTCAATGATAACTGTACTATAACAATGATTTTAATAAATTAAACCACCTAGCTAAGTAAGTGGCAATCCTTTTTACAGTGGATGTGAATTTACAGTTTTTGTTTAAAAATGTGTATATATAAAACCACATATGTATGTATATACATATACATACACATATGCATACATAAAATTAGAATGAGTTAAATCTTTTTTAAACCTTTATAACCTTTGAAACAATTCTTTACCTGATCTGTCATTCCTCTTTATTTTCCAAGGCAGTGATAAAAGTAACAAAGATGATTCACACAATCTAAATTATGGGCAAAGAAGTGATTCAGAAAAAAGCTTTTGAATGGCAAAATCTCTTCTGATTATACCATCATTAGTGATTAGACCAGAAAAAAAGAGCAGTTATGTTTCAACCATGCTGAAAATTTTATCCATTATGTTATCTTAGGTTTAACTATCCAATGCAATTTTCTAAAGAAAGGTATATAAACTAGACTAGTTAGTAGTCAAGTTTCCAATTTAAATGTCATATTCATGTAAACTAAGGTGTCTGACTAAAAAGAGCTACTTACAGACAGTAATCCCTGGATGAGCAACTCTGATCCAAAGGAAACTATTATTAGAAAAGATCCTATTAGGTGCCAAAGAACAGATGCAAACTTGTAGGATACAAAAGTTCTTACAAATGTATGTGTGTATGTAGGTACACACATGTAATTTTAATAAACATTGTTACATCTAATGTACAGTATACCTTAAATATTCATTTCCTACCTTCTATCATAAGCTTTTAGCTGTATATATATAATTTGAGTTGGATCACTGTAGAGATAAGCAAGCAGTTATTTATACATTAGTTATGGATAGTTCTTGATTACCACAGTGTCCTCAAAATAATACGGTTGAAAAATCGCAATCACTGAGTTGTCATACTCTGGCAGAATGCCACTCTACCATGTGACCTTTTCTTGTATTGCAGCAATTTAGTAACAAAAGAATTACCTGGTTTTTGAACAATCATATGATTGCTCCAAATATGAAGATGATGCCTGGTATAGAAAATTAGTACTGAGAGACATGAAACTTCTTTTTTTTTATTAGACAATACTGTTACAATTTTATATAAGCATTTTAGGACTTATTCCATCCAACATTCCCATACATGGTTTCATTTTACCATGTTCCATGTATTTACAGTTTTGTTTAAAAATGTGTATATATAAAACCACATATGTATGTATATACATATACATACACATATGCATACATAAAATTAGAATGAGTTAAATCTTTTTTAAACCTTTATAACCTTTGAAACAATTCTTTACCTGATCTGTCATTCCTCTTTATTTTCCAAGGCAGTGATAAAAGTAACAAAGATGATTCACACAATCTAAATTATGGGCAAAGAAGTGATTCAGAAAAAAGCTTTTGAATGGCAAAATCTCTTCTGATTATACCATCATTAGTGATTAGACCAGAAAAAAAGAGCAGTTATGTTTCAACCATGCTGAAAATTTTATCCATTATGTTATCTTAGGTTTAACTATCCAATGCAATTTTCTAAAGAAAGGTATATAAACTAGACTAGTTAGTAGTCAAGTTTCCAATTTAAATGTCATATTCATGTAAACTAAGGTGTCTGACTAAAAAGAGCTACTTACAGACAGTAATCCCTGGATGAGCAACTCTGATCCAAAGGAAACTATTATTAGAAAAGATCCTATTAGGTGCCAAAGAACAGATGCAAACTTGTAGGATACAAAAGTTCTTACAAATGTATGTGTGTATGTAGGTACACACATGTAATTTTAATAAACATTGTTACATCTAATGTACAGTATACCTTAAATATTCATTTCCTACCTTCTATCATAAGCTTTTAGCTGTATATATATAATTTGAGTTGGATCACTGTAGAGATAAGCAAGCAGTTATTTATACATTAGTTATGGATAGTTCTTGATTACCACAGTGTCCTCAAAATAATACGGTTGAAAAATCGCAATCACTGAGTTGTCATACTCTGGCAGAATGCCACTCTACCATGTGACCTTTTCTTGTATTGCAGCAATTTAGTAACAAAAGAATTACCTGGTTTTTGAACAATCATATGATTGCTCCAAATATGAAGATGATGCCTGGTATAGAAAATTAGTACTGAGAGACATGAAACTTCTTTTTTTTTATTAGACAATACTGTTACAATTTTATATAAGCATTTTTTGGACTTATTCCATCCAACATTCCCATACATGGTTTCATTTTACCATGTTCCATGTATTTCCATGTAAGGTTAAAAAAAAGAAGTAAAAGAAATATTTCGCCTAAAAATGGGTGCCATTATAAAATATACATCTTGAATTCTACATATGTGACATGTAACTGATATATCATTAAATTACAAAATAGTTTTGCTTGTTGGGCTTCTACTTCTTCTACCATTCCTTAGCTACTGTACATATTGCTCTTTTTTTTTTTACAATGCTATA